>KN822954.1:149128-171789 GCA_000827465.1 Tulasnella calospora MUT 4182
TTTGTTCGAGGAATTAGAAACCTTAACTGCTTCTGTCCAATCGCTGCCCTCCTATTACTACGTTACGCGCTATTTCGGACAGGTACAACGAAACCCCTATAAATTTCCGGTTCCCGCTTAGCGTTACTGAAGGCTAACGTTTTCCAGTTATCTGGCTCCGACATGGTGATGTGGATTCGTCTCCCCGCTAGGTGGACGGAGGGCGCCTTCCTTGACCGGATGCTACCCCCACAAATGGCTTTACTAAGCGCGCCCATTTTGGCTTGAATGATAAGTAACGTATATGGGGTCGTGTGGGTTTGTTCATGAAATAGCGCGTCTTCTATTGGTGCTTGTGAAACAGACCTCATCCTTTCTGGACCTGTGGGGCTTTTAGAACGAAGATATCTGTACCCGGAATATTCGGAGGGGGCTTTCGAGGATGACAGCTTGAGCCTTGTATCTTCGTCCAATCACAAACGGGCCATATGTAATCTTACTGTCGTCGCAGTGGGGGAAGTTGCGTCTGGGCAGTATAAAACCATCTCACTCAGAGCTGCTTTAATCCCCTCCTCATCAAGCAAGATTTCCTCTCTCGACTGCACTCAACAAGCTACTCTTCATCATGTCTTCCTGCGAAACTGTTGTTAAGTCCGGCCCTGGCCCCGAATGGTCTGTACACTTGTCCTCTTGTTGTCGAGGTGACGTTTACACTGACCCTGTCGCTCCATCGCAATTATTCTCCAAACAGCAAGTGGCCTAGTGAGCTGCTGCATAAAACCTATAGCTTTTACTAGAAACTAACTGCTTGCCACCCCTTCCAGACTGCGGCTGCGAGAACCCTCCCAAGAACAGCACGTCTTCGGGCTCTGCCACCACTAGTAACTGCGCCGAATGCCCGGGCGATTGCAAGCCTGGTAAGTCGTTGCACCCCGCCCGCCCTGAGGAACCCTGGCTGATAGTCATACTATCTTCTAGGCGAATGCAAGCGCTAAACTTTATGTACCTGCCTATTGGTACTCGTTGTAGACCTCATCCCTAGATGATTAAGACTGTGTTTCGGCTAAATGTCTGGAGAGTGACTTCCTCCAACGTTGCCTTCTTGTGCGCAACCTTCGATCCCGCCGGACATGTTTGGCTATCAACAATGCCACGCTGTCATTTTAAACATCAATCAAAAGGAACCTGGGGCTTCATTAGTAGTGCCAATTAGAGAGCTTTCATAAGGGACGAGATGAGTCTTAAAGAATAGAGAGTTACACTACGCTTGGCCCCAGGTATCGGGGGTTTTCACTGGGGGTCATTCTAGTAAACCGTCTCAGAGCCTCGCACGACGGCGGAGGGTTGCAATGAATGGAATAAATCGAAGGCGAGTCAAATATGCGTTGGGGCAGGATGGCTTGCACCAAGCTGGGAGGGAGTTTCGAACCAGCAGAGGTTCGATGAACCAGCCTAACCAATTCCATCGCTTCCCAAGAGCAAGGTCAAGCGGATAGGTTGCCCTTTCCTTCGCGACAAGGGGTAGGCGGACAATAAAGACCTGAAGCAAACGATGGGCGGCGGAGCAGTTTACAGTTCCCAATCTTCGTCGCATAGTTGGGCTCGCACAGCGATGAAATTACATATGCTTCTCAGATAGGATAGAACACGATAATCCGATTGAAGTAGCTGTACTAAGAAGTCAAGGACAGTGAACTCAGATGACGTCCAGACCATCCAAGCTCAGGGACTCGCCATAGCTCCTCCAGCAAGATCAAGGGGTCTCACAGAAATAAAACATAATTAAGGAACTCCAAACATTGGGTATTATTGGGGCAGAGTTTTCTACTCAGGCTTCACGGGGGTGAAGAGCAGCCTCGACCGCTTCGGGTTCCGGAAGTTGAAGGGTTTGCCCGTCAACTGAAACGGCTGCGGGATTGGCAGACCCGTCCTCCTGGGCAGTAGGGGACTTCTTGAACCGTTTTTGAATGGCAGAGATCATCTTGCCGAACCTTGGTACGCAAAAATACAGCGTCAACGACGAGTCGGGTTGTGCATGAGCTATGATCAGCGAAGAAGCCACATACCACCAATAGTTCAAGCAGTTCAATACGATATTTCCGAGCGTGAAGCTTCCAGTCACGAAGGGAGACACTTCATGGCGAACTGACCACATGGTGCAAAGAAAGTCGTAGCTCTGAAGGCTTGGTCTCAGTAACTCTCTCATCTGGAATGCACCATCAGACTCACGAGGTAGGGCCCATAGATGAGACGCGCGCCGAGGAAAGCAGTGAGTAGGAAGCCAGCATTGGCTAATTGCAACCGAGTCCCGGTCTTGCCGACTTTATCCAGGAACCTGTTGTACATTCTGGTCACCACGGCGGTACTCCCGACTTGGTCAACTTGTGCTCACCAATGAATATTTAGGAAAGGCGTCGACAATTCCCAGAGAAGTGCCCTATAGAGAACGTGAGCTTTAGCTCCTAATTGTAAAGACGAGGCCACGCTTACCTCGGTCCGTAGTAAGCTGTGAATGGTCGCTAAACAGATCAACGAAATATTAGAGCGGGATAAAGAGGAAGAGGGTAGATGTCGGATGCTCACGTAGCCAATCATGTAAATGATCGTGCAAGCCAAACCTGATAGAGATGATCGTTAGATAGGCCAGGTACTGCAATAGTTGTTGGAGCCTTACCATGGAGAACGAAGTCGATGCCTGCACCGCTCACAGCGGATTCTATTGTGTCCCAGACAAAACTGCGGCTCACGTCAGCGAAGGGGGTCCAACGCTGAGAACCGAGCACGATGCACTTACTACGCAGCTGACACAGCCTGGAGGTCACCAAGACGCTCATCCCATCCGAAAGCCTTGTCATTTTCTACCGCGGGCATACTCGTGTTGACGAGGGCGAGCGCCCAGGGCAAAATGACGAGAGCATGGGACATAGACACCATATGAACCTTCCAGCCATAGATGTATCGCTTGGAAACGGCCGGATAGGCCTTTGGAAACAGCAATCTCGAGAAATGCGGCGCGGTCAAGAACACCAAGGTGTACGCGGCCAACGAGATGAAAAACACCGGCGCATGAGGTGTAAATTTTGGCAGGTCGAAGATTTTTGCAATCTGAAGAGCTAATGGACGGACGAGTTTGTCCACGAGATCTCGTACGGCGCTCATTGGTGTGCGAGCCGTAATTTGATAGCCTACTGCGCACGTTGGAGGTTCGAAAATTAGTGCTGTACTGATGAAATGGGTTCTGGTAATGCTCCGCCCGGTATGCAGTGGGACTTACCACAGATCAGAGGCGAGAGCACAAGCCAAGCCTTTTGGCACAGGTATGTGAAAAGTGGGATATCTTTGGGTGTTGGATGCTTACCATCCGCGGCCTTGAGGCCGGTCTAAGGCGCCCGAAGAGCGTGACGGGCTCGTTACGCTGACGTAATGCGATTGCTCGTCACATACACGGTTTGTCCACCCCCCAGCATCCAGCAACCGCGTTCGACGACGGAGACGATCTTGCGGAATTGGGAAATACCATCCCGTTCACTTCCGATTTAACCGGTTCGACTAGGCCGATATGGCTTCACGTGGACTCCTGCCGCTTGCTTGGCGCTATTGCACGTTCCGCAATCGAGCAACCGGTGACTGAACATCTCGCACTAAAACGAGACCACTGTGGCCATACTATACGGCATTCCTGCCGTTTATCATATATGTCTTCTGCCGAGCCACATTGGAGATTTCTACGTCAATCACCCATCGGGTCTTCGGCCAGTCACCCGCAACTCTACCACGAAGACCGCACCAGTCTTAATCACCGCTCTTGGGAACTCCAGGTACCGGGTTGATCTTACATGAGCATATTTTCTGACTCGATGTGGTATCCTCGGGCCAACCGAAGGTATCCACTTTGCCCCAGCAAAGCCCCCACGATGGGAAGTGATCCCACTCGGGAACCATCCCCACTCTGGCTCAAACTGGGTGATATGGGGACCGCCGGAGGCTATTCGGGCGCTTCATTTTGCCGGACCGGACTGGAATTTGATACGTTAACGATCTTCGTTCGTTGACAAACAGTCGACCTCTCATTGGCCCCTCGATCCCGACTCCTTTTTAGTCGGCGGGACAAGGTATTTACCACGCCGACGTCCCGTATCAATTCGTTATCTAGGAACCAGACCACGAGTGCATATCTGATATTTGGAGCTATCTCCTCATCTCAGCGGTTAGGCTTCGGCGAGGTCTGCAGGGCTGTTCGGGCTCCATATTCCTGCAATCCACGAAGCCTACCCGGAAACGAACACGCATAGGAGGTGCGAACCGAGAACTGAACCCTCGACTATCACATGAGCTATCCAGCCCGCAAACCCCATTTTTCCCTCTTAGCGTCTCGTTATCAGTCTTCGGATCACCCGTCTCGATCTAGTTGGAAAGCCCTCCCTGAGCGTATATAAAGGCCACCAAATCCTGGTGTGTTTCTGCAATCAATTAAATCCTCCTCCCCTCTTCTAACCTTCCTATCTCTTTTCCACTTCTTCTACGATCTCCATATTTACGATTAGCAATGGCCGACAAATGCGAAACTGTCATTAAGCAGGGTGAAGACAAGACTTGGTTAGTAGCATATCCCTTACGTCGTTTCTTTCGAGCGCAGTGCTGATAAGGATTCCTTCAACCTATAGCGGATGGCCCAGTAAGGCTTCGTTGATTCACGGTATTGGCGAAGCGTCCCACTGACCTCATTCGACTGTCCTCGCCCTTAGAATGCGAATGTGAAACCGGCCCCAACGGCGAGAAGCGCGAGTGAACCCTCCTTCTAACCGCAAGGTAAGCTCCTACAGCAGTCCATCTTCAAGTGATGCACCATTGACGACGCCATTCGTACTTAGTCGGGTGGGCTGTAAGTCACCGTCAAGCGCCCTGCATCCACGCTTCCTGGCGGTTTGACCAAACGTTCGACTTGTAGCAGTTCCATTTGATTGTCATTCAAGCATATGACAAGAGCCTTCCTTTGTTACCAATCCCCTTTTGTAACCTTATCTTGAATACAGCTTTACTTGAGCTGGAAGAACCTTTCGAGTCATGAGAGCCCGTTTTAGCGAATTCAACCTATCATCGCCCGGATACGGTGTGATCGTAATCGTTAGTGTGAGAAGTCGTATTGAAGGGTGCTGTCACTAATTTTTACCTCGCCCGGGGCACGGTAATCCAGGCTACTATGTTCTTCCCGGCCGTACCCACCCTACGAACGAGGGCGCATGCAAGACAGAAACAAAAGCCGCCTTCGCCGACCCAAACCAAGCGTCTACCAACAAATACAGTTCTAAGCCTTCAAATGGGACTGCGCGTGATGTCGTCGTATGTCTCAGTCCCGGTACCGATCACAAGTGGGGGCGTCATCGGGCCCGGTCTTGGACGTTTAGCCAGGATAGACATGAGGGCAGCAAGCAGCAAACAGCTAACGAGCGTCATGTTCGCCGCAAAAGGAACTAATTTGTCTCTCTCGGTGGTATGGCCTGCATTCCCTTAAACGCACTAGCTTCGCATGATCAGTGCATCGAAAAACTCAAAGCAACTGTTTATTTTGGCGTCCAGATTTACGTTCCCATTCTCACGCTTCGCACCACCACCGCTGCCGAAAAACAATCTCCCAACTCTGACCCACGAAAACAGGTAAGCAACCGTGCTAGCAGGTCTAATTTAAACAACTCTAAGCAATAAAGCTCCGACAGATCCACAGAATGTTCCGCCAAATCGTCCGTTCTCCGTTCGTTGCTTCAGCCACTCGCTCGGCAAACGTCTCTCGAAGGGCGTTCCATGCATCCCGTGTCGCCAAGGAGCACTACTTGGACGCTACTCCAGAGGTCTTTGAGAGGCGAGTCATTGATGCCGAGGATCCGAACAAGCTTGTCATTGTCGACTTCTATGCCGAGTGAGTAGCACCGTGCACGCTGTCCGAACGAAAAATCTAGGTGCTGACACACAGACTTTTTCGCAGCTGGTGTGGTCCATGCAAGACCCTCACACCTTTACTCAAACGCGTGACTTCGGACGTATCTGAGACCGATGGGCAGGAGGTCGATCTCGTGACGGTCAACACAGACGAGCAGATGGAATTGGCTCAGAAATATCAAGTGCGCATTTTCTTCCACGGGTTGAACCGTTGGCCCATTCCTGATCAAATCCAATCGTTGTCTTAGATTCGCGCGTTGCCTACGGTGACGGCTTTCAAGGGCGGCAAGCCACTGGGCCACTTCGTTGGAGCCATCCCACCACACCAGCTGGGCGAGACTTTGAAGACATGGGTTGCCTCTGCCCCCCCATCATAAGCCATCCGCATAAGCCACAGATACCAACCTCCTAAACCATTAATCCGTCCTGATGTAGACATAGCCTGTTTTCGTCATCCAGCGTTGCTGATAGAGACGCGCCGTAGCCCGTGGATTACATTGATGGAAAACCGAGCTATATGTCAAAAAAAAGACTGACCAGCATTTGTGAGATAGACAGATGGGAAAGAAAGCTAAAGACCGCAAAGAGAGAGGGCACAGTGAAAAAGAGGCAAAGAAAAAAGTGCAATAGAATAGATACGGGAAAAAATGTAAAGGAGGACTTCAATCGCGGAAGACGGGGTAGGGGGAGGAACCGGGAAGAACGGATAAGGAGGGGTTGCAAAAACTCCGATGAAGGGCGCCTGTGCCGCGACCACAACGGCGGAGTGATCCGCTGACCGCCCGTCGAAAGGTGTAAGGTTGGGCCAGCGCGCGGTTGATAGTGGCTGTCGCCGCTCAAGCAATCACGCAATTGCAGCCCTGCGCTGGTGGTGCATATGGGTCCTCGTTCTTGCCAAGTGGTCCCCAGACCGATGGTACCTGCACGAGCAACGGGGAAAGAGAAGGGAGGCATGTGGTCAGTCCAAGACTGTATTATGGCTCGGCGAAACTGCAGAGAGGCATGGTATGGCAAAAGCGCATTTTCCCTGTCAAAGTGGAAAAAACGAATATCTCGCCATGCCACGCCATGCCCCTCTTTGCGCAGTCCAGATTGAAATAACGCACCAGGTGGTCTTTTGTTGTCTTGCAATAGCGAATCAAGCTAATGTGGTTAGGGCAACGAAACGAATCGCCGAATGTTTGTGAGCATTCATGTTCATAAGGATAGCAGGGCGTGGAACGGGAGGCCGCTGGGGTTCGAGTGCATGGATGAAAATGGCTGACCTGGCGCTGGCTTCGCTGACACGGATACGAGGACGAGCGAGGTCATCCCTGAGCCGTTGGTTGTGCTCGGTGAGACGACGAAGCTTGAGCTCGGACATGGACTGCTTGTGTGGCCTGTTCATGATGATATCTGGTAAAGGTGGCGAACTGGAAGTCTGCTAGGCGACGCTGGGGAGGGGGTTGATAAGGAAGGAAAGAGGTTGTTGACACCTGCGCAAAACGGGAGGAGGTTGGGAGAACGAAAAAACAACCAGCGCAAAATCGGAAGTTGTTTTCGTTGGTCAGCTTTTTCGGCCCCACTAGTCGTGAACTAATGGCTTGAGGACGTACGAAAAAATGGCTAAAGGTCGTAAAGAAGACGACTTGGAGGGAGATGGGAAGGTCGGTGGGGAGGGGGGGATGAGGGTAGGAGGAAAGAGAGAGGTGCCAGTCAAAGTGAGAACGATTTGCGGGCGGAGAGACAGGACCGAGTGAGACCCCAGGCCGCGAGAACTGATGCGAGACTACCCTTAAAGCCTTCCTTCCCGTTACGCTCCTCCCCTTTCTACCAGCTTCCGTTCTTCCCATCACTTCGCATTATTACATACTCTCTGGACCTAATGGCTGTATACAAGACTCCCATTATTTCAAATACAGCAAAGCCTTTGCAACACCTCAAAGGTAAGTATCGCCTCCCCCTTTTGATTTCCCTCCCATTGTGCACCAAATCAGGGCACTCTCTTTCGCCACGCAGGCCAAGTGGCAACTACAGCTTCCAATCGCATCGGAAACTTGTCGAATTCGAATCCTTCCAATACATCCAGGTTGCCGATCCAGTCCACCCTGGCAAGAAGCAAGAATAGAGCGGGAGCACGACGCGTCCTCGGCCAGAAGCAACCTTCGACTAATGCCCCCGAACGCGTCTTGTTCGCCCGCCCACGCGTCAAGGATGACGACGACGATGACATGGACGACTTGAACGCTCTTTCAGACGACGACGATGCTATGAGCGAAGATTGGGAAGAAGGGAAAACGCTCGTCGATAACTTGAAGAACTTTGGTATCGAGTGCGTATTCGCTTCCGTTCCTCGTAGGGTCTTGCCACGCGTTGCGACGGGGTTTCCCGACCTTCTCCCTCCTTTAGCAACAGCGACGATGCCCTAGAAGAGTTGCTGGCTTGTGCGGATGAACTTCAGGGTGAGCCTGCTTCGCTTATAAGTTACTCTCGATGCTGACGACCGAATGAATTCTCGCTCGAAGGTCCGATGTCGGCGAAGGCGAAGGAGTTGCAGCAAGACCTGATCGACACACTTGTTCCCGCCATGGACCACATCCGCATCGTTCACGGGCTCCTGGAGAACACTGTTGAGGCCAAATATATGTGAGCGTGGTCTCTTTGGCTTTTGGAATTCCATTGCTCAAAGACCGTCTCAGTGAAGCCGTGCTGGAAATTGACAAGGCTGCAGATGAGTATCATGAAAAGGCTCTTCAGTGCAGGGCCGAGTTGGTCAAGATGCTCGAAGAATCAAAGGCAAGTACATCTCGGAGTTTTTTCAAGCCTAACTGGGACGTTGCACCGTCGATCTGGATCATTTGCCACTCAAAAGGCTGAACCACGTGTCCCCAAAGCGAGTTCCACATTCATTGAGTCTAACTGATTTGAATTTTGCATCGGTCTACGACAACGGGTTTGGCCTACAATCGATCTCTCGAACGTTCTCTCTCATCTCTGCTTTTCTCTTGACGCGCATCTTCCTGCGACGACCCTTTGTGTTTCACAATTGGCGGATCTCGCCAATCAGAAAGTCATCGGGAAGCAGTTTACTATCTTACAGACCGAATACGCCCACCGCTCGCAACTCTTTGACGCCTTCTCAGCCAAAGTACAAGAGATAGGTAAATTCCACTCTTCCTCCCTTGGTATCATCCGCTTTCCTTTCAACTCATCCCACCTTCGCCTCGTGCAGGTAAAGCCACCCTTCAGACGCTCGACGAACAAGCTCCGGAAGATGTCGAAAACCTTAAGGTTGAACTGGAAAAGAAAAGCAAGCTCTTCGCGAAGATGGATAAAGGCAAATCGCAGGATATGCTGTTGAAGAGTCTGATGGGTGGCAGTAGCAGAAAGTGATCACCGGCGCTCTCTTCGTACCTGCTCATCGATTGTCACCGGGTTTTGGGCGGCTAGTCACTGCTTTGAGGTGAGGCTCCGGCGATAGACGTGATAGCGTATTTGCACAACCGAAACTTTTTCACCCCGGACCCTCGGTGCCGTCCGCAGCAGTTCGCTTGACTTTTTTTGCAGATCGTTTCGCTTGGATGTGCATAGTTGCTCGTTGTGAGGGTCTACCGGCCTCGGGTCGCTACTTTTAGAAAATCCGCAGACCGTAATGAATCGAGTTTCAACCAATGAGCGTGGATTCCGGAGGCGCGTAAATTGTACAAGGCGTCGATTGTTGCACTGTCCTGGTCGCTGGCAAGGAAGTTGCTCTTCGGGAGTCTTGGTATTGGAGAGTGTTGGCATGGCAACCCTGACCCTGGGAATCCCCGACACCCCTCTTAATAGGGCGATGGCCAGCGCAGCGCTTTGATTCTTCACTCCCCCTTCCTTCCACCGCTTCACCCTCCTTTCCTTCCACCTCTTTCCTTGCCTGCTTGATTGCAGTTTCTTGAGGCCGGGTATGTCTTCAGCGTAGGAGAGTTGAGGTTGCACGACTGACGGGATCGTTCAACCTTAATAGCCTCTCAAAGCACTTTCCTTCGTATACAAAAAAGAGCCCACTTTCGTCCAATCTTTCTTTGCTTCAAGCCTCTTCAGTAAAAAAAAACCTCTTCTTTCCCCAACCTTCAAGAACTGTATCCTACCGAAACCATGTTCTTCTCCAAGTTCGCCACCGTTGTCGCTGCTCTTGTCGCTGTCCCCGCCGTCTTCGCCCAGACGACCCACAACGTCGTCGTTGGTGCTTCTGGCTTGACGTTCAGCCCGAACCAGGTTACCGCTGCTGTTGGCGATATCGTCACCTTTGAATTGTGAGAGTGGTGTCCCAGAAGCATACCTGTGATGTTGGAGGCTGACAAGCGGGCGTAACTCTTTTCTAGCCACCCTAAGAACCACACCCTCACCCAGAGCACGTTCGCCACCCCATGTGCCGCGATGGCTGGCGGTGTTGATTCGGGATAGTAAGTACCTCTTGGTGCTCTACCCTTATCCCACTAGTGTCTCATCATCTCTTTTCGTCTCTTGATAGCATGCCTGTCGATGCGGCTGCCACTACCTTCCCCGTCTTCAGCTTCCGGATTAACGAAGTGACCCCATTGTGGTTCTACTGCGCTCAGGGAACGTGAGTAGTAACTGAATGTCTGAATGGAACGCATCCTCTGACCGGGTCTGTTCACCACCACTCAACAGTCACTGCCAAAGTGGAATGGTGATGGCCATCAACGTCAACGCTTCCAGCCCCAACACCTTTGACGCTTACTTGGTACGTCGTGCAACGCCATGATGAATGTTGCGCAGAAAAGCTCACCATTCGCTATCGCAACGTAGGCCAAGGCAACCGGTGGTGCCAGCGCTGGTCCTTCTGTTACCGCCTCTGGTTCCGCTGCTCCTACCACTCAGGCTGCTACTGGAAGCGCTGCCGCTAGCGTCACCTCTGTCGCTTCCGCTGCCACCTCCGGAACTGCTGCTAATGGTGCTAACGGTGCTACTGGTGCAGCTGCTGGCAACAGCGCTGGCCATCTCGCTTCCGTCAGCGTTGCCTCATTCGCCCTCACTGCTGTTGGTGTCATCGCCGGATTGGCGTTGTAGGAGACTCTCTGATGATCCTCGATGGATTGATGCGGTTTTTCTTGTAATTTTGAGAGGGGTTCTTTTTGACTTTCACTTGTTCATGCTTGATGCATGTGGGCACTTTTTTGTATTACTTAGTCTTTTTGTCTTTAATCAACTCGCAGGGAAGAGTTTTCGACTTTAAAAAAGAGAGGCTTCCGTTCATGCATAATGTGCCGGCGGGGGTTGTGTTTGGCCGAGCGCGTAGGCGGTGGTCTGACATAAGCGTTCCAATTCGGACCCCAGCCTCGCACCGTCATTGACCGTCTGCATCCCTTAACTTGCGCCTCGTGCTAATTCCCCTGTAGAACCTGTCTAGCAGACTCTCAACTTGAACCACAGCGCAATCATGGCAGAACCAACGCGATCCACTCGGTCCACTCGAGTCCAAATTGCGTCGTACAATACCAACCTCCAAGGTGAGTACCGTCCAAGTTGAAACTGTGTAAATGGCCGATATCGACGCCAATACTTCACCACAGGCAACGCTGGCCTCCCACAAGACCTAGTGGACTGGCTCACTCCAACCTTCCGGACCGCTTCAACTGTCGACCCACCCGACATCGTCGCCGTTGGCTTCCAAGAGCTCCTGCCTCTCCATCTCGGCTTCACTGGTCGATCTCGCCACGTCGTCGACTCTCGAAACCAGCTCATTCTCAAAGAGGTTCAAGCGCATGGTGGAGGGGAGTACACGCTCGTCGCGCGCAGCGTCAACGTTGGTGTGGCTTTGTTGGTGTACGCGAGGGACGCTGGCATAGGGCGAAGGATCACGGACGTACAAACGTCTTGGACGGGCTGTGGGCCACTTTGGATGGGGAATAAAGGAGCCGTTGCCGTGAGGTTCCGTGTTAAAGCGGAAGATGAGGGAGCAGCAGACGAGGTTTTTACGTGAGTGGGGACGATTTGGCCGCCAGATAAAGCCTCTAGCATCACCGCACTGACAATATTCTGGGCACATACAGCTTTGTTAACGTCCACCTTACCGCTCACAGCCATAACCTGGCTCAGCGCCTACATGATTACATCCATATCGTCCGCACTTTACTCTTCCCTCCCTTCGCTGCAAAGGCTTCACCGGGCCCAGACACGATCTACGACTCCACACACCTCTTCTTCTTTGGCGACCTCAACTTCAGGCTCATCCAGAAAGATGGATTATCTTATTCAAGCATCCAGGAGATGGCCAATTCCCCAGCCGGTCGACAGAAGCTAGCTCAACTGGACGAGTTGACAACCGAAATGCGAAATGGCAATGTGTGCAATGGCCTACATGAAGGGGACTTTTCCTCGTTCAAGCCAACATATAAGTACTTGCTCACGAGTGAGACCGATTATAGGTCAGTTCGCAGCCACTCGAACCCTCCCTAGGCAGTAACCTGACCTCGTGTTCTATAGTCCCAAACGTGCGCCAGCCTGGACGGACCGTATCCTCTTCTCCACTTCATCCGATGCGCCTACAGCCCTCAAGTCCAATATCAAACCTATCATCTATACCTCCGTCCCATCATATACAACTTCCGACCATAAGCCGGTTGTTGCTATCCTCGACGTCCCATCACCATCACCCGTCTCCGAATGCGCTTTCCCAGTCCTTGCCCCTCCACCGTCATATTTGCAGCCTGCCACAATCCCTAATCTCTCAAGATACACCGGTAAAGTGTGTGCTTGGGTGATAGGCTGGGTTTGGTGTGTCTTCAGGTTCATTGGGATGGGGCGAGCGGGACTTGGTGTTGGCAATGTTATCATTGGCGTTAGTGCATGGACGTGGTGGAGGAAGGTACCTGCATAAATATGCGACAACAGCCGGACTTGTTCCCGTATTGTATTTCTCTCAGTGTATTGTCTACAGACCTTTTCGGTGGTGCTCGCAATTTAGAACACTTATCTCCGGAGTGGACCCTTCTTGTCTTTTTGTTTCGAATCAACCACTCTGCCATTCTTCCATGGCAGATGCTGCGACAACTCGCATCTCATAATAACATCGTAAATCGGAATTCCGTCAGAACAGTCATGACTGGCACATCTAAACCTCTTGTCGCAATAATCGGTACCACTGGGACGGGGAAGAGTCAGCTTGGAATTGAGCTGGCACTCGCGCTTCAACGGCAATCCTCCTCACCTTCTGGCCTAGACTTTGGGAGATGGAAAGGCGCAAAAGTGATCAATGCGGATGCCATGCAGGTCTACCGAGGCCTGGACATCGTGACGAATAAAGTCACAGAGGAGGAGAAACAAGGAGTCGAGCACCTCCTTATGGACTTCAAAGACCCGAACGAAGAGTATTTCGTGTCACAGTGGGTGAAAGACGCTATGAAAGAGGTTTGTCTACCCCGCCGCATTGAATCCGGAGTCTACTCATCGCGCCTCATCCAATTTTCGGCAGATCGAGCAGTGTCACGAACAGGACCAACTCCCGATTGTTGTCGGCGGCACCACGTATTGGATACAACACCTCATATTTCCGAATAGGCTAGTATCACTTACGGAAGATGATACCCCCTCGAACACAGCCGAGAAAAAGGACGAAGAGCCCGAACTCTCCCCAGCCATTGCAGCAGCACTATCCGATTTACCGGACGACTTGAAGCAACTTTATTCAAACCTTCCCGATCGAAGTCAATCCGAGGCATGCTCTGATGAAACAGCTTTCGCCTTGCACACTCTACTGTGCAAGCTTGATCCGCCGATGGGAGGGAGATGGCATTGGAGGGATACCAGAAAGGTCCTTCGGAGCATAGAGATCGTTAAAGAGTCTGGCCAAAGAGCAAGTGATGTTAACTCCTCACAAGACGAAATAGTCGGAATGGCCCGGTGAGAAATTGCGCATCTCCCTTTCGTCTTCGTGATTTGACTGACCAGAACGGTGGAGCAGATTTCCAACGCTCGTCTACTGGCTTTATGCCAAACCCGAGTTGTTAAACCCAAGGCTGGATGCTAGAGTTGATAAGATGGCTCAAGTAAGCCATCTGATGCTCAGAATGTCGGATAACGCTTAATTACCAAGGAGCTCAGAGGGGGATGCTGGATGAAATCGTGAGCATGAGGAAAGAAGTCACTGGCAGCTCCGAAGGACCGGACTCCCTTGATCTCGATTACACTCGGGGGATATTCCAAACAATTGGTATGATTGCTACTGACACCATATTCCGACTCTTTACCAACGAACAACCATGTAGGCTTCAAGGAATTTCACGACTATCTCTCGACTCCGAACCCTTCTTCAGACCTTCTAAATCATTCTGTGGAGCAAATGAAACATGGAACGAGGAAATACGCTCAACGGCAAGTTCGATGGATTCAAAGTAAGCTCCTTCCCGCCATTCGAAGTCAGGGAACACACACCACTCGTGCATCACTCGCCTTACTGGACGCGACAGGTACTGGAACTCACATTCATTATCTCTGCATGATCCTTCATTACGTTATTCCAGATCTTGACACCTGGAACTCGGCTGTACGCGACACTGGCTTGAATATTCTCTCGGGTAGGCGAGGACTCTTTTCGTATTGACGTTGCTACTTACCATTTCTGCAGATTTCGTTAATGAAAGGAAGAAGGGTGACTTGATTGCACCTTCGCCTGTGGCTGAAGATTTGCTTTCTGGAACGAGGGTCATTGCAAGGTCAGCCAAACATGCCGCAAGCCAACCCACGCTCATCTTCGGGTCCCAACCTTCAGCGCTTCCGTCACTCTGCAAAACAGGAAAAGGAGTGTCTGTGAGATCTGCACAGTTGACCCATCTAAACCAGTCATGATCGAGGAGGGGAGCGAGTGGCAAGCCCATGCACGGTCAAAAGCACATCGGAGTCGTGCTGGGAGAGAGCGGCGAATCGCAGAACAGCTCGCCCAGAGGGAAGAGAAGCAACGGTTGAGAGCTCTCGAACGAAGCGAATAACCTGACCAAAGTCAAAACAGCCGGTCCCTATGGTTCCAGACTTATTTGACGGAAGAGGCGGATGTGCGAGTCTACGATGGTAGCATCAGTTGCAGAAGGTAGGACGTAAAAAAAGAACTTACACTTAGCCCAGACCTGCGAAATACCATTTCCAGGGAGGACCATGTCCTACCCGCAGGGTGTTAACCCCAGAACAAGGTGGCAGTTCTTTTTGGTGAAGGAATGCTTGCGGATTCATAGTGTACTGTACGCATCTCCCGAGAAGCGGATCCGGAGTTTGATGCTCCAATCGCCGTTCCTCCGGGTAGGACTTAGTGTTGCGGGTAGAATTGAAATCGTGGGAGTTCTACCCGCTACCAGGTAGAACGGTAGGTAGAATTGTTGGTAGAATTGGGTAGAATATATTTCGTTATTTATTACATCTTTCTAAGCTATTCCGGCCTTGGTAAGAAGGGTTTCAAGGTTCCATGTCGCCGTTGACCCTCCCTCCTCTGCAGTCAGCGCGGAGAGGTCATCTTCCACCGACTTCGGAGCCATTCCCTCGTCCACCTTCCTTAAATCGTCCATCGAATACACTTCAAGAGCATCTATTTCTCGTGTGTTTGCATTTTCCGTCGTCTTCTCCAGTTCAAGCTCGGCAAATGCGCGATCAATGTCCGCAACGGTCAGTTCCTCATCCATCTCGGCTCGGATCTCCGCAACCTCCCTTAATTCCCGGGCTGCCTGATCGGCGTCCAGAGCGTCCGTGACATTTTCTTGAATAAGTCTTGAGACAAGATTGGCATCGACACCTGGCTCTTTTGGAATTCGGGAATGCGTGTGGTGGCGGCGGTCCTTGGTGCGGCCCATTTCGTGGAGTAGACCGACATAGTGGCTCCGAAGCTTCCCCAGCATCTCCAGGTTCTCTACAGACAGCCGGGAACGACGAGGGGAGTGAAATCCGCCCAGACTGGAGAATACCCGTTCCACTTCTGCGGTATGAGGAACAATGGCAAATATAATCAAGGCCATTCCCTTCAGTGGATGCTCAGTTGCGGATACACCAGGCAGTTCTCGCCACCAGGCAGCCCCGTCCGCTGTTCCACCTGTAAAGGGTGGCCGGCATGCGTGATATTCTTGGAGATCCGATAGGAGCTTGGTGGTGATGTTCTGGGTCCATCCTAATTTCTTTGCCAGGGTTCCAGCAATGACGCAGACTTCTTTGAACTTGCGGGACCGAGGGGCATTTGATACTGCAAGTCGTCGGCAAAGCGGATGAAGATATAGTGCAAGGAAGTGAATGTCGGTATTTAGCTTGGTGAATTCGCGATTGAATGCTGCTTTTGCATGGAATGAGAAAGGCAGGCTATCGCCCAGCTCAATGGCGGGGCTGAGATGGCTTATCTCCCTTGCACACCGAAGAAGCTCGAGCATGCAGTCCGCCAAGGACGCATCACGAGACTCAATCCTCCCAATAGCGTCCACAATTGGCTTGCAGAATCGCACTAACTGGAAGGTAAGATCCCAGTGTTTGCTATCTCGGACAGTCTGCAAGACATCGGTTGCAACAGGGGATAGGTTGTCCACTTTACGGATTGCGTCTTCTCGGCGGCAAAGTATTTCCAAAGCGGAGCTAGTATCGTTCGAAATGCGGTTAGATTAGTGCTGTCAATGAAGTACTCTGTTTTGGTATCATACCGATGTTCGATTACACTTGAGCAGAGTAAAATCAGCGAATACCATCGAGTCTCCGTATGTTTTTTGAGCTTCCTATTCACACCTTGACTTGCAGCGACTTTATTGAGCTCTCCACCCCAGTAGTGTGAGGATGTAAAGAAGCTAACAATCCGAGCGTTCTTAGAGATCACCGGCTTGACCTCAGAGAAGGAAGATACCCTCCCCATAGCTCCGTTAAGCTTATGCTCAAAGCATGCAATCGTCTAAAAGAAAACAAGTAAGATAATCATTTGTGGCCGAAGTCATTGTAAACTGCTCACGATTATCCAAGGATATTCTTTCTCCATATCCCTACGGACAGCACCCATTACCGTCGGGTCATCCGTCACCATTGCAATAATCTGCTTCGGATCGACCGCCATTTCTTTCATCGACTTCCGCACTGCTGCTCCAATATTTGCTGCACTTCCCCGCTTCCCGGTAAGGTTTTCCAATCCGAGAATAGTTGGATATTTTCCCCTCTCCACCACCACTGTCCCATAAACACTCCGGTGTTGTGCATCATCCCAGCCATCTGTCATGACCGTAAGGAACTTTTGGTTCTTTAGTTTCTCCTGCTCAAGCATCCGGACGCGAGCCATTTCCGCCGGGAGAAGCGTCATGGTCAATACATCGCGTGATGGCGGAGCGTATGTTTTCCGTAGAGACTTTACAAATTCATCTAAGAGCGGACTATTGACAACATTAAAGGGAACATTGGCATGGATGAGAAACCTAATTGAGATTAGAGTTAGCGCTTGCATGCCAGATGGGGAATGTCGAACCCCTACCGAAGGAACTTTATGTCTGAAGCTCGCTTCTCTTCTTCGGTCATAGGACGCTCTAGAAACGAGTCTATCGACCGTTGCTCCATGAGGCTCAGCCGTTTCCGCTTTGCTGGATTCTCCCCCAGTGCTTCGGATCCTGAGTCCACATCTTCGGTGCTGGCAGTTGCCGGAGTGAGTGGGATATCAGCAAGAGTGATGTTCCCCCTCTTCATTATGAACATATTTGCATCTTCTCTTGCTTCAGCACTAGCTAGTGCACAGTTCTTGATTATATGATTTGCCAGAGCATTGTCTCGGTGAACTATGAGCTGCTTCAGATCTTGTGGGCAGAAGTTGCACGAGTACAGCCATCTCTCGGACTTCCCGTCTTGCTTTTGCTCCCGAGTAAACCATTTTGCGACAAAGTCGGCTTCTTTACGACCACCTTTCATTATTTTATAGTCAATTGTTGTGGAAATGGTAAAAGGGGGGTCAGAGGACGGCGCTTCGGCCGAGAAAGGAAAATATATTATTGACTCTGTCTATTACATAATCGGACTTCTACCCGATTCTACCAACGCCATCGGAGGTCCTACCGTTTTACCACGGTAGGGTAGAACCGGTAGGTAGAATACCTACCATTCTACCCGCAACACTAGTAGGACTCCACCGCTCCGGGGTCGAAGTTCACCCGGACCCGTAAGCCTTACGTCGTGTTTTTTGACTCCCTCATACCGTCCAGCGCAATCACCAGCTTCTCCATGTCCCTCGCTAGCTATCAAACGGCTCGCCAGGCCCTGATCACTGAGGACCGTTCCCTGCGATTAGATTCCCAAAGCCAATACCTGGATGCTCTAGGTCCCACAGAAAGCGTGCAGAAGGCTGATGGGATAATCCGAAAGATCAGGGCAACAGAGGCGGAATCCGTTTGGTCCAAGGAGACTGAAAGGATTCCCCATATCTTTCCTGGAATGGAGTTTCTTACTGGTAAGGAACATTGCTCGACAATCTTTGAGTCCAAGTTAACTAAAGCCTGATACTACCAGCCAAGGAAACCATCCAAAGCACTGAACTATTCAAATGGGTGAGAAAACTTCCGAAGGGTGCTCTGCTTCACGCGCACATGGACGCAACGTAAGTAGGCTTAGCCTCCTGACTCATAGACATGTTGACAATCCGTTATCAGATGCGACGCCGAGTTTCTCCTTCGCACGGCTTCAGAAGAGCCCCAAATGCACGTCCGAGCGTCCGTTCAGATCAATCGCGAGACGGTTGGCTCGACCATGCCCGAGTTTCAGGCAATGCCCATTGATTTCCAAGCTTCTCCATACCGAAGCGTGACAAACCCTGATTACGAAGGAGGCGCCTGGATCACAATAAACTCTGCACGAGATAACTTTTCTCCAGAACTTGGGGGCGCCGAGGGGTTCGACGACTGGGTCCTCGCTGCTATGAGAATCGATCCAGAGGAAGCTTACGTGAAGTATAATACAAGCAAAAAGGTTCCAGTATTGTCCATGACATGAATAGGCTCGACTAACCTGCTTCAAACCTAGATTTGGACAAAGTTTGGCAGTACATTTGTTGTCGCTAGGGTACGTGCGAGATGAACGCGCTGGTCCTCGAACCGTTTTCTCACTAACCCCTCTCAGGGACTTCTCGAATTTGAACCAGTCCTCCGAAAATATGTCCGACAATTCCTTCTCACTTCTATCGAAGATGGGATCTCTTACGTTGAAATGCGAACGAACTTCTTCAACAAGTGCGGTCTTGGTCACAACCATAGATCACAGGTGTCTGAATTCTTTTGCTACATCAGGACCGTAATTCGATCCGATGGATCTGACAATTTCTCCTCGGCGGAAAGGGTCAGACTAATTGGAGAAGTTATCGAGGAGGTTAGAGGGGAAATGAACTCTCAGGGAAGAGGGGACGAATTTGTGGGAGCAAAGGTTCGTGGCAGTTCCTCATACCAAGAGCGCCACGACCGAGTGACATGTTGTCTAGATAATAAATATCACAATCCGGTTCATCTCTTCCGAAGAGCTTGAATGGTATCTCGATGACTGCTTTAGCCTGAAGCAACAGTTCCCGGATCTTATTGCAGGTCTGATCATTTCTTCTTGTCCGCACCGATGTTGAACTTCCACTGAACGGTGTTGGCCTTGGTCTGTAGGTTTTGATCTTGTTGGACAAGAGGATACCGGTGTTCCTCTCCTTGAATATCTCCCAAAACTCTTGGAATTCCAAAACAGATGCCAAGAGGCGGGTCTTTCAATCCCTTTCATCTTTCACGCCGGAGAGACTTTGGGCGATGGGGACCGTGTCGACAATAATTTGTATGACGCCATCCTGTTGGGGACTAGGCGCATTGGTCATGGGTAAGCCTCCGTGCTGAAAGTGCTTGAAGAAAGCCTAACATAGGGGGCCAAGGTTCTCTTTGGTCAAACATCCACATCTGATGAAACTCTGCCGGGAAAGAAAGATTGCCATCGAAGTCTGCCCTATCTCGTGTGTGATATTGTTCATATTCCGGTTGTTTGACTAACTTATCCCAAACCAGGAACGAGATTTTGGTTTGTCCCCGGTGGTTGCTGGTCTTGTTTCTGCACATCTATTGATATTACTTCCAGCGCCTAACGTCTTCGATGCCTGCTCATCCGTTGCCCATTATGCTGAACCATGGGCTGACTGTCGCACTATCTTCCGATGACCCGGCGGTTTTCGGAAACTTAGGACTGTCATTCGACTACTTCCAGGTATGTTGAATTCTTGAATCTCACTTTAATTGATGGTTTATGCATTTTCATGAAGGTTCTGGTTTCGAGCGAGGTCACTGGGCTCACAACACTTGGCGTCCTTGCTAGGGAGTCATTGCTGGTGTGTTGCGAAATAGGACGATAATGATACGATTCTTATATCTATGCCTCAACGCAGATATCTGAACTGGAAGACAAACAGAAGGAAAAGGCTGTCGCAAAGTGGGATCGTCGTTGGCAGGCTTTCCTGAAGGAGATCATCCAAACATTCGAATCGTAGGTCATGGCAGCAGAGACGGCGCATGTAGTATTGAATGGCATCATTTCTCTGCTTCGCTTGAGCGTCACAACCAATTGGGTGATAAACGGGCTTACAGAGTTCTAACCCTGCCTCAATGTGGGGCCAGTCGCGGCCGTTTTGAGGAGCGCTCTCTGTACGCTAGAGATGAAACATTCGTCTGCAGCTAGCACACGCAGATCCATTTTTTCATGGGAAAATAGACGAATGTTGACAAATGAGCAAGTATACAAGCATGAAAAACTGCATCAACGTGTTCCAGATGACAAACACAAGGGAGGGGGTTAATTGCACAGAATCTACCACTTCAAACCAAGGTGGTTTCCACATTGCTAGCAACAGAACCGTGCGGCCAATGCTCTGTCGAAATGGTCTAAGGAGAACTTCCATCGTTCTCTAGTACTTCTTGAATCTTGTGCCACCGAGAACCGGGCGGGTCGGCTCTATACGCGATATCCAGCAAGTGAGATCAAGCTTCTCAGCTCCGGGCGATACACACAATCACTCACGACAGAGAATAAATAGCTCTAATGTCTGCTGGCTCTTTTTGCCAGTTACACCAACGCTCATCTGGGTCTCGGGCAGTCTGACGAGCCATGTTATCGATATCTAGCAGTAAGGTGTTGAAAGTCCTGCGCAATGCAAACCGCGTTCTAAATCCGGCTTTGTTCGCCCAGGCGCGTGGTCCGTAGGAGAAAAGTTGACGTATCGGTGGACCAAACGCTTGCAGGACTTCGATATACTCGTCGTATCCCGAGTCAGCGGGATAAATCATCCGAAGTCCTGTAATATATCGTTCTAGCATGTCAACGAGCCATACCGGAATACTAAAAATGAGGGAGATCTTCGGTCAGGCCGTTGCGTACTCATGGTGGGATGACGTACCAGTGAAGACTATTATTAGCCCGAGACGCGAGCTCCCGTTGCCAAGCTTTTGCCATGTCGAGTCGAATCCTCCTTATCGTCTGTCGTGCTGTTTCCGGGAGACGGGGATTGTGCAGAATCGGTTCACAGATTTCTAACAAAGCAAATCTGTGCTGAAATGTTATGCTTGTATGGACCTGGCTAACGATCATTTGGCGAATGCCATACAGCATCGGCGTCAGGACGGCGTCATAGCCAACAAGGTCCTTGCATTCTGGTCCCGTTAAGACCGCAAGGGCTTCCCCCAAGGTTTGGATCATGCTTTCTACGTCATTGCTGTGATGGGGGCGATCCAAATTCAGCTTGTTATCGACAGGGTCGTTGGACTTTCACAGACGTACCCTCCATGTGTTTGTTGCGGTGACTCCTGCGTGGAGTGCTTGACCTTTGTAATCATACGGAGGTTGACTCCAACCCATGTAATCACGGAAACGAGCCTCCAGTCTGCGTGTGTAGTGATGTCGGAAGAATAAGCAGCGAGATGCCCGCGAATGTCATTGACCGTTTTATTTGACGGGTGATCCCCGTCGAATCCGGGAATTGGGATCTTAAGCGTAGCTCGAATCAGGCAAGCGGAAGATTCTCCCGACACAACAGAGGTCAATGGTTCTTTAGCTGTTTGTTCCTCGCCGGAGGATGACGGGCCTCCCCGACCAGAATCTAGAACCAGCATGATATGAGCTGCAGCCCCGCAATATAGCCGCCTTGCAGCCATTGCCATGTCAACTCGATTACGGCCGTGGATCTGCAACATTCGGTCGTAGGAATTTTGGTACTGGTCGAGGAAACTCTCCTGGAACGCTCTATCGCTCCACAATTCCTCTATCTGGTTAACTTTTGTGATCCCAAGGATGTTGGAGGTAGCGTATAGAAGGGTGGCAGTGTCATTGGAAGTGCAGATGGCCCGTTTGAGGGTCATAGCTTTGAGAGTATCGAGATCTTCCTCCTCTCCACCGTGGATCAGTGAAGAAAACCACGGTCTGTTGATAACTGCAGAGATGAGCCCTCGCCATTTGAACTCCTTAGCAGCTCTAGAAATAGAGATCGCTGAGCGCACACCGATTAGCATGTGCGACAGAGGGCTGTGAAAGGGACAGAATTTATCCCGGACAGTGCAGAGAGCACTTCCAACGAAAAATGCCAGCCCCACGTACATGGGTATCGCGACAATCCGAGAGATTGCGCGATTCAGATGCCGAAGGTAGAGAACGAGCGATACGCAGAAGATAACAAGACCTATTTGGAGGAGAGATGGGAGTACGTCGTCCAAGATGGCCTGGAGTCGCCATCGTTTGGCTCCAAGGAACCGCTTAAGCTGTTCCCAACGCTGATGGTCTGG
>KN822954.1:202067-218603 GCA_000827465.1 Tulasnella calospora MUT 4182
CAAACTGTCCTTTCTGAACTGCTTTGACCTCAGTGCCCGTTCACGGACCCGGACTTCCGAACCCTACGGGACTTCAGCTATGGATTGATCTACCTAAAGCGGATAAAATGACGGTTTGTCGGTTCGAGATGGGGAGATAGCGCAGCGAATTGAGGCACCCCTTATCAGGCACCAAGTTATCAGGAACTGGTGTCATCCCAAGTGCCAACTGCATATCCTCTGGGTCCAGATGGTCCTGCGGAAGTCAAGGTAATTTCAGGCAAAAGCTTCGGCGTGGAGTCTCCAGTCCGGCATGTCGGAGGTTGTTGGTACTTGGACATCAAGCTTAAAGCGAACGGGGAGGGAAAGGCGGAGTTCTTCCAGGACATCCGTAAGTCCTCGGTTTGCTGCGGCTCGACGAGTCTAATCGTCGCCGACTTTCCTTTCCGGACAGCATTGGGTTGGACCGCTTTCCTCTATAGTAAGTCCCATTTGATTTACCAACCCATTTCACTTTATTGACTTCCTTCAGCGATCGAGGGCTTGTTAGGCGTCAACAACCAGTCGATCGAGAAGTACTACACAGTTGTCCTCTCTGCGGAGGAGAACGAAGCTGGGATTCTCCTTTCACTGGACGGAGACCAGGACGCTCGAGCAGTTTTGGTGCGTAACTTACAACGTCATCAAGCACACCTTGCTGACGGGGATGGCCTTAGATCGCCGGGGCTCCCTTGAACCAACCCGTCTTCCAATATGGCCCATTCGTAATGAACTCAAAGGAAGAGATCATGGCAACGCTCAGGGACTACGACGGTCAACGAAACGGGTTCGAGAAGAGCAAAACTTGGAAGAGCTCCATCGGGGGTAGATAAGCCCAGTTCCAAGCAGTACGAGCGTGCTAGCGAAACAAACTAGTGTGATATGGATACATACAAATGGGAATCAATACAAAATGGTCTCCAAGACACGGAAAAGACATGGGTAATCCAAGTATTTGAATCTAGAAGTGGACCTGAAGGGTTGGCCCTGTGGACTCCACTGGACAGTAAGGGCACTTCACCCGACTATTGAACAAACGGGTCATGTCAGATCCCTCAGCATGCATATATTCCAATAGAAATGCCATACCCGCCACCTTTGGTCAATCTATTAACACTCTCTTTCGCAATGACATGCCCACATGTCAGCATGTTTGGGGGATTCTTATCTGTTGACTGCTCTTTCGACACAGGGCAGGCGAAAATCGAATGATACCGATTCTCGGGTGGAAGAGGTATTTCAATCTGAACAACCACGGGATCAGCAACGTCTACGGGTAACTGGATCATCCGTGTCTCACCAAGAGTTCATCCTTAGCGTCCCATTCGGCTATTTTATCTTTCATAACCTTCTTGCTCTTTTCGATTTTCGCCAAAGCGCCGTTTCCTCCTATATCCCCTGCTACACGGAGCGGTAATTGCCGACTGAAACCTAACCTAGCGCAATACTCTTTCACGAAGGCAGGTTCGAGATTTGTATGTATAGAGTCTTGAATAAGATCAGAGTAAGGAGAAGAAGAAAGGCGAGTTGCCCAGGCCAAAGCACCCGCAAGCCTTTTCATTTGGGGAATGATTTGAGGATAACTGGAAGCGATGGTTGAAAAGTGCTCCCTGGAGTAAGCTATGGCAGCTGCTAATGGAGGGTCCGAGGGCGAGGCTCCTAGCGGAGGGTTGAGCATAAGATGCACGAAATGGGAGCGGTGGAGGTCGAATTCAAGTGTGGAGTGACGCCCTCGAAGAAATTCGCGATTCAGAGTTGCCCAGCTACCAGAGAGGATATGCGTTTGAGCAAAAGAGCACCACAAGCCTTTAGATACGTACCCAAGGGCAGGCCCAATGATCCCCTCTCGGAGAGAAGCTCGGATCCGATGCATTTCCTCGAAAGCATGCCAAAGACGTGGATCAGGGGGCACACCGCATTCCTAAGGCAAAACGAGAGTATAAAGTACTGTACGGACATTCCAGAATATAAGTCTGCTCACGTTGTAAAAGGTTTGTGCTATGTCAAAGGATCCTGTCCGGATGAAGTGCATTCCAATGACGCGTTCCAACGCTTCGACATCCTCAGGAGTGCTGAACTTCGGCTGCGACGTTGGGAGAGGATTTGGAAATTTCTGAAGTAGTAGAATACGAAGCCATAAAAAGGTCAGCTCCTCCCGCAGACAATATATGTCTGTTCGTAGGTTGTTACCTTATCCACCGCCTTGCCAAACCGAGCGAGTGCATTATTATGCTCCTTCTGCCGCTCGTCGACCTGCTTCTTTGAGTTCTCTATACGCTTATTGAGGTCGGCGAACACTTTCTGCGGGTCTTCGCCTGATTCGACGGCAGCCTTCGCCTTGTGTAGCTCAGCTTGTAGTTCATCGAGGGTGGCTCCGATGGCAGTAGACTTGCTCTTGGCACTGGGTACAATAGATACGGATGAAAGGGCCTCTATCTTATCTAATTCCTTGATCAGCGTGTCTGTCATGTTCAAGTCGAGCGTCAGGGGATGGCAGGGGTTCGGAGGAGAGGCAGCCAGTCGGCAATGAAACGGGCATTTCCGCTTTTCCAGAATAGGCCTGCCTCTTGGACAAGCTGGAACAAGCAATAATTTGCCTGCCACACCCAACCACCAGATTCCGCAACATCCTATGCCTTCTATCCGGGTTTTTGCTGGCGATGAAAATGGGCTCACGAAGTCTATCAAGTTTGTTATTCCAGAGGGACGGCTTCGAGCCGATACAGTGATTACGACATCTGTGGTGACAGTTGACGAGCGTCCCAGCAGCGGCAAAGTCCAGAGGATGTCTGTTGGTCAAGGACCCAATGCGGCAAAGCTGGTAGGTCGGATTACTCTGCGGAATTTGTTGCTGCTAATCAGTCACAGCATAGTTGGCCGTAGGGAGGTCTGGAGGCAATATCTCGTTACATTCATACCGACCCAGAACGGACGAAATTGAATCCAAGCAAGAGTGGAATGAAACACGCTTCAATTCTGAGGATGCATTCATTGGCTTGAATGTTGGGTCAAGGTACTGTCACGCACATCTATTACTTGAGAGCCTGCTAACGCCTACGTTCGCCCCTAGAGGAACGTACTCTTGCACGACGAGAGGCTTCCTTCGTCTAAAATCGTTCGGAACTGATGTTGGAAGCTCCGAGGACGCACCGGAGACATCTTCACAAACTACAGTACTTCCGATGAGACTGAAGGATTGGCGGTTGTCACCGAGTGAGACCCATTTCGTTTACGGGGGGGACGAGGTCGAAGTATCGTTGTGGGATATCGAGAAAGCGTTCAGTGAACCCGTGAAGGCTTCTGAAGAAGCCATTAACTCGGGAAGGAAAAGGAAAGAGCGGAAAGACAAAGTCAAACTGCTGCATGGAGAAGTTTGGCGGGCGCAAAATGTATGCCTATTTTCCTCAGATGTCACAGCCGTCACTGATCTACCCATGCTAGGTTCCTCACGACTTTTTGAACATTAGGCAGCCTGTCCACAACACCGCGCTTTCGTTCATTCATCAAGGATCTACAACCTCAGATTCTCACAACGTTATTGCGGCTGGAACGGCAGCAGGTGCAGTTCGGCTGTATGATGTTCGAAGCCACAGGAAACCAATTCAAAACTGGGATAAAGTATGTCGCAACTCTGGTGTCAAGCACATTCAATGCGGAAGGCTCGAGCAGTATGTCGTTCCTGTTTCTTCGCCAGCTCCCTCACTGATGTCGGCCTACTTCGGTGGATAGCCAACTCTTCGTTTCTGACAGTCAATCCAGCGTATATACGATTGATATACGCAACGGTCGGACAACCTATCGTTACCCGAACGCAAAAGGAGCGGTTGTTTCTCTTGCTCCAGCTCCACATGAATTCTTATTCAGTGTCTCCCTTGATCACTTCATCCGGCTCTATACGACCCCACCTCCACCAGCAAAGGCCAACCAAAATCAGCCCGCAAAAGGAAAGCTAGTGCACGAAGAGTACCTCAAAGGCACACCCTCAGTCGTTGTCTGGGATGCCTTGAGTGGATTGGGCAAAGATTCTAACGCCAAAAAGAAAACCTGGGAAGAGAAGAATGCCCGCGAGGCGGAGGACGAAGATGAGATCTGGAACAACATGGAAGTGACTGACGCTAGGCAAGATGAGGAAGCCAGCTCTAACGAGTCGCAGGAAACCGACGAGGATAGTGAAGATGAGGATAACTCGAGGGTAAAGCGACTGAGAGCATCTTGAGTGTACAAAATTATTGTATTATAGCTACATGTGCGATTGGTTGAAAAGATCTCTCCATGGCCAATACATATTTCACAGTATTCTACTTCCCTGGAACGAGTAACTCCCGCAAATTGTCTTCCACAATCGGTAGGGATACAGTCTGCAACTCATCCGTGGGTGCGGAGCTCGCCCCAGCTCCGGGTGCCTTCTTCCTCCGCCTAATTTGTACAGTGTCATCGGTTTCAGCACGTCGTCGGTCAATGTCGGCCACAATCTGGAAGAAAGATAGAAACAAGACTTCAGCCTGCGCAAGGGTCGAGTCTAAGTCGATCGTCATGCTCAGGTCATTACAATACTGTGAGCCACATCTATTGTCAGCTTCCCGCCTGTGGATTAGTCTGGTTCAAAGACGGACCTTGAGCACTTCATCGAACTACGTCCATCAAAAAACTCGTCAGCGACTTCAAAGTAAAAGACCAACGCGTTACAAACCTCGACTAGGTAGCGCAAGATAACATCTCGATGCGACTCTAGAATAGCCAGCGCGACGAAGAGATGGAATTTGGTGCTATAGTAATCCGTCCAGATGCACTCCCAGAGGTTCACAACGTTCTCAAATGGGAACTCTCGCTTGAAAAGAATCAATATCCAACTGCAGAACGAGTGTCTTTAGAAGCAAGTGGCTGGCTGGAGGAGGAAAGGCTCGTACCGGTAACAGAAGAAGAGGTTAAGGGCTCCCGACTTTTCAAAGTGTCGATAAAGCTCTGGGTCCATTACAGAGAGTAAATTTTGCAAGGTTGACAGCTGCTTCCTCATGCCACTTTGATCACGGAGGAAATTTGATTTCTATTGGAGAGTTCAGTAAGTGAGGAATAAGGCGCAAATGGGGCAATGTCACGGACCGTTCGTTGCATAAATGCGACAAAACACCAGAACGACTCCACTTCGTCCCCTCCACAGACCACATACAGCGGCGAGAGGAGATCTGACATGCCCTGGACATAGCCTGAACAACAATGGGTTAATTCCACTGCTTTGTGCACGGCGACAGATGCTTACCCAATTCCTTCTCGTATACGTGATAGGTCAGAAGAATGACTGATAGAGTATCTACGTGTTTGTTAGCCTGAGTATGAGCTCCGACGTCTTCAGAGACTGCGATCGAAGAGCCTGAAGCTGTCTGCTCCAGGGAGAACAGGGGATGGGTTCTGTCGGTTCGGCGACAATCAACGTCAATGCGGTGGCGTTCCTATGTAAAAGCGAACCAAATCCGCTGAGCAGATTAGTGACCGGAAACCGTGTTCGAACGATATGTACCAAATTGCGACGGACTTCGATCATCTCCGGACTATTAAACACCTCGTCCACTCCTTTCCATTGGGATTTCAACGCATCGTATGTTTTTCTGTCCCAAATCGTCAGATAATGTTAAAGGACGAAGTGCGTTGTCCTGACCTTTTCTCCTCCCATATCGCGTCGCGTTCGGCAGTGCTCGACGTCCAAGGAACGACACCCAGTAAGAAGGGCCATGCTTTGCGTTTGACATCAATGGCGACCCCCTATGCTCAGGATAGAGCCCAAGTTAATACCGAGGAAACCTAGAAGGTATCTTGATCATACCCTACGGAAGACCTCTTTCTTGAAATACAGCCACTCCACTGTAGGCTTGCCAGAGGGGTCAAACCATGATTCCCATGTCGCTTTGTCGATGGGGTGGCGGGGGTCCCGGGTAGGTTTGGGTGTTTGCAGATTTGAGGACTCCTGTACGAAACGCGATAAGCGGTCAAGAATCTCTAAGATCAATGGTCACGAACCGCTAGCAGCTCAAAGACCCCAAGGTCGGACGTCTCCTCGTCTCCGGTGGTCCCAGGAATCGCGTGCGCTTCGCGTTGTCGTGCCCGCTCCCCTTCTTCTGCGACGATCTAAGACATAACGAAAGTTAGAAATGTATAGCAATACAATGAATAACCGAGCTCACCCGAGCCCATTTAGCGAGATAGACGCGCGCAGACTCGTACTCGCCGACACCTCCCGTCTCCACCCACCCAGTCCACTCGCCTTGGACGTTGACGAGGCTCTTCACGGGATCTGGGAGATGAGGAATAATCTGGTCAAGGAAAATAAATGTTATGAGTAAGCGAATAGGACATCGTTTTAGGCGGGTCGCACAGGTTTGGCTAATGGGTGCGATAGGACGCTTTGAGCTGCATGGCGGGTCGCACGAGTGAGCTGCGAGAAACCCGACAGGATGGCCATCCTCGCGTTTGTGGGGGAGCTAAGAGAGTCATGAAGCATGGAAGGGGGACGATTCCCGCCGTTGCTACCACCCGAAGTTCTTCTAGTTGATCCCGGTCGGAGGTGAACGGGGACGGGGGAGCTAGCAGTCTCGAAATCGAGGTCATCATATAAGATTGTGGTATGCGCCTCAATATCGGCCTTTGAAGGATCCACGAGGTACAGATGAGGTTGAAGATTTGATTTAAGGAGCGTGCAGTAGGAGCGAAGCTGTTGGAGGAGAGCTTAGGGACAAGGTCAGCACCAATGAGTGTGGAAAGGTTATTGACGACAGAAGTCATCGCTACCTTCTCCGCCCCAAGTCGGGGCATTTGGCGAGGAACGAGAGAATTGCATACTCGGCGACTCGTCATCATGGAAATGTAAAGTCGTAAGGGTAGAACCGTTGGTCATGTTAACCGTCAACGATCCATCTATGAACAAAACACCGGTGAGGAAAGGGGTAGCCGTGCGATCCGTTGGAGCCACTCACACCAGGATGAGAAGGTCGGCGCAGTAACCATGAAGCTGTAGATAGAAGTAAGAGGTACGGAGAATGCATACGATTCTCCTCTCGCTGGAAGGGGGTCTATGAGGACACCATCTGCGAATGCGTCTCATAAGCAATAGGGTACGCCTGGCGGTATTCGCTCGCGAACCTTCATCGTCGGTGGTGCTAGGGCCGGCTTCGACTCGGTAATACTTCTCCCATTCCTTATCTCCCTTTTGGTCAAGAAGTGATTCAGGTATCCAAGAAAGTAGGTAGGTCGGAAGCAATGTATCCTGTATGGGGAGTTCGTGATCAGGGGTTATGTAGTTGTTCCAGGTTAGGTGAAGAATGGCCCAAGCACCGAACACCGAGAGACCAACCTTCTTAACGATAGCTACAAAGCCAGGAATGTTGTCTCGACTGAAGGCGGTGGGATGGACATAGACTTTGCTCTTGGAGTATACCAAGACGTAGCGTTCTGCCTTGTCAGGTTGTTGTGGAGTGGACTGAACGATTTCGACCATACTATCCTCAGAGCGAGTAGAGATGTCGTCGTAGTTGCTGAGCTCTGCTGATGGCCCTCCACCCATGAGGTACGGACTAATAAGCTTGTGTGGTAGAGCTGCGAAATGCTGCGAAGATCCGCTGCGGGTTCCAGACTGTGGTGGTGGGCCCGTTCACGCGTCCATATGTCCGAATGGGACCTCACTGCGCGTCATACGCCGCACTGGGCGACCCGTCTTTGACTCCTCGGAACCCCAACACCCCGTACCTTCCTATCCCTTCAGCTTAGCTAAATTCTGCACATATCCATTTCTATCCGAGGCAATTTATCCACCCTGAGTCTGGGAGCAGAACGCTGTCTGGTGACTATGTAGCAGCAGTCATGACGCTTGCGATGCGCGTCGTCTCAAAATCGTGACCTTACACTTCCGGAGATTGATACCTGGTCCGCTTCGGCGGTCGAAGATACTTGGCGGAGTCGCCCTGTCCAGGTCTGTTAGCTCCAGCGGATATGTATGTGTTGCCAGGCCAACAGATTACCCACTCTGTTTGGAGAATTAACAGGGTGCTCGGAGTGGTCGGGAGACCTGGCCCTAGCCTTTGGCTTGCCCGTGACCTGCTTCCTATTCATTTTCCTCTCATAGTCTCGAAACCCCTCAATAAGCTCCTTTTGGAAGTCGGTATCGTACCGTACTGGTTTGAGGCATGCAACGTGCATGAGCTATCAAGGCACGTACGTCGGTGACTTGAATGTCTCGCGAACCGATGCAATAGGATGTCCTTACTTCCTCCCGCCGCTCGTACGCCATTCGTATGTCTCTAGCAGAGACCTGTCCCAGGGGGTTTCGACTCAATGCGCGCTCCATTTCCTCTTTCGTTGGCTCGATGCCTCGAAGGCGAAGATACACTCGGGCTCGAATTTCTCTTGCCCACTGCTTTGCGAGCAGATCCTCCACCCAGGCGGTCAATGCCTGCAAATTACATAATGTAAGATTGCAGCTATACCACAAAGAAAGTTTACCTTTTCTCCAAGACTCCGGATCTCCTCGTTGGATAGTGGTCCCTGGGGAACCCCGATGTAGTGTCCCATGTACACCCACTTCTTGACGTTGAGCCCTACGAACATTGGTATTTCCTTAATCTCCCCCCCAGCACCCGGCTCGTTATATAGCCCCGGAACCCCGGGAGCACGAGGAAGATTTGGGCTCCAACTGACGTTAGGACAAAAGTATTCTTGAATATCGTGCCCTTTCTCCCTTCGAGTGGTGTCGGCAATGGGACACCATGTCGTGTTTGGATTTCCACCATACTTTGAGGCCAAGAACGCGCGCGTTACCGCTTTGGCGTGGAACTCTGGATCGATTTCGATTCCCAAAGACTTCGCATCCGCCTGACGAAATCTTTCAAGCACGGTATTGGGCGGTAGCTCAAACGATCCCGGTTCGACCTTGATCTTGATATCACCGAGCTGTAAAAGAGAAGAAAACGGTTCGCATCAAGGTCCATCTCGTAAGACCATGGTCGCGCCTTACAGTGGTAGGGAACGCGCCGCTGACGTATTGAACCTCTTCTTCATCTTCCTCCTCAACTTTGACGCGAGCGGGATTCACCGTTGAAATTCGAACATCCTCTTCCTCGAGTTTCACGGACTCGTTAGGGGGCGTTGGCCACGACACGACGGCTTTCATCGCTTGAGCGTCAACCCCTACAACGTCCTCACCGTCTTCGTGGCTCACTTGGCCTAGAGAATTATCAAAAATGTCCGATGCGGGGACAATAACCGAGTCTGCATCTTCCTAAGATTTTCCAAACTGAATCAGAATGCCGCCAGCAAGCGCGGATCAACTCTTACGTCTGAGTGGTCGAACGGGGCATCGAGGAGACCCAGCCCGTCTTCGATCCGCTTTCGCTTCCGAGCTGAGCCTTCTCCCGGGCCGGATGCTTGGAGCTCCTTAAACTTAGTCCACCACTCGATCTTTCCTTTTTCTGAATCCTTTAAAAGCGTTTCCAGCATCGCCTTTTCCTGCGATTCTCGTTCGGCACGAGACTTCCACTCTTCACACTCCGCCCGAATCGCGTCGCATTCAGCTTTCTGCTGGGCTAGCTGACTTTTCAAATCAGAGACTTGTTGAGATAGCGAGTGAGACATTATGATTTTCGCAGCGGAGGATGTTGAATGTGGAGGGCGTGGTTATATCAGGGGACAGCCGGACGCTCTCCCAGGAGCGGTGCTGTTGAAGTACGGTGCTACCATTTCTCCCATCGATTCTATGCCGGCACACGCATATTCGAGAATGAAGCAAAGAATACGTATATCACCCTATCTATGCTGTGTCTTATCAGGAAGGAGCGAGGACCACCCAGATCAGCGGAAAACGAGACGATGAGGTGAGATCGCCGAAGCGTTCGTTGGCCCAAAAGAGGCAAATGAGCTCGAGCATCCCGGAACTACCAAGGGTGAATTTCAAGCCGCTGGTCGTCTGTGATGCGGGGAACCGGTTGATGGAAGTGCTAACCCGTGGTATCAGCTTCTTCAGCCGGACTTTGCAACACACTCCTTCGAGCAGTTTGAGTTTATGCCTGCTGTTTGAAGACCGTAGTGTACCGTCCACCCATACGGCAAGAGCTGTCGGAGAACGGGGATTCAGATAAGAAAAAGAGGTAAGGAAGGTGAACAACACTACTTACTAGCGAAAAAGCGGAAGAAATCTTGCGCGTGCGCAGTCTAGCCGCTACTCTTCGAAAAAGAGTAGCGTTATCCGGGGCCCACCGCGTGGAGGCCTGCGCGCCGACTTCGAGCCCCAGGCTTCCGGCTCGTAAAGGAACCGAGACCCAACCCCTCTCTCCGATGGAGGAGGGATTAGGTCTACGAGAAGCCACGACCTACAAAAACACGTATCCCGCCGATCCCTGGTGAGGGAGTAGTAAACTCGGACCGTGCGCGTCTCTGCCCGAAAGGTAAAGTCAGTCCCGAGCACTGTTATACGTCGATGAGCCGGTACTCACTCTAATAAAGCGCTCCCGGCACAGGCAACCATCCTTCAACTCCCGGTCCGCCGAGAACAAAACTCCCTACCACACAAAGCGCGACCTCACTGGAATGCACCAGGGGCGGGACTACGCGCCACGGCGTGCTGACAGATCTATTGGCCAGCGAAGCGCCGCACGAAGGTAAAGCACCGAGGATGGTCTTCTCGAGGGTCCTTCGACACACCTGCCGATGGGCAGGATTTTTTGAGCTGGATCCGCGGCCTTCCCCACCCGGACCACGTTCCGCAATAACACACGTTTGGGAGGCAATAGAAAATGGCCTGAGTGGTCCTGTGAACGACGAGGGTCAGCCCCGACAAAGGTCCAACGATACGAGAAGTCGCCACTCACCCCCCGTCCCACCAGAGCCAACTGGTCCAGATCCAGACCAGTAACAAACATCGAGCCCATCCTAGTTCGCGTCCATCAAGAATCCTCGTCCAGAGCCCCACGAGACAGAAAGGCCAGACAAGATCTCCCGCATTGCGCCAGAAGCATCAAGCTGCCCGTGACGTGCTGGCAAATCCATTGGACCAGCGGGCTCAACAGAGCTTTGCGCCACACGAAGAAAGGACTAGAGTAAGAAAAGGCATTACCAAACGCCGAGGTAACCCTCTCAAAGTGAAGAGTTCCCCGACGCCCCCTGCCGTTTCAACCTGGTCCGACGCCCCCTCCCCCCAGGAGACCAGGTTTCGAAACGAAGGGATGACGATGGTGATAGCAAAGCGAACATGCGCGGTCTACTCCCACCACCAGCCCGGACCACGTTCCGCATGCCCGCTCGCGTCCATCGGTAGAACAGGTCTGGATTGCAACGACTGGAGCGGTGACTGAAGGAAACACGACCTTCGTCACGACCAACGACGACGATGACGAAGTGAGACAAAGCTAGAACGTACCCTTAGGTCCACTGCAGCGCGCAGACGTGCGAGGGCCAGCAGGCTACCATCACCGTCGTCACCTACCACGTACCCCACGACAGGTCCTCCCGAACGCGAGCCATCGAACGCGAACCTGTGTAAAGGGGTATGGACGATAAGCAACACCGATTCGATGTAGTTACGGTAAGACGTTGTCGCTTGCCAGGAGAACAGGGATGCTTGGTGGTAGTCGAGGTTGAAGTGAAAAGTTGTGCTCTTTTGCCGTTTATGTCCGCAAGGGTCCGTCTCACGGTTCAGCGTCTACTACGCATGATGTCATCACCCACGCAAACAAGCTTGAGACGAAGTGACATTCGGAAAGAGGAGGGTTCCATAACCTTTCAACCACTTAGACTATTAGGTCGAATTTCGTAGAGAACCCTAAGTATAGGGGCCTGAGGGATAGCTACTATACCATGGTTTCATATTGTAAACTTGGAGAATCACTCAAGCCTCCAGACGTTATGAGCTGCAGATTTCACATGCTTTGATCATCAGTATTCTTCGACAGGTCACACTAGAGACGCGAGTGATGTTCAGACTCCAAGGCACAGCCATTTTGATTTACCGATGGATCTACCAAGTAAACTACGAAGAAAGCCCAACACGGTCGAGCTACCAACAAAAGGATCACGCAGTGACGACATTCCGAATCCCGGCGCACTTGGCGACGGAAGGGGATGGGACTTGAGGCAAAGCCCAACATCCAGTAGGGCTTTACCCAAGTCATGAGAGGAAATGAGAGGAGAGGAAATACAAACCCAAAACAGAAAGAATGAACAAAGAAAAACGACAGTGTGGGTAGCTAGACCCAGGTTGTGTGTGAGAGTTAAGGACGTGATTGGCGGGGGTAAGGAAAGGGGGGAGGGGATGAACGAATGCGAAGTAGGATAACAAAAATGCGAGCGTATGCAAGGGGGATGATGCCGATGATAAAAACACAAATGCAAGCGGAGGTCTAGAATGCAGAAGGGGAAGGAAACACCAAGTCGACAGTCCGTTCCTTTAGTTGAGGATAGAGACGGAGAAGTCGGCAAAGTGGACGTCCTGGTCCTTGGGGGACGCCCACTGCTTGGTGTGACCACCGTGGAAGATCTGCATCTGAACACCACGAGCAACGGCAGCCTTGTTGGTCCTCCAGGTGATACCCTTGACGTTGAGGACGCTCTTGCCATTGATGAAAACTTCGGCTTCGCCATCAGCCTTTCCAGGGGTGTTGAGTTTGAGGCGTTGGACGACGGTCATCCACTTTCCGGGAGTCCAGTTCCAGGTACCGCGACCGACAGAGTTGCCGTAGCCGGTAGAGGGGCACTTGGAGTTGGCCTTCTTGCCGCACTTGTTGTCGTTCTGGTTAACGCCCGGGGGGATGTACAGGTACAGCTCGGCTTCGCCCTTTTGACGGAACATGAGACGAGCAGACCAGCAGCCGGGGTTGTGACGACCACCAGAGCAGGTAGCGGCAACATCGTCGTTGATGCCTCCATAGAGACCAGGGAGCTTGCCACCGAGGTTGAAGTTGTAACCTTCCTCGAAGAAGATGGAGTATCCGAAGGTCATTTCGTTGGCTTTGGAGAGGTCGACGATGGGCGAGTTGCCGTTGAGGGTAGCACCAGGAGAGTAGAATGAGAAACCGCCGGCGGGAGATGTGCCCGGAGTTACGGATCCTAAGAAATATTTCACAGCATGTCAGTCTCGATTCGGCCGGTGAGCGCCCATATGGATGCACTGACCCTTGGTCATACGGGCCCTGATAGCCTTCTTTCCGCTGAAAGTGACGACTGGCCTCTTGCTGGTGCTGGCTTCCTTGTGAACGATGAAAGTCTTGTCGGTGAGAGTGACGTCCTTGGCTTGGGGGATCGAAGCCTTGGCGACCGACCAGCCAGAGTTGACGCCTGGAACTGGGAACAGAGCGTTTGCACTGACGGATCCAGAGAGGTCGCCATTATCATCGCTAGAGTCAGGAGTACCAGTAGCCTTTGAGGAAGTCGTGGTCTTGGTTACAGTCTTGAAGCCGCTAGAGGTCTTGGTGGTCGAGGTCTTGACGGCCTCGACGTTTACTTTGGTTGCGGTAGCGGTGACGGTCTTTGTGGTCGTAGTCGTATCGGTGTTGCAGACGGCGCGCCTCTTGTGAGTGGGCCGTGCATCAAGAACGACAGAGGTCGCAGAGAGGAGGAAGAGTGCGAGGGTGGCAAAGCGAACCATCTGTGGGTCGTTAAAATCGTCGTAGCAGGCGAAAGTGAGATTTTGATGCGAACTGCACGGGAGAGGGAGGGAACTCACGATGACCAGCAATCAGAAAGTAACGAAGGGACAGGAAGGAAGAAAAGAGGGAAGAGGGGGGGCCGGGACAACGAACGGAAAAAGGAGGGAGGGAGGGAGGGAGAATAAAGAAGGGGAGGGGAGTGAGAGAGTCTTTGAAGCGGCTTGTCGGGGCCATTTATGCAGGACTGAGTTTGAAAATCTCACCCCGCCCGCCCCTGCAAACCTGCACAAGTTAGGGTAATCAGCAGCCACAACCCCCGTAACACAGTTCCCGCTCCCTTTCTCATTCAAAGCCTCTTCACTGCAGTCGACGAGGAAAACAACAAAAAGTGCTCCCGCCGGCCACTCCGTCCTTGTCGGTGAATCCCCACCTTTGAGGGCGATTTTTCCGTGGCCTTCTCAAGATCGATGCCACGCCAGCCAGCAGCTGATTCTCCCACTTCCGAGGTATCTCAACACGTATAACTTCTATGCCATGACGATCACATTATTCGCATGCCGCGACCGCAGTTCTTCGCTTGCGTCGATGTGAGACATAATGGGCGGGACATATCACGTAAACCCCCCGCCCAATTGCGCTCCACCCAGAAGTGGAAGCCACCCGACACATCCATCCACAGAGCGGATTCCAATGGGACGATGAATTCCTGTTCCCTTTGTGCTTATCTTCCCGGCGGCATGCGAAAGACAGCAATGTGCTCAAAGGGGAAAGTCGGCGCTTTGTCCAATACATTCCTGCCAAGTATGTCCAGAGGGCGGCATCTCTCGGCACATTTAGGTACCACGTCCAAGCTATTCTTGGTAAATCGGGTTGACAACGAACAAGAACCCGTTCGCTCGATTCCCCCGTCGTTGCCAAGTCTGTCCCCCGCAAGAAGTATGCCTTGCCGAGTAGTCAATCGAATGAGACTTGGTGCTTGTGGGGTGCCCAATATAATCCGGCATGACTCCTCCGACGCCAACGTTGTTGAGGTTTTCCGTTTTTGTTGTTGTGCCTCAGCGGCGTGCCTCGGTCCGTGCCTGCCAGCGAGCACTTTTCCCCAAGTCAAAGCACTCTGTCTCCTTCGCCACCCTTGCATTGCACACTTTCATCGGAAAGGCCCGACGCTTCGATTTCCAAAACAGAGTTGGACGGGGTGCTCATCCCACCAATTATATCTCTTGACCGACGCCCAGAGTGATTTGTGACTTGCTTCGCTCCTAGTCCCCCCGCACAAAGGCTTGGAAGTCTTCTTTGCAGCCATGAATCTCCGCGACCAGACAACGGCTGCAATTGACTATCCTCCTCGTTGAGGTCCAGGATTAAACCCTGGTGAAGAACTTGCTCGTGGAACCCTTAGCATGCCCATCGCCCGTCGTCCCCCAAGCAGATCGCCAAGCCGGGAGCAGTTGCGCTCTCAGCTTAGTTTTCATCCGGATTTAAGGCGCACAAAGTGGCTTGAACATATGGTTTTTGAAGTCTAACCCTCTCTGGTTCTCCTTCGGCTTGGCAGTGTCCCGAGTCCCCACCGACTGAAGGGGCTGAGGCGGAGCCGATGCGGCAGCCATGACAACATAAAACACCAGATGGCAGAGTAAAGCTCAGACCTTGAAGGGGCGCCTGGCGAAGGAGAATAATGCGATCGACCATTGTCGAGGTGCAAATTCGCGCTTTCGTCCACCTCTTTTGAGCAGATACAGCAGAGTCTGAAGAGGAGCCCAGGAGGTCGCTGCCGCTAAGCCAACAGCCGGAATGAAGGGAAAGACCCAAACTCGTCCGTTGTGTGGAAATACTGTTTCTTCCGGATCATGGACGCCACTTGTGAAATAGGGTGGAGAATCAGCGCGTTTTTACGCTCGCTGTGTTTCGAGTTCAGCCTGTGCGCATCCGAGACGGCAACCAGCAACCACGCCAGTTTTCAGACACCTATGAACATTCTCCTCCCGGTATCAATGCGCCTAAGTATACAGAGTTTATCTATAAATTCCTATTTTCGCTTGGTTCTAGTCAAAGTATTGAACCTAGGACTCTTTACAGCGGCGCCTCTACCTCCGCCACGATGGGCACATGATCCGATCCACCGTAAATTTCACCACGAATCTCGCAGGTCTTGATCCTCGAATAAATGCGTTCACTCACAACGACTAAAACCAGACACCCGAAATGAAGAAAACCCCGTCAGTCGCCGCCACGCAGAGATACTCCCAGTGCAAAAAGGCGTCAACTCACACATATCCAACCTCCAACCGATCCCTTTCTCCCTACATTTCCTCATCATCGAGTAATACGTAAAGTCCTGCTCGTCCGGATTCATCTTGCGCCAGACGTCGACGAACTTGCCTGGTGGGCTGGGTGCGTCGCCGTCGTCTTCGTTGATTTCCCCATCTTCGGGTTCCGACGCCTTTGGATCGAGGATTTCGGCGAAAGCCTCGGTCTCGATCACGGTGTACCCGGCGGACTTGTTCCAGTTGTTTTTCGGCCTCGACAGATCTTTGGCGGTGGGGGCGACGTTCAAGTCTCCAGCCCAGATGACGGGCTTTTGCGAGTCCAGGTGGCGGATGTGCGCTGTGAAAGCGCGTTGCCATTCGACTTTAGAGTCCATGGTCTGTGAAATGGACACCGAAAGTTCAATGCCACCGCAGCAAATGAGTTAATTTAATCCCTCACCTTGAGATTTTGCCCGGCGTTCACCACGTACGTCCCGACGACATACAAGGTCTCAAACTCCAAAATGACCAACCTCCCCTTCACTAGATCCGGAGTTGCGATGTTCGGAAGAACGTAGCTGACGTTAAGGGGCTTGATCTTTGAGAAAACGGCGGTACCAGCTGTATAGGGGGGCGAATGCCGTCTGTCAAGG
>KN822954.1:254809-302994 GCA_000827465.1 Tulasnella calospora MUT 4182
TTCCTTCCTTCCTACAAGCAAAATTTCTTGAAAGAATTTCCCTGTGACTATATCACTACTAAAGACTTGTTCAAGTCGTTCAAAGGGTATCTCCAACCAATCCTGCCACCGCCAGAGGAAGGAGAGGGCCAACGAGTCGATGCACCTGTCATCGACATTTGTGTTGCGGCCACCGCTTCGGAGAGGTACGGTCGTACTTACCACCTCTTTGGTTGTCAGTTGATGAAGGAAGGTGATACTGTGATGAAGGATTGATCCCAAAGGAAAGGGTATGGACAATCGACGGAGGCGTTTTTTCTTGGATTATATCATTATGTTGTTGTATTGGCTACTATTCGACTTCTTTACACCTTCCACTTATAGATTGGTCCGATTACCCTGTCGTTCTTACTTCTGGTTCGCCACTAGGGATCGAACCGCCTGAAGATTCCAGGTGAAGGCCAGAATTCTGTGGAAGGCTGCAAGGATAAATATGCTGCGAATCCTGCTCGCATCAGAACAGACGGCGTAGCTGTGCACTGCCCTTCGTGCCTTGCCCTGGTTAAGGCTGGAATCCAACTGTTTTGACACGTGGTTACCGTTGCTCGGCCCAAGGCTCAAGCACACAATGGCAGTTGATTGGAATTTTCAACGACTAGATCTAGGGATGAAAGAGTGGAGGAGGAGTACAGGTGGGAAATTGTAACGAATGGACGGGCTAGCAACTTTTAAGGCTACAGATGAGAAGGGAGAGTGAGGAATGAGGAATGAGGACTGAAGACCATGCAAGGGAGTATTAAGAATTATGTAAAGGAGAGATGACTATAAAAAGTGTAAGTAGAATTGTCTGGGTGAGAAAATAAGTATAAAAGATAATTGGATAGTCCGAATGTCAATCAGGGGCCTGCGGGCTCCGTTCATAAAGTCCGCCTTCCCAAAGCGCAGCGGCAGAACTTGCCGAAAGCGCCATAAAGTCTTGGTAACAGCCTCCTAGTTCGGATCTTCGGGAGCCGGGCGCGAATCCAAGAAGTACGACGAGGCGAGTTGGCTTGAACCGCGCTGGGTAAAGTCCTTCCAGTGCTAGGTACGACGACGTCTTGATCCGCGTCCTCGTGGTCAGGAGCGGTTACAAAGTCTTGAATAGAATCTGTATTACCGAGGCTATCGCTCCAAGTGCTCGATAGCGCGGCGGGGGTGGCGGTGTTTTGCCCTGGCGCCGTTGTGAGGCTTGCGGAAGAAGACGCTAAAAGTCTAGGTTCCAACGGTGAATGCCCGTTTTCGGCTGTTGATGCGTCAGGTGTGTAAGGCTCTGGAGCGGATGGACGTCGAGTGTGGATGGCGACTTGGGATTGGGAGTTGGAAGAGTCTATACTAGGTCGGAACGAGGAGTCTTCGAAATCTTCCGTCTGCATTTGACTGCTTCGCCGTTCTCCCTCGTAAATATCACTGTTGACGTCGCTATCCTCTTCATCTCTGCCGAAGTCCCATTTGATATCAATTGGAACGCAGATGATCTTTTCGCCCATCAATTGCCTTCCCATACATATCATAGCGGCTCGCTTAACATCGTCCGCGTTGTAAACTTTATCTTCCCAGTCCCTGACGGGCACTTTAACGACGATGCGCCAGCCTTCGAATAGGGTGATGTTCATGTGGCCTCGGCAAGGTGACAAAGATACCCAAATCGCAATTTTGTCCTCGGCAGAGCCTCCGTTGTCCTCCGAAAGACCAGCAGTTTGGTGGTTGATGGTATGCGAACGTGCATGCTGTCGAGAAGGGAACGAAGAAGGACGAATAGTATCTTGTGAGCTGACTTCCTTTGGGCGAGCAGTAGCTGCGGCACCGGTCCGGAGGTGGGCACCCGCTGGGGAAGGTGGATCCGAGGATGAGAAAGGGAAGAGAAGGTGGTCTGGAATAGCATGTATCCGGAGCAGCAAAGCGGTCGTGTCTTCGTGTCCCGCGTCGGCTTGATTCCCTGCCGAGTTTTAGCAAGGGGGGGCCAGGGGAAAGGGGCAGGACAGAGCCAAGAGCGGTTTGGATTGACACACGGGACAGAAGGCGCGGTCGAAGGACAAGTCGGGGATGAACGGCCGGCCGAATACCGAACCAACGGGGTTATGATGACACAGATGAGTATTTGAACGCGAGCGAGGGACGAATTTAGAGTCAGGATAAAATCCAAAGTGGGGGCGGGCAGATGAGGACCGTATGTGTGACGACTCACGGTGTTGATTAGCTGCCCTGAGCATGATAGTTTCTATTTCAGGTGATTTAGTGTCTTGAGAAGCGAGTGGACGGGTGACCCGGGTGTGTATAGGGAACGAGGTGGAGGTGGAGTTGATGCAGCTTGTTTCGCTGGCCCGGCCAGGAAGGCGTGTTGAGGTAGGGAGCGGACGGGTTGGGAAGGGAAGGGGGACCGAGAAGAAATGAAGAGAGTGGTTGGAATCGACCTCGAGAGCCGAGCTTTAGTATCGGGTGGTGGCCTTTGTCAGTTGGTGTCCAAGGCGCGCCAAACAAAGGCTGCTCAGTGTCTGGGCAAAAGACCAAAGGAACCAGGAACAGGAGGGTAGCCGACAACTAGCTGTACAATGTCCTTGACTACTACTCCTAATACACCATCAGCAAGCCTCAGAAGGATGGGCGGGGAGGGGGGGGACTGCACGGTTAATGGGATAAGATGAAGGGGATCAGCGAGGTCTCCGTTATCTCTGAATGCCGTAAAAGCCGCTTATGTAATGTGTTTTGACGCTAATGGGCGGGCTATGATCGCATTCTTTTTTTCTGTGTGGAAGTTGCCGGGATCAAGTAAGTTCATGCCCTGCGGAAGGCTCGGGTCGAGAACTTTGCACGTGTTGGGTAAGAGGAGCGAAGGCCACAAGGGTTCTGGAAGCACACGAGGTAAGGCAAACAACCGCAAATCTGGAATTGTGATATTAGACGCTGTCTCCTCCATACCCTCCCCGGAACTCCATCTCCTCCCCTTCTGTTCCGTACAACCCATCGCGTCTACTCACCCTCGCCAGTCAGTCGTCTTTCCCATCCATTTACACCGACTCGTGCACTGACCCACACCATACAGGCCCTCCGGATCTACCACCCCCTCCATATCACATCACCGAAATGAGCTGTTTTGCGTGTCCCAATCCTCCGTCTCAAGAAGCAATAATGCACGCGCTCACGACCCTGCAGAGCTCAATACACTACGAAAACGGTACAGTGCCATTGTACGTCATATCCACCCTCCCAATTCCCTCCACCTGTCCTCTCCGTCTCTTTTTGCCGCACCGCACCTCGACCTCACCTCGAAATTGGCACGTGCTCCCCTTTTGACAGGAAGGACCCGCTCTCAAATGCATGCCACTCCCAGCTCGACTACCACATCACCGCCATCGAGGCAGCATTCGCCGCTTTCAGAACACAGTCCGACCTGCACGTAGCCCACCTTAAACGCCATCGTAACACCCTCGCTCCCATCCACAAACTCCCGACCGAACTCCTCTCGTGTATATTATTACTCTCCATCGATCGCCGCTCGTACAACCTTAGCGCTCTCCAAAAGCTCGGTAGGGTCTGCAAAGCATGGCACAAGATTGTCGGCAACACACCAGACTTCTGGACAAGAATCGACTTCAACGCACCCCCGCACGTGCTTCGCTTGTTCCTACAGAAGAGCAAGAACATTGGCCTGGCAATCGAGTGCTCCATGTCCAGCAACGATTCCGTTCTGCCTTCCAAGGTCGAGGACTTTATTGAGATGACCCACAAGTACTCGTCCCGCTGGACGTCATTCAAGTACAAGGGCAACGCTACGCAACGTATCATGCGAAACATAGAGTCTGTTGGCAAGGAAAAGCTCCGGGAACTGTCGGTGCACTTCCTCTGGCATTACCGCCAGTCGTGGTTGTTCAACCTTCCCAAGGGCGCCCCTCTCGAACGAATCTCCCTCACATCTGCCTCCCTAGATTGGACGGCCGCGTGTACCTCGCAGCTGAGAAATCTCAAATCTCTCGAACTCAAAGACCTTCATATGAACCCTCCGAAACTCCAGCGAATGATTCAGATCATGGAAGCTAGTCCCATGCTCGAATCCCTCGTTCTGGTTGGTATCTCACAGGATGCCGACGACGCATCGACTTCGGCGGCTCATGGCCTGTTGGAAGGGGAGCCAATTCACCTTCCAGAGCTACACAGCTTGCTTCTCAAAACCGTGCCGCTGCACTTCCACATATGCTTCCTCGGCCGCATCGCCGCCCCACGGTGCCAAAGGCTTATCGTAGACGCCGTCCCTGCTCACCTGTTCAACGTGTCTACCTCCTCTGCGGACGCCGACGCACCTCCACCGAGACTCTTCGACCTCGCTCGGCCTATCATCCGCGCCGCACCTAAGCTCTGCATCTCCGCTCATGGCAGGCTCAATCACATACAGTTCGCCACTATCCCAGAACCTTTGGAGGTGTCCGATAGCGCCCAGATCGTCCGCCCTGGGTTAGACTTGACGTTCGAGACGGACGTGCCCATGACGGATCTCCAGCGCGTTGCCGAATTCATAGGCGCAGCCTTATCTCCACCCGCTGTCGATCCCGATTTGCTCGGCGTTCAACAGGGCGGAGAAGTCGTCGTCCCTCAACCGGCGACGCAAGTGATAGTCAAAGCCGGCAAGACCTCGTGGTGGGACAACGACCAAGATATCGTCTCGCTACCCCCAGCCGCTCTACAAGCTCTCCACCCATACCTCGTTCAGCTGGAAATCGGCCAGGGTGTCAATGGCACCGACGCCGTTCGCTGGCTGTCTCAACCATTACCCACCTTTCTCTTAGACCCTTCCGACCCCACCACGACCCCGCTCTCTACCTTTGGCGTAGCAGAAACCCAGCACTTCGATCCACTCGACACCGTCCCTGGTGCCTACCCCACTCCAGGTGGCACCGATGACGAAGAATACCCCTGCCCGCGTTTGTCCAGAGTTCTTCTCAAAGAATGGACAGGTGACCCCGATGCCATCATTACCTTCCTCATTAATCGCTGGCAGACAAGGGTTCGCCGCTCGGTCGAGGTTGGACGAGGAGGTCTCAGCGAAGACGGGTATAGCAGCAGTGGGAGTAGTTCCCCTTCGGCCTCCATCAGCAGCGGCTCCGGAGTCGATTCGGTCGGTCCCGTCAAGTTGGATGAACTATCCCTTCCGAATCTTATTCCGCAACAGCTGAGGGAACTCTATGCTCAAGGATTCTGGTACGTTCTCCTGCGATCCTTGCCCGCCTCTCCCCGGCAATTCCCTTTCTCTCCCCTAACCTTTTCCCTTTTCATACAGGAAAACCTCGCGCGGGTTCCGGCCAAGGCGAGGCCCTTATTATTGCCCGATTTAACTCGGACCCTTTCAAGTTGCCACCTACCTTGAACCACGTTTTTGTCTCTCCGAGATAAGAAACATTCCCGACCATGTATACCGGCGATTGCACCCAGTCTGCCGACGCATGACACAGCCCCTATTCGATGACAGGAAGCCATACTAGGCCAACTACACCACCTGGCCGACTACTTCTCCGAACAAGGCTTCAACTTGTCTCGCACTCTCCCGATCTAACCCTTTTCTTCGTCACCCCCGGCCGTATTTAGCTGTTTGGAACACTTCTCGATCTTCCTCATACTCGACTTCCTTGACGTTTGCGACCTAACTCCACCCCGAATGGCCTGGCCGAGCCTCGTGTTGTAGCCTTCTCCTTCTTTCATTTTCCCCATTTCGATTCGGCGCGCAACGCAAAAACGTGATAAAAAAATCTGACGAGGCTACTGTATCATGTCTTAGTTTTGACTCACTCACATGCACATATATGTCCTTTTATGGGGGTGTCCCAGGCTCGTTCACGTTTTTGATCCGTAAGGGATTTTCCGGTCCGGTGAACACTCTGGCCATGATGGGCCCTGGGAAACACGCCATACCCGAAAGATCGACCTGGAAATGTTTTAACAGGAAATTTGCCGACGGATGAAAGTTGATTGAAAATTTGGGAAGTGCGAATTATGCAAGGTGAAGCCAACCAGATAGCAAAACAAAAGAAGAGCAGAAAAAATTTACATGCAAATGAATCAAATGGGCAGTGCGATATATTGTCTGTTCAAGTAAGCATGGCCTCGCTTTCTGCGATGAGACGCATGAGGTCCTCAAGGTCACTTTTACGAGGAGGTCGAGAAGGTTGCGAGAGGGTATGGCTGGGCCTTGTGTCTCGAGGCGGTTCGGTTACCAGCATTTGGGTAGGGGAAGCAGACGAAAAATGAGGGTTGTGGCCTTTTGGTACCCCAAAGGTGTTCTGTGCTGGAAGGCTAGATCGCACCTTCTTCTGGACAGGGGTCCCTCTGCGTGGAGGCACAAACTACGTCAGAAAGGGGCTGGCAAAGGGGATGAGATCACTGGGCGTGGAAGCACACGAACCTGTCTCCAGACGGAACTCGGCTCCGCTTCTTTACAACAGCGCTTTCCGCGCCGTTCGGCACCTTGTTTACTTGGGCTTCAGCGAACACGGAAAGGCTATCGATACTTCGGTGGAGTCCCTGACGATATTCCTCCACAGAAGACTGCCACGAATCTCCCACGACGTCGCTCGCCACTGATTCAAGGCGTCGAATTATATGCCACCCTAGCTGACTGAGGATGCGTCGCACAGGGAGATCTGCTTATGGCAGGTGTGTTGGTCAGCGTCCGAGCCAACGGCGAGATGGGCAGACCGGTCACCTTGGCGTCGGGCGGACGTGTAGTTGAGCTCGGATCGAATGTAGTCGAACAGGATATCAGTCACAAAAGGCTCTGTTGACAGATAGGCCAACAGAGCTTGTCTGAGGGATCTACAGAGAGGGTTGTAAGTCGTTTGAAAGTCGACTGGTAACCCCCCTTCGGACGACTTACTCTTCGTCTGTCACCCTGGTACTATCAAATGACGGCAGGGGCTCGTCCACTATAATCTCGATGATGTCACAGGCACGTTGCTCAAGATCTTGGAGGCTAGCAATCGCCAAGCTAAACAGACGTCCGATGGCAGGCCATTTGACTATCGAGCAATTGAATCAGACGACCATCAGCCGGGATTGAATTGATCAGAAGCACAGCGCACCTAAGGGATACTCTACTTGGAAGCTCTCAGCGACGATCAACCCGTCGACAATGGAGGTCTCCCACACATCGAAGTGTGCCTGCACAACGTCTGTCGGCAATAAAGTTAGTTCGGACTGTAGCTGCGAATCTTTGAGCGGAGACGGATCATTTTCTTTTACCTTGGAACCGATGCTTTGCAAGGAAGCGTCCGACTGGGTCTAGGTGGGTTGTCTGGAGGGCTTGCTCGAACGTCTCATCATATTTCTCGGCAGAGCCAAACACAGTGACTTCAGGATTTATCTTCAAGGAAGGGAAGAATTCGCGGATGTGCGAGGACACCCTCTGATGCTGCATTCGGGGTTCAGCTACCTGGGGGGAATGAGAAAGCTACACGGCACTTACCACCTCGTCCCGCTGTTCATCTAGATCCCTGCCTGTATCGCCCCAGAATAGGACCACAAAGCCCACTTCGTAGGGATTTTCTGTCTGTAATCTCCGCAGAATACTACCCAGCCGACGGAGTTGATTCGACCAGGCCACTTCTCTGTGCGGACGGTCAGTGTTGAAATCAAAGCTAGGCAAGGAAGCGGCTGCACCTCTCAGCAATATCGCGAGAAGCCAGCGAAGGCATGATTTCGAATACAACGAGCCCAGGATATGCTGGGGTTTGCTACAAAGCCTTGATCAGTGAACAAGCAGCACGTCGGAGATCGGGGGCCTCCTTACAGCATACTCCTTGCCAACCAAAGACACCTCCGCGTATTCCTCTTCCCCTAAGCCATAGCTACTATCTTCCATTCCAGACAGACCCAGGCCGAACTTTACACGCAGCCACTTCCATGTGGGCCCACTCGTCCCAAAGAGCAGTATCTGCCAGTCAACAGGGAACTCAAAGTGGTCTGCGCCCCGCTTGCGGCCGGAATTGGCCGCTCTTAACATTTTGGTTTTCACTGCTTGCAAAAACGTTCCAGGCTCCCACATCACCTCTCGAGCACGCGTTACATCCTCCACAACACGCTGCATCTCTTCCACTGAGACAGGTGATGGTCGAAGGCCGCTACGTCCTTTGATAGCCTCTTTCCCTTTGCCTTTCCGATAAGATGGGGAGCTTGTTGATCCATTGAGACTCGGTGGTTTTCCACTGTCCAACGAGCCCATGAGTTTGTTCCATCGTTGTGCCCTTTCTTTCTCCGACCGTACCCGTCTCTCCTCCTCTTCCTTTCTAAGCCGCTGTCGATCCCATAATTTTGTCGCCCAAAGTCGAAAGAGCGGGCCGAGCCGCCTCCGCCGGTACCACTCATCCGCGAAAGCCCCGGCAACCTCGATTTGTGCCATCCCATGAACCAGGATCGTCAGGATATTGGAAGCAAGAGCGGTATTTTTCTGTTCTTCTAGCCGAGAGATCGTCCGGGGCGACGGCATCACTGGCGACGGAGGCTGAGGTGCCGATGACACGGAGGACTTGCGGGACGTTGATACTGGTGGCAACGAAGCCTTTCTAATCCTAGTAGTGGCATCGTTGGCCACAGTTGGCTGAGTAAGTGGCGAATCAGGGATTGTAATGGTCGGTCGTCTGACGGGGGGAGGTGGTTTTGGGGCTGCTTCAACCTTTACCGCTGGCTTGACTTCTGGCTGAGCCACTGGGGGGGAAAAAAATCTGGGTACGAACTCTTGAGCGGAGGCATTCAACTTTGCACTCGAAAAGTTGGAAGACGATACGATCGACTTCGCCAGCCTTGGGTCGGGAACGGAGGTTGGTTGGGTACTCGGTGGAGCTGCAAAGGTACTGGCAGTTGGCAAGCTTGGACTTGGTGCCTTGAACGCAGAGCTCCCTGCTCCGAACGAGGGACCGACACCAGCTTTTTGACCAAACATAGAAGGACCAAAGACAGAAGTCGGGGCTTTGGTTCCTATGGCCGATCCAGCTGGACCTGATCCCGGGAATGAAGGAGCCGGTCCGAACACGGAGGTCCCGCCAACCGCTAGAGGTGCTTGCGGTTTTTGAGCAAAGGTAGAAATGCCTCCAAAAAACCCAGTCGATTGGGGGATTGCTGAAGCTGGAGGTCTTGTTGTTCCGAATGAAATATCGTGTCCACGACTTGTGGGGGCGGGCGCGGGTGCGATGGCTGCAATGGTGCCTGGAAGAGGGCCCTTGCCATCAATAATGTCGGCCCATGCTAGGTCACCTCGCTTCTCGACGAGCCAAGCGGATTGCGTTCGAGTTTGGGTTGGCTGTGCTGCAGAGTCGAAGCCATGACCGTATGAGCGATAGTCCCGTGCACGGCACACAGAGGGAACTCACAAGGCGTGATATTTTGCGCGACGCTTTTGTTGATGGCAATTTCTCGTGGCGACTTCTCAGTAAGAATTTTGAGACCGGCCTCCGTTGCAAAAGCTTCAGCTTCCACAGGTGTATTGAATCCGAGGAGAGTTTGAAACGTCGGGACCGAAATCGAAATATTAAGGTAGGACCCGGCCATAGCCCGCAATGTCTCCTTTCGGAGAGTCATCAGATGGGTGTCCACCAGACATGCCATCAGGAGGCTTGTTGACGGTCTCTTGAGTTCCTTCAGAAGACGAGTGAACGCGTAGGGAACCGACAGCGCTCGGCCGGACTTGATGGACGTCGGATGTTGCAGGAGAGAGCGGAGTGTGATCGCAGACTGGATCCATGGGGAAGCGAAGACTTCCGAAGGTATTCGCTGGGTTCTGCGGCCGACGTCACCATCTCTGATCTGCAATAAAAGCCTGTAGCATCTAAACTCGGCTTCGTTTGGAAAGATAACTCCTTCGGCTCGGAAGTCGTCGTAGTACTGCATGAGCGTTGTCAGGGCTGGGATGAAGCAACTATGTTAGAGTACACATTCGGAGCCGGCCAGCAGTCGACGAACTTTTATTGAGTTGCTCAATATCCAGTGTTAAAGAATACTGTTCACGTAATGCAACTTCCCAATCACGGTCCGGTTGGGGCCCAATCCTTGATTCGTGAAGGGAGAGAATGTGGAAACGGGCGATGCGCTCATGACATTCCACTGCAATAGCTCCACGACTGCCTCCTTGAATTGTGAAATCTTGGCGAATTGCGCGAGTCCTGTCGAATATGAATTCTTGAGCGCTGATCCAGGATGGGGCTTGGGGGAGAAGACTGTGAAATAAGTAGTCGACGGTTTTCTGAAGGGGTGCATCGGTTCAAGCATGAGTGGTGTGCCCTTCCTGCCGAGAAATCATCGAAAGGAAGAAATACGCGCTTGTAACACTGGAGGAGGCCGGACGTCCGATGGCAATTTTGTGCTATTGATATCATTTGGGCGAGCAAAGGCTTTCACCATTCGAGTATAGTCAGGTTCGGTCTCATCGTCTAGTCTCTTCGTGACAATATTAGCCAAGGCACGTTAAAAAAGAGGAAAAATTGAAATACCATTTCTAGACGTTTGACCTCGTTTCGGAGGTGTCTTTCGACCTTTTCGAATTCCGGGCAATATTCCTGGCACGTTCCGACAAGCGCGACGGCCGTGTCCAAGGTCCTTTGGGCATCTTCTGCACTAGCTGCCTGCATCCGCTTTATCTCTTCCCTTCGCCTTCTGGAGAGCTACAGAGCAGCGAATGCAGCGTTAATGCAGTTTCAATGTTCGTTTGGCTCGGCATACCTCATCATAGCGGTCCTGCAAGGATGTTCTTGAACTGAACCGTTGTGCACGGGCCTCTTGAGCGCTGATCCCATCCATGGTAATTAACCCAGAGGAAGAGGCGTTGCTAGAGTAGATGGCCCGAGCGGGAATTAGTAGAGGAGAGTTGGTGGTGTGTGAGATGGGCGCGAGGACATAAGCCAGGAACCGGTTCAGGTTGAAATTCTGAATCTCCACCACGTACTCTCGCCTACTACTCTTTACCTCGTCCAGTCAGCAGCAGAGGCTTCATCAGGCCTCGTTCGCTCCTTATACTCTTCTTCACACGATATTCAACGACGCCCTGTCCATAAACCGAAGCGCAGACCGCTGAAAATGCGCTGTCGACTCTCCTCTAGTGCTGCGGTCACCCTTCTGGCCCTCGCGTCGTCCGCGTTCGCCAGCCAGCCAGCAAAACGGGAATATGGCACCCACGATTACTACGTCTTGGAACACAATCCAACAGCTTCAACCTCGCACCACGAAGTGGCGGCCGTTCTCGGCGCTGAGATCGTCGAGCAAGTTGGAGAGCTCCGCGATCATTGGCTACTTCGAGTGCCCAAGTCCTCGTCAAGCATAGAATCCGACCAGGTTATGGACAGGTATCACTACATACGGAAGAGAGCGTTGTATATACCTACATCGCAGCACTTAAAGAGAGAACACCTCAATGCGAGGCACATTGCCAAGGCAGTGCGCTCCCTAGAACGGCAGGTACCTAAACAGCGCGTGAAGCGGTGGATGAACCTCGACGATCCCCAAATTGACGGAAGAGCGGACGGAGATGATGGCGAGAACAGGTTGAACCATGTCATGAAGGCGTTAGATATCCACGACCCAGAGTTCCACACCCAGTGGCATCTCCTCAATCTCGATACGCCGCCCAATGACATGAATGTTACTGGAGTGTGGGAGATGGGCTACACCGGCAAAGGAATCATTGCTGCTATTGTTGATGACGGTTTGGACTTTAACAGTGAAGATCTCGCTGCTAACTACGTGAGTTCGCGCACCAGCTTGCGGCATTCCATTATGCCTAACTAGACCTTCTTTTCCTAGTGGCCACGCGGTTCTTGGGATTACAACGACCATATCCCTGATCCGCTTCCAAAGCTCTCGGATGACCAACATGGTACCCGCTGTGCAGGGGAAGTCGCAGCAGGCCGGAACGACGTATGCGGTCTTGGAGTAGCGTACAACTCCAAGATTGCAGGTCTTCGCATTCTTTCTGGTCAAATTTCCGATGCAGACGAGGCTGCCTCGTTAAACTATGGCTTCAACGAAACGTCAATATACAGCTGCAGTTGGGGTCCTCCAGACGACGGGCGATCTATGGAAGCACCGTCAAGTCTCATTCAGAAGGCTGTCTTAAATGGAGTGGAACACGGACGTGATGGAAGAGGGTCTATCTTCGTATTCGCTAGCGGCAATGGAGCCGGTAGTGGTGATCAATGCAACTTCGACGGTTATACCAACAGTATCTATTCCGTTACAGTGTCATCTGTGGACTCCAAAGGACAGCACCCGTATTACTCCGAGCCTTGTGCTGCCAACATGGTTGTGGCCTATAGCTCTGGTGGAGGTAGAAACATCGTGAGTCCCCTAGCTTCTCCGTTTGGCCGACCTAAACAAACGCGTCTCAGCACACGACCGATGTCGGCAAACGTAAATGCACAAGTGGTCATGGTGGCACGTCAGCAGCCGCTCCTCTAGCCGTCGGAATCTTTGCTCTGGCGTTGGAAGCCCGGTATGTTAATAACTCTTAAGATGCACTTGGCGTTCTAACAAGGTATCCCTCTCTGACAGGCCTGAACTTACCTGGCGTGACGTACAACACCTGTGCGTCAACACAGCAGTCCAACTCAACCCTCACGACCCCGACTGGGAAAAGATATCTCAAGGCCGCTCCTACAGCTACAAATACGGGTTTGGCGCTCTTGATGGGTACCGCTTTGTCACGGCAGCCAAGACGTGGTCTCTTGTTAAACCTCAAGCCTGGATCGAGATGCCGCAAATCGAGTTCGCCAACGCCTCTATGACGTGGGATGGCGAAATGAGTGGCGGTAACCCAATCCCTAAAGAGGGATTGACTAGCTCGATGCAGATCACCCCCGAGATGCTGAAGGAACACAACTTTGAGAAGTTGGAGCACATCACCGTCAAAGTCTGGATCAATCACTCGAAACGAGGAGATGTTGAAGTCTACTTGACTAGTCCAAACGGCATCAAAAGTATCCTTGGTGGAAAGCGAAAATATGATGAGAACTCAACAGGCTATCCTGGTTGGACATTCATGACTTTGAAGCATTGGTAAGGATTTCCGGTTATGCTCGAGCAAGCTATGCACGCTGACCCTCGCCACCCTCCTAGGGACGAGAACCCCATCGGCAGTTGGACAGTTCACGTCTCAGACCAAGGCGACGACAAGCACAATGGCACTTTCCTTGGTTGGACCATGAATTTTTGGGGCTCCGTGATCGACCCTGCCAAAGCCATTCTTTATAGTCAACGTCCGCGGCCCGATGAGGATCTCCCAGATCCTATCTTCGAGGACGAGCCATCAAGCTCCTCAATTACAACTACATCCTCCACTACTGTCGCCGCCAGTACCACTAAGCAATACGTCAAGCCTACAGAGCATCTCCCTGACGACCACGACCAAGCAGATGGCGAATCTCACAACCCTGCTTTCCCTGATCACCCAGCGACCAACAACACGACCGGTTCGGCCGCGTCACCTTCGCTTACAACCACGCCAGACGAAGGCGGTTTCTCTCACATGGGCGATCTCCTTTCGACCAGCAGATGGTTGTATGGGGGCCTTGCTTTGATCGTGGTGTTCGGTCTTGGCGCGGGTATCTTCTTCTGGAGACGCCGGGCTCGTCGTGCGGACTACCAGACCGTGGCTGATGACGAAATGGCAATGACCTCTATGTTGCACGGAGGCAGAGCGACCGATTCGAGGCGGCACGGCGCTGGAGGCACCAGGGAGCTTTACGACGCATTCGGTGAGGTCTCTGATGAGGATGAATACGCCGACGAAGAGACAGGCGTGCGGAGAACTGGAGACACCCCGACAGTGCAGTACCATGACGGCTTCTTGGATGATGACGCCCTCGAGTCTGCCGCAGTCTCTCCAGCAGTACCTTATCGAGACGAGCCTACTCCTGAAGAACGGGCAAGGGAGCGGAGAGAGCGTGAAGGAAGTGACAGCGGAAGCGGGACTGGTAGTGGAAGCTGGGAGCATGCCCAAGCCTCTGACAATGAAGCCACTGGCCGCTCGGCACGCTAGAGGGTGTATCTTGATTTTTATTGGACATTATCTCTGGGTACATTATGTGCTTTTACCTCATTTGTCTGTTCTACTCCCACCAATCGCACTTTTAATACCTTCAACAATTGTCGCATGCTCAACCAGCATAGGGCTCGAAGTAGTTTCTAAGCCGTAGGTCACCCTCTCTAGTAGTCAGGATGTCCTCAAGCCTGGATCGCAGCTGAGCCTCGCTGCCACGCAGAGATATATCTTTGTTCACGGCTGAGTGTATCTTCAAGTTCTGCTTGATACTTGCGAGACTGAGGCCGTGGCATTGGCTAGGCTGAGCGATGATTGGAAACTTGACTTCGTAGTCAACGCAATATTGGGAGTTCAGACCTGCTCGTGAAACCATCTGAGAAGTGTGCAAGGATACGAAGAGCTAGGACACCGACTATGCATGTACTCGCGGCATCCGACGGGCGCGTGCAAAACGAGCTCGCGTCGCTGCTCATACAGCGCGAGCGCGAACCTTCGAAGCCCAGGCATAGTAACAGAAGTCCCTGCCAAGTCAGTTAAGCAGAGATGTTCAAGAAAAGTGAGCGCAACGAGAGATGCGTCTGTTATGCTAGGGTTTCCGCTCAGGGTGAGGCTTCGAAGAGGAGACTGAAGGGCCGTTAGAGGGAACACACTGGACTGGGGTTAGTGGTTGAGCATTCGTGGGGGTGTTACAATAACTTACCAAGAATCGTCGATCTCCGTATGGTCAAGGTATAACCCAGTAAGAGCGGGAAGAGAGACAATAAACTTGATGGCGTATTTAGGTAAGGGAGCCCCCCTTAGGTTTAGTATCGTTAGGGAGAGGAAGTCGCTTCGCTGCCCAAAGACTTCCAACATGTTGCGGTCTCTGAGTTCCGCGTCGAATTACTATCGTGAACATGTTCTCACCTTCTAGAGCATCTCGACCACCTTCGTTGAGCCCTTGAACGGTGTCCAAAGACTCCGTCATGGTGATGTTGTCGATTTGTGCCCCTCGAAAGAGTGAGAGAGAGCGATGGGTAAGCAACCCTAGAGAAGATTGAGTGGTTCGTCAGCGTGTCAGTCAACTGGTCGACCAGATTCGCAAACCCTGTTCTGAGAGATAATTCACAACTTCTTGATGCGTCGTTGGTTGGAGTGCGGATAACCTTTCGCCAAGCCGGGCCCCGCGAAACATTGCATCAAGTTGTCTGACGAGATGGTTGACGTCAGGAGTTGTTGTTTCAAGGACAGAGTTAACTGAGATGATTTATAAGTGAATCTGTAGATAGAAAAGACGAAGAAATTGGCTTACGGCTAGGTTGTTCGACAGACCTCTTCTCCCGACGCAGCCCCGGTTGTCGTGTTTTAAGCTCCAAACCTTCGGGAATACTGATCTCACTGGTTTGAAAGGCATCAGCCGAAAGGGTCAAAGCTTCCGCGCGGTCACTAAGCATGAAGGAAGACGAATCGTATGTGTCTGTCGATCTGATCCTCTTCGAAGGACCGCAAAGCTCGTCATAGTTAGATTCGGCCTCGGAGTCAGCAACGACATCGTGAGGCGGCGTCATTAGCTTGCGTTTCAGATGGGGAGCAAGATTTCTTGGAAACGAAGGACGCCATGGCACCGGGTTGGTGGATAGACCAGCAGCAGGGGGTTTGAGAGGATGAGGTACTGTGGCTCCTCCGCGGGGCTGCTTTACGGGGCGAAGAAATTTTCGAGGCTCCTTAAAGGGTTTTGTGTCAGTACCAAAGACTTCTGGGGCGTCAGAGTCGTTCGTGATGTCTCGGAGTGCCTTTGAAAGTTTCATCGCGAAAGTAGGGTCGTTCGAGGACGCGGCGTCATTTTCGCGGGCGATGTGAGAGAGAAACTTTTTGCTTGGAATTTTTGGGCACCAGAATGGATTTGCTTCGTCAACGAGTGGCTTGACAGGAAGGAGTCTGGTCATGGTTGGGTGGTGATCAAGGTGACAAACAAATGGGCTGTCCCACGCTGAACATGTGACTTTAGGTTTGTACTGCGTCGCCTCAGTCCCTTCGCAACCAGAGGACACTGTTTTCAAAATGTCAAGACTTTGTCTACTTTGCAGAATAGAGCAAGAACGAGGCTACAAGAGGGAAAGTAATCATTGGCACGGTCAGGTCCAGTTCGGCATCCAGTCGGATAGGTCATCGTCGGCCGCCGTTATGGAACCAAAGAACTCCTCCTCGCTGCTATCGTGGTCTCCAAATAAGTTTTCAACGCCAGGGTCACTGCTCCTGGGTAAAATGCCGTTTAACCCTCGAAGAAGACCCCCCTGAATTGATGAAAATCCGTCATCAGCTTCTATCCCGGTGAGCTCGACTCCGTCTATGTCTTCTTCGTCAAGATGCATGGCTTCCGCCATCTCCCTTGAGATCAAGATCTGCTCTTGGTGTTTTGGAATGCTGCCGTTACGCGTCGTTGGAACAGGCAGGCACGTCAGGCTTCGTTGGCCTATAGCGTCATCCTCGTCGAGGGGCTTCAAACACAGTCAGTTCCCAGCACTGCATCGCTTAAAAAAGCCACGAACCTGTGGATTATGAATATCGGCTTGCGTTGCCGCTTCGTCTGCTTCAGTCGACCGACCCGATCGCTTCTCATTGGCTGCTCTTAACTCGCGCAACCTCTTCAAACTTTCACTCGTGCTCGAGTAGCTACCATGACGCCCTCGCGCAGACTCGGATGCAGCGGCAACTTTGCCGAAGTTCCAAAGCACTAAATACGGAAACCATAAGTACTCTCTCTGAGATGTATAAAAATGACGTATACCTTGATCCCTTGTTGAACCGGGCTCCTCGCTGTCCGAGCTGCTCGCGTCGTCTTCCGACGAATCCGAGTCGTTCTGCCCCTCCGCGTCTTCTTCTTCGTCCGAGCTCATGATCCTGAAGACTGACCTCCCCTCTCTTGATGGTCTTTTACTGACTTTGGCCGACTTTGTAGAGGATTGCGAGTTTCCGCTGCCGGAACTTGACTGAACTGGCGCAACCATCCCCTGGCAGAACAGAGCTCCAGTTTTGTACGACCTCCCAAGCGCCTTGTTCGCCAGGGCGTTTTGCATATGTGGCTCGCTTATGCTCAAGAGAGGGAAGGGCTTCTCGAAACTGCCGAACGTCCTGGTTGGTGTAGCGAGAGCGTAGAGAAAGTGGTCCCAAACTTGCTGACGTAGGTATCCTGCCAACGGCATATCATCTGCCACCTCCGCCCCGGCCCTAATCCTCTCACAGACGCCAACCATGTCCGTTTCTACTGCTTTAAGCTGTCGTGCGATTTTCTTGCTCGGACGGAACCAGACCCCCGTGCAGCGCGATGGGTCGAGAGACGGCGAGTCCTTGCGGTCCAGAGGATACGCCTCGTTCTTGTTCCTTCTTGCTAAAAGCAGGGTCCCGCGAATAGGATCTTCGTAGAAAACGTGAGGGAGAACGAATTTTCGAGTGATCAGGCGTGGTTCGACCCAGAAGGGCACGTATACGGGTTTGAGGTGTCTGCTAATCTTGACCTGTTTTTGAAGAAAAAGACCACCCATCGTCGGAATTCGAAGACGGACCAAATAACTCAGCTCGTTAGGCAGTTATCAAGGAGTTCAAACTTCTAGAGAAGCTTACCGATTGGTGAACACGTAGGGAGGCTGCGTCGTCCTTCATCGCTGACGTAGGGAATGAGGGCGAAAGCAAGGGCCTTCAAGTTGCCTCAAAATCCCATTCTGCCCTGAATATTGCCTTGAACGAAAGATCAGCGCCACCACGCCCACGCTTCCTTTGCAACACTCGATTACCGCCATTTCCTCGAATCAATCCATTTGCAACCGGTTTATGTGTCCCTGGCTCAAGACAAGCTTGCAAACCTGCACTGAGCCCAAAGCGGCGATACCCCGAATGCTGCGCATGACAATCGACTCGACGGCAGACAGTAGTAGAAAAGAGCTTTTTTCTTCTTATCGAAGTATTATAAACATGCAGGTACAGAAGGATGACTAAAGGTATATCTACGGTAGGCGTAAAGGTATCATAACGGGCATGTAAACATCATCAGGAGGAGGTAGATATCGACAAACTCGGACAACGGAACATCTCATGGCAAAGTCTCCAACCACCAGTTCTCGTTATTTACTTGGCGGTACCAGGAGCGGGGCCGGTACCGGGAGCAGGAGCAGCGGTACGGGAGGCGTCGGTATGAGGAGTGACCGTCGATGACGTAGTAGGGTTGACGATCGAGAACGCCCTCGAGTGCCAAGTCTCTCCCTCTCCAGCAGCAGCCTCCCTCTCAGCCTGCTTGTGGATCCACCCGCTCTCGTGACCAGCGTTGGGAATGATGGTCGAATCGCGCTTGGAGACGATCTTGAACTGAGATCCGCTCTTCTGATGAAGGCTTTCCTTCTTGGAAGCGGCGTCGTCATGCTTGCGCTCGAACAGGCCCTTGATGGCGTCCTTGCGAGAGAGCTCGTCGTTGCCCTTGGCTTCGTCCATGCGGTCGCGGACTTGGACGAGCTGTTCGTCGATGTACTCGAAGCCGGTGGTGATGGCATCGGTGATGGCCTTGGAGATTTGCTTCTTGACGAGACCGGTGGCGAGGGGTTTGAGGGTCTTGTAGAGGAGGTCGTGCTTGCTCTGGAGGATGGGATATATACGCGTCAGTCACGGTATGAAAGGATTCTGTACAAGAGAGCTATACGCACATCGCGGACGGAGAACTTGAGCGAATCAAGCTTAACGTTAACGTGCTTGACGTGGAAGACGCTCGTGCGGTCCTTATTATCGGCAGAGACGAGCTGAACGGTGACAGTCAAACCCTCTCCGCCAAGGAAGACGTCGGCAAGACCAGAGTCCTTGATCTTGGGGAAGCCGTTCTTCTTGTTGAAGTAGAAGGCGACGTCGCGCATGTCGGCTTGGATTTGAGAGAACGTGAACGTGAAGTTGTGGTGGTTCTTGTCGGGGATGGCCTTGTAAGGAGAGAACTGGAGGAAGTTGTGGGCTTCCATCGAGATGATGCTGTAAGAAAGGAAAAACAAAAGGGAAAAGTAAGATTCCGGCAGGAGCGATGGTAATAGGGAAGGTGTCACGTACTTGGGGAAGAGGTTCTGTCCCTGCAAAGTCAAGTTCTCGATGACCAAATCCAACGCGTTATCGGTGTATTCGATGCGCGGGATAGGGATGTATCCGACTTTCTCGATGACGGCGGGAAGGATGACGCTGCGGATATCTCCCCAGAGTTGAGGCTTGAAGGTCAGGTTGCCATCGGCGTCGAAGAGCAAGTCCTTGGTGAGGCGCTTCCAGTCAGAAGAGAACCTCTTGAGGAGTGGGTCGTCGCTCCAAGCCTTGAACCAAGCAGCGAGAGCGTCGAAGAGGTTGTCCATGTGACCCTTGTACTTGTCGGTGAAGTAAGTGCGGCCAGAGTCAGTGAGTTCGTCCCAGCGGCGGGTGCATTGAGGGGAGAGGACATAGCCGGGCTCGAGAAGAGTCTATCGAAGGAGGTATCAAATCGACAGTCAGTCCCAATGGCCTAGGCGGCGAGGGCAGACCAAACAGAAGATACGCACCTTTCGGATGAAGTCATCGAAGTCGCGGAACCAGTTCCTCAAGCCTTCGTCCTTTTGAGCGTCTTCCCACAACGCACGAGAAGAGTCCTCGATACCCTCCATGCTCCTGCCATTGGCGAATCGTTCGAGCAAAGTGCGGAGTTCGGTGGAGGCTTGGCGGAGTGAGGGGTCGTTGAAAACCTCACCAGCTTGACCAGAGGTGTTGGAAGAGAGGTTCTTGCCGTGGCCGATGTAAGTCTCGAATGTATCAAGGAACCAGGTGAGAGCTTGAACGTAGTCCTGGTGCTTCTGGCATTCGACGATGACCTATTGCAAATGCGTTCAATGTCAGTTCAAAGCCCAAACTGCGAGACAAACTTCGGCGTCGTTACCTTCTTCAAGCGGTAAATGAACTGGTCGCGCCTATCCTCGGGGAACTCGTCTCTGAGGAAGTTCTTGGTCCTCTCAACGTGCTCGTGCGCTTGGTCCTTGCGCTCGTCAGGAATGCGGTCGGTCACGGAGTTGTAGCCGGCAACGATGCGCTCCTTGAAAGTCTTCTTGGTACCATCGGGGTTCTCAGCTGCCACAGCTGCCTTGGTCTCGTCGGTGTGAGCCTGAGCAGTAGCCCTGCCATCTTGAGCGACGGAGCCAGCAGTCGGAGTGGTGCCGTCTGGGTGAGTGATGATGGTGTTGCCGGTCTTGGGGTCGTGTGAGACTTGGCGACCGCCGACGGTTCCACCGACTTGAGGAGTGGCGGTGGTGCCGACGGGGCCGGTGGAGCTGGCGAAGTTGTCGGAAGGAGCCGCGTCGTCGACTTGGGCAAGTTGTTCTTGGGTTGGACGGGCCTTCTCGCCGGCTTTGACGGCTCCACGAGCGAAGAGATCGCGGCCGATGAGTTGGATGTCGGAGAGGAGCTTGCGAGCTTCGGAGTTGGTGAGGACTAGGGTGAGGAGAGTGCGGAGGTTGGCGATTGCTGGAAAGGGTAGAAAGGCGACGTCAGATCATAGACGCGTTGTAAAAGCAACTCTTCTAGGCCCTACCTTGTCGACCATCCTTCTTAGCGTCGTCCTTGGTGATGGGAGCAGCCGCGTCGGTATCGACCTTGGCCTTGTTAAAGTCAGTCTCGGTGGTGTGCCAGATGAAGTTCTGGAACAGCTCGTCGGCGTTCTTGTCCTTGACGATCAACCGAGCGGTCTCGATGATGTCGCGAGAGTCGGAGATGAGTTTTTGTCCGTCGGGTGAGAGCTCGTTCACGTTGACGGGGGAGTTGGAGTTGACGTATTTCAAGGTCTCGTCGATTTGTTGGTTGTCGGGGAGCTTGCCAGCGCGGAATGCTTCGATGACGCCATAGAAGCGCATCTTACGGTCGACATCGGCGGCTTGGGCTGCTCGGTCTGTGGCGTGGGTGACCTGGATCGGAGTAGTGCGTCAGTAGGGGTCATGGACAGGAGGCGTGGGACGGATTGCGTACCGAGTTCTTGCCTGGATGGGCAGCGATCTCAGAGGTAGCGTTCGTGAGAGACATATTGGCACGTGTTAATTATGGTTTCGACTAGGGGTCCTGTTCGGAGAGGAGTCGTGGTTAGGGGTTGAAAGAGCTGCGACATGAGAAGACTCACAAGTACTCGGGGTATTGGGTATACTACGAGAGCGGACGAAGAGGGGGGGGATCGGAATTACGAAGAAAGATAGAAAGAGGACGAGTGGTGTATGGATCTATATATGCGCCGTTCGGTCTTTGACTGAAGTGGGGTATGACGTCGGAAACCTTTCACCATTGGCTGCTCGCGACGTCATAAGGTTCCAATTGCGCCCCAGGCCCACCATCACTCCGATCCAGCCCAAACACATCATCGTTGGATTTTCAAATAATAAACAAACATCCCCGCATATGTCATTCCAACTGTCACCTTTTTGTTCGGTTGCGAGTGTGATCTACCAAGGGTGGAAAACGCGCGTGAAAGGAGTTTGAATATTGTCCCAAAGTTCAAGGTCACGCGCTACTCTTGCATTATTCCACGCAATTCTTTCTTTTCCGCCGAATCGAGGTCCGAATCGAGACAGGGAAGGGGAGAAGAGTTGAATTGAATCTTCGTGGAGCTACCCGACATCGCCGTGGCTTGATCGGTGGAGCTACTCTTCACCTTCATGTGGATGCACACTCTACACTCGGTGCCGACATTTACCTTTTTCTAATGGCGTTTGTCGCTGGACGAGGGAGTCAGAAATGCCAACTACCTCGTGATCAAGGAATCAGAAGCAAGTTGAAGGTTAGACTTGGTCGACGGTCTCAAACAGTCCAGAGAGCGAATTGCTGATCGAACTCACCACGAGAAAATGCAAATATTCAAGTCGGCAGTCGGCCATGACGTTTAAGGCACGCGCGCGGGCCCTCGTCTGGTACTCCACGGAATGGTCCTGGCTCGAACCTTTGCTTCCAGTCTCGGACCCGAAAGAGCACTAGTCGAAGGAGTTGCGATTTCAATTCAACGTCGAGGCCTGTCCGAACCACGTTAATGTGTTGGATCGAATCTACGGCGATTTGTGCACGTTTTGAAACCGGACCGTTTCTGTTGCTTTCGGGGGTACGCTGTGGGATGGGATGTCAACCCTCCACATGTTCATCTAATACTTGATTTGTCTAAAGGCATAGACGAAGCCCAGGGTATTGGAGAATGACGAGGAGTCGCAATCTTTAGGACGCGTGACCGTGACAGCGCGATCTCACATCCAGCGTCACGACTTGCCCAATTCCGCCGTCTATCCCCGGTTTGTTTCTTTCGAAACTGAAGACTTCCCACTTACCTCCCGTCTCGTATTCCTGCACATACCAAAGCTATGTCAGTCTTACTCGACTCAATACCACAAGAACAAGATGTATACGATCCTCTAGCTGGTGCGGAGGCCTTTGAAATGGACGACGATCCACTCGCTGGGGAGGACGACGAGGAAGACCCACTAGGTGGCAGCGGTGGCGGCGAGCACGAGGACGGCGTAGGCGAACGAAATTCCCCGGTCAACAGCTATGCGACCACAACAGCTTCCGCCACCACGCCCCTCGATGAAGATGAAACGATGGGGAGCTCAGTGCAAGACGAACAAGACGAAGCGGATCCACTCGGCGGGGGAGACGATCGACCTGCGGACGACGAAGACTTTGACCCATTTGGAGACTTCGAAAGCGAGAAGAGGCCACCACCTCGAAGTGGGACATCAAGCATGTTGGACGACACGGCGCCGACCTTGGGGTTGGCTGGAGATGAAGAGGAAGAAGAAGACCCATTTGGAGAACCGACGCGTGATGCTGACCGCGCAACGAAAGGACCGTCACCTCTCGAACGCCTGGCTGGCAGTTTATCAAACGAGGACGACGTCTTTACCAGCGGTAAGCGTGCATATTCTCGTTCAACTGTTATGATTATTAACTCTCCTTCTCGTTACTGTTGGCCAGCAACGGCGTACCCAGATTCGCGACCCGACTTCGACTCGTTATTCCCATATTTACCTACCGGCACATCTTCATCATCCGCTCACGCATCTTCAGCCGGTCCTCCTATTGTCGCGCGCTCGTTTAATGGAAGGACTATTGCATTCTCCAGGAGGGAGAAACGTAGTTCAGAGACCAACTTAGCTTCATCATCAGTGAGCCTTTCTTCTCCTCAGGTTGGAACCCACGCAGAACTAAATTCAACTTTTGCTTGCACACAGCGTCGAGATTGCTCGAAATTGCTCGTAGTCCCAATCCACCGCATGATGGACAGCCTGGCGACGACCGCTTCTCTCGCTACGTTCGTCTTCTTTTTCTCTATCCGAAACCATCAGTAACATCAACTGAACGCGACATTCCTTACCGCAGCGCCTCGACAGCTACCGACCATACAGGATTCGCCGGCCCTTCACGCACCGCACCCATTTGTACAGACATGTGGGTCGACAAGTACCGCCCCAAACGCTTTACGGACCTTGTCGGAGACGAGGTAAGGCCATCCCACATCTGCAACCTCGGAATCCCCGAAGTTGATAGCATCTATGTCTGTCGCGTCTACCTTTCCTCCCAATCAGAGCGTGCACCGGGCTGCACTTGCGTGGCTGAAGGAATGGGATCAATGCGTGTTCAAGAAACGGCCGAACGCTGGGAGCAAACGCAAACGAGACGCTCGTGCAGGTGAAGACAGTCAGAACGATGGGTTCACGAGACCGCCGGATGAGTGGGGTCGGCCGCACGAAAAGGTAATCAGGATGTCTTCGTCGTTCTGCAGAGGAAAGTCTCTGAGCGGTATGCATCTCGTTACCAGATTCTCCTCCTCTCCGGCCCACCAGGATTAGGCAAGACGACCTTAGCTCACGTCGTTGCTGCGCAAGCCGGATATAGCGTCTTGGAAATCAACGCTAGGTTCGTGACAACGCTGGCAGGCCGGATTAGCTCTCTCGACTCACTTGAACCCATCCTTGCCTTCGCGAAATGCTTTTTTTTTTTTCTTCTCTCTAGTGACGCTCGGACGGGAAACATCATCGATGAACGGATCAAACCTACACTTGAAGCTGGTCAATGTCTTAACAAGAAGAAGCCCGTTTTGATTGTTGTTGACGAGGTTGATGGTGCTACCGGCGAAAACGTGAGCCTCTGCCCTGGACTTTCAACAGGCCAAATAGGGACTAGGCACTTACTTTCGATTTACAGAGCACCAGCTTCGTCGCCAAATTGATTCAGTTGACAATCGACGGAAAGCGGAAACGTAAGTGGCATAGGTTTCCCTTTGCTGCATTGCAACGTATCCCGACACCGTCCTTTTCTTCGCTTAGGGCTAAAACCAGGCGAGAAGCGAAACCCGAAAGAAAAGCAGCCCCTCCTGCGACCTATCATCTGCATATGCAACGACTTGTGAGGGAACGTTTCCTCTTGTTTTCTTTGACAGGAACTCAAATTTCTCTCAAAAGGTGGGCATCATCCATATCGAAACTGCGGTCCATCGCCCGTATCGTCCAGTTCCGAGTGCCAGTACCAACCCAGCTCGTCAAGCGTCTTCGAGACATTTGCGATATCGAGGGGTTGAAAGCTGAGAGCAGGGCACTTACCCTCCTGGCTAACGTGGCCAAGAGTGATTTCCGCGGATGTTTGAATACTCTTCAGGTGCGTGGTGTGAAACTCTTCAGCGGTTCACGCGCCCGTTCTTATTGTATATCCTTGCACAGATGATCCATACACGACGACAAGAAGTAACGGAAGTCATCGTGCGTAACGCTACGGTGGGGATGAAGGAAGCCGAGACCACGACCCAGGCTGTGTGGAACGACATCTTTATTCCACTTTCCAAAAAGCGCATCAAGGATATGGGTATGATCGACGAAGACTCGCAAAAATACGTAAATCGGTTGGCGAGGATGGTGGAAGCTAGTGGCACGATGGACAAGGTCATGACTGGTATGTGAACAAGAGTCCCGGCACGACTATTGAATTATAGAAACTCAGTGTTATTGAGATACGTTGTTCGTCAGGTTGCTTCGCTCATTACGCATCGCTCCACCATACCGACCCCTCATGGAAGCGGTATCTCAGGGCTCAAAAGTGGCTCACGACATTCGATTTGTTCTCGTCTACAATGAGGACGGAACAAGAATATGCGGTGCTGCAGTACATGCCTTATATGGTCGTACCCATGTATTCTATCTTTGCGGATAGTGCGAACCCGAAAGTGGGGAACCCGCGCGCGGATTGGGAGGTAAGTAGGGTGGAGCCCTCACTGAAACCTACTTTATACTGATATATATCCCTTGTGCCCGCAGTGTCACGTTAAAGCAAAGGCTTGCGAAGAGATCTACAAGTCGCTGTCGGGCTGCGTTGTGGCAGACCACGGCCGTCACACCGCCAGCTTCCGACACCTGCTCAGCAAAGAGATTGTAGTAGCCGAGTTCGCACCAATATTAAATCGCATCATTTCTCCTCCATTGAGACCAGTAAGTCTGATACTTCGATTTCATCCTGGCTTTTCGACCTCGAGCTGAAGAGGATTTTATGGCTTTGGGGAAATAGGTTAACAGTCAGGTTATTCGACCACAAGAAAAGGCCATGCTCAAGAAGCTCGTTGACGTAATGGTCTCCCTTGAGCTGAGATTCGTTCAGGAGAAAAGTGAAGACGGTCAATTGATGTATCGCTTGGATCCGTGAGTCCTGTTTTTATGAATCCCCTAAAGTCTGCTGTGCCAACTAGACGTCAAACGTCAGCCCTCTCGACGTTTGCATAACATACGAAGGGAAGAGATCTTCCGATATCCCTCCACCACGATATGCCGTCAGACATATGGTTGCAGCTGCGGTATGTCTTTCAGCGCCATTCTATATCGTCCAATTGCTGTCACTTACTGCTCTTACCCCGAACCCCTCAAGATTGAAGATGAATATGCTGCTCGTCAGGCGGACGCTGTAGAAAAGAATCAAGGCCGAAAGGTTTCATCGTTCTTCGGCAGGCAAAAGGCTGTTGCACCCAATCCTGAAGAAGATCCCGATGCTCCTCTGCCAGAAAATGGAGATGGACCTCAGGATGAGGGTCAGCTTGGCCGTCGGGAGGCACCCGAGGCGGCCAGTAAAAAAGCTGAGACGAAGGCTCCAGAAACCGAGAAGGTAACGTTTTTATTATTATTTGCGGTCCGCTTGTAACATGCTGACTTTCGGAACGTAGCAACCTGTGGACTTCTTTGGTAGACCGATCATCAAGCGAAAGCAGCCTGAGCCAGTAAAGGATGCAGCTGTCCCGGCTCCGCCACTCAAGAAGGTCAAAGTCACTTATAAGCATAACGAAGGGGCGTCTGCTGCCGTCCGCAAGCCCATCAAGATGCACGCTCTTCTATGATATGCTTCCTTGCCACGTCCCAGCCATGATGCCTGTATTATTATCGAGTATGCTGACTTTATTGTATTAAATATGGAACTGAGCAGAGGGAGCCCCTTGGCTGCCAAAAAGGTCTATTATAAACGATCTAGTGTCCAAACTCTACGCTACTCGCGGGTCTCCGGACGCAATGTCGAAGACGAAGGATCTGCAGCACTGATGGCGCCGACCTTTTCGGTGTCCTGCGCTCCAGCAGTATCTGTTTGAGTCGGACCATTCTTTAAGTTCTCTTTGGGTATTGTCTTGAGGAACAGGCACATCACGGCCGCAATGGCGCACCACGGAATCAAGCTAATGAAGCTCCATCGGCAGGCGAGCCGGAAAGTGTCCTGTACAAGAACCCGAATGGATGGGTCCAGAGCCAAGATATTATGAACGCTGTCGAGAGAACCCAAAGAAGCAATCTGATCAGGAGTCAAGCTGCCAGAGGAAGCTAGGTCTTTGATATGGTTCTTGACTTGAGTATCCAGCACAGCAGAAAGCTGAGCTAGCCCGATGGTGCCACCGGCGGTGCGGAACTAAAGCAAAGAGCTGCGTCAAAGCAGGCCATCTCGGGACACATGAAATGAACCTACGAAATTGTTCATTGATACAACGGTCGCTACTCGGCTGCTTGGTTGGCAGTAACGGGCTTGAAGCATGAGAGGCCCGAAGGAGAGACCGAGACCGATCCCAGTTACAAGGAGGTATATTTTTAGCTGTATAGGCGAGTTTTTGGAGAGCGCGGTGGTGAGGAGACCGATTCCGACCGTTATGAGGGCACAACCAATCATTGAAGGATATTTTGGCTGCTTGACCAGTCTGATCATGATGAGAGCTATCACAGTGCCGCCACCCAGACCTGAACAGCAAACAATTCAGCCTAATATAGAGCAGCAACATATTCAAGCAGTCTTACCGGGTGCGAACCAGAGTAGCTGGATCCCCGAATCCTCGGCACTGTAGCCTTGGACGATCGCGAAGTAGATTGCCAGGAAGTAGAAGCCGGCAAACAAGACCATGCCACCGGTCAACGCAGCAAAACTCGTGGCCACGACGTCGTAACTTTTGAAAATATCCAAAGGGATGGCAGGTTCGGTTAGCCTCAGCCAGTTCGGGCAGCGATACAGGGATCTCGGGAAGCGACGGGGTCGGCCCAGTGCTTCGTCTACTGCCGCGGCCATATAGCTTGACACCAAGTACTCCCACGCGACGAAAAGGAATATCAAAGCGAAGCCAATAGTGAATGAGGATATGACTATAGGCGAGCTATATCCCCGTTTCTCGACGCTGGAGCCCATGGATAGGGCGAGCAGGATGAGGATTCCGCCCCCGATAAACAAAATTGTTCCAACCCAGTCAGCTCGAAGGAGCTTGTGTATGCGAGTTTCCTTTTGATCTGGTTTACTCGGGGCTTGTGAAGGGAGCCCAATGTTCGTATTTAGGTATCGGAGTCGCTCGGAAGGTTGGCCTGGTCGAAGGATCGGGCGCAGAACAAAGAATATAAGGACGCTGCTAACAGCACATGGTGGGAGGTTGATGCCGAATATCCAGCGAAAGGACTTGTTGAGGAGTGCACCACCAACGACCGGCCTGAAGTGACTGTCGCATAAGCATTTCTCTCTCAAGATAGGAGCAAGGTGTATCGTACCCAGTACTAAAACCAATCGTGTAGAACACAATGAGGACGGCATTCATGATGTTATCCTCATTCAGAGACCCGGAATCGGTGATAATGATCCGGATAACGCTGACGAGGCCAGCTGCTCCGATTCCGGCAAGACCACGCCCAGCAAGAAGGGCTATCATGCTTTGTGCGCCAGTGCACACCGCCGAACCGACGAGAAAGGTCAGCAAAGCCACTTGCCTGCCAAGGATTGTGATGGCTGTCAGACTTCACGCTCCTTGACGAGCCCGAAACACTCACAATGCCCAATGGCGCCCTAAAATATCGGCAATACTCCCAAATATTGGAAGAAACACGGTAGAAGTCAGAAGAAAGGACGTGCCAATCCACGACTGCAAGTCAAGTCGATTGAAGTCAGAGGCAATGTGTGGCTGCGCGGTAGCGACAACCGTGTAATCAAGAGTGTCTGAGGTCGGACATGGTAAGTCGCATATCTTGCCGCATGGAAAGGGGTCTTTAGGCTCACCTAGATAGGTAGGAATCACCAGGCATAGCATCATCCTAATCCTTATGTTCCACCGCCCATACCCCGCTGGAGGCCACCTCTCCTGCTCCTTTTGGGTGGTTTCACTCCCGCGAGCTGGAATTTTGGGTTGTGCCACGACTGAAGGAGGTGGGTAGGGATGTGGAGTTGAGAGTTGCAAGGTCGAATGAGATGCCAGTGCTGTCGAGGGTTCCATTGTGCAGTTGGCAAGCGACAACGGGATTCAAAGAGCACCATGTCATCGCAACATTTGCATTCCTTATATCCGCCTGGGGCAGAGATAGAAACTTCCTCCAACGGAGAAATTGGTTGGGGAAGGCGTAGTCGACTCTGGGCTTCTCTCTCATGGAGATCATACCCGGCCAGGCACGTGCGCGTGTGTGTCTATAGGCCTCCATGCCCGTAGCGTGTTGTGCCAAGACCAGACTGCGGAGAACATGGAAAGGGCACAAACGCTCACTACGAGTCCATCTCCGCAGGTGGTATGCAGGGTGAACAGAGACAGTATCGAAGCAACCGCGACAATGGGCAACGAGCCGCGGAAAGAGAGGTGAAGTAGATTAAGAGTCTTTCTACAGTAGTATGACAGCCCGACACTCACAAGACACATCACGGAAAGGAAGAGCAGTAGAATACACTGAGGGGCACAAATACTATACAAGAGACTTCACAGGCTTCTTCTTGATTTTGATACCTAATGAGGCCGCCAATTCCGTCTTCTTCCGTTTCGGTGGCGGCTCAACGGCCTTCGACGCTACAGCTGCAGAGGAAGCGGTGGACCGTGGCAGGTCATCTTGATCTGGAAGAGCGCCAGCTTTCCGTTTGACGGTGATGGTAGGCTCTGAAGACGGTCCAGCCTCAGGTGTTGATCGGGATGGCCCGGCGGTGGAGGGTGCAGGAATCTTTGAAAACACTTCGCGCACGAGCTTCTCGTCCTCCTCTTCCTCCAGTCTCTTCTGTCTCATCTCTTCATCTTCTTCCTCCTCCTCTTCTGCTCCCTTTAGCCGAACAATTCTCTCCAGTCCTCCATCTTCGTCGGCGAGAGCTGTGCCGATCCTCTCGTGACGAGCATTTCGACTTCGAATGTCCTGAAGTGCATCCAAGATGTCCATCTCCCTCTTTGAGTCGGTTGTGCGGTTCTCCAATGCCTTCATAGGATTGTTTTCCTCCTCTTCCAGCTTGGCTATTCGGTCCTCCTCGACTGCCTTCTCATCGCGCCATGGCTCAAAGTTTCGTGATATACCATGTTCGGCTATGTAGTCGGTGTTCTTGGGATCGGTCTTGAATGTTATTTCTGCGGAGCACAATGTGCTGACAAAGCTTAGTTAGTGGACTTTCGCGTGGTACACTGAGAGAGTATGCAACTCACCACTTGATATAGAAGCTTAAGGACCAAGGAGATATACGTTAGCTGGAGCCGATGCAGTTTATGACTTTGATACTTACCGGAAGATCTTAATCCCATAGTAATCTTCGCCCTCGACAGTCTCCTTCCTTGCATTGAACTTCTTGCCTTTATAAATGTACTCGCCGCAAGTGTTACATCGCCTGTAGGATAGTGGTGTCAGAGATTCGGGTACAATAGAGTGATTTAATACCGTACTCACATGCTGAATGGGGCCATGAGACGAACGACCTGCTGAGAATTCTTAGGAATTCGCCGTCTTGGGATGAGACTGGGGTCAAAATCCGGAGGGATGTACTTGTTGAGGACTGGATTTGATGGTGGTTAGTTCACTTAACCAGAGCACTGTTTGAATCAAACTGACCTTTTCGCTCCGACATGGCTGCGAGATGTCGAAATGTGCGGAAATGAGGTGAGCTGGTGGTGGTTTAGGACTGGACCGAGAAGGGTTCCCGCGTTCTACTGCGAATGTTCGTTCCTTGGGGTTGGCCCGGTTTCCCTTCGGTCGCAATCCAGACAACAGGTTACGCGCTCAAAAACTAAATATTCATTCAAGGTATTATTGAAATTCTAAGCTAATGTAGCATTTATGATCCCTGAGACAGAGCAAGAAACACGAGTCCCCCAATTTCCCCATACATCGTCTAAGTCGTACATTATTCCCTTTGAGCTCGTTACCAAGACTTAAATCACCTCCTTCATCATATCATCCAGCATGTCGATTTGCAGTTTCAGAACAGGGAACACGCTTGCCATGCGACGGAGAGCATCAAGCATCTTCGCAAGGTCCGAACAGCATCGTTGGATTTCGCCCGTGACCGCAGCCGAGCTTGTTCCTTTGGAGGCAATATCCTTGCGCAGCGCAGCAATGCGCTCGATGAAAACGACAGCGACATTCGTCCAGAGGTACTATCAGAGGATATGGTTCAGTACGGCCCCTGGTTCTGTCGGGGCCTGCAGGAGCTCACCCCCGAGATCAAGCAGAGACCATCCTTCGCAGTAAGATCGCAGTCGGGAGTACTGAGCTCCTCGAAAACGTTTGTCGCGATTTCCAGGACTGCTCTCGCCGCCGCCATCCTCTTTTCCTCGCCCATGCCAAGGCCGTCAGAAAGGCGATAGATGCCACCCTCGAATTGCTCAAGCAGCTGGGCCGCTTGGTGCATCTTGATGATGACCACATACGCGGCGCATCGAATTTCAGCGAGACAGAAGAACGCCAATTGAGGTACTGTGGCGGAAAAAGCGTAAGGTGGACCACGCTTCTTGATCGCTGGGAGGGTGACATCTCGAGGAAGTTGTGCGGTGAATCGGGAAATGGCCTGGTTGAGAGTAATCAAATTAGTCCTCAACGCATTGGCTTCTTCCAGCGTGCGGGCTGTTGTGATGCTACTCGTCAGCACGTGTTTAGCGACTAGTCAAGAAACTAATGCCTTACGCGGGGAGGCTGATAGCTTGAGGCCACGAAGCAAGAGCCCCATTGCTTGGGCAGAGGCTCCTGTGACCGACTTGGGCATATTAACCTGGCGGAACTGAAGTCCAGCTGCGGAAGGCGTTGGAACTTGGGGGAAGCCCATAAGGTCGTCCACAGATGTAAAGTCCACGGTGTTCCAAGGTCCCTAATAAGTCCACGGTTTAAGCTCTAGCAGCAAACCCCGGGGATCTTGCTCTCATACCTGATACGTGCCAGGGTACTTGGGCCAGACCGTCGTGATACGGAGGCTGGGGTTAGACGTATGAGCGTCAAATGCGGCTGGTAGACCCGTCATCATAGCACAGTTCTTGTCCATCAGGTAAATCTAGTAAGAATGTCCTATGAGATTGGGGTTTCGACTAGACGTAAGCGAGGGCGAGGCACTCACGCCCCAGAAGACGTTGATTCTCAATTCGAGATCCGCTGTGTTGGTGGGCAATCCCAAAATTCCGGCTTGGGCTGGGGCGGGGTTCGAACTAGGATCTAGGAGGTATCGGATGACCTTCTCGTCCGTTTGGTGGAGGCCACAGTCGATGGCGAGCCGAGCGGTGGAGGAGATTTCATATTGGCCTTCCAAGAACCGACCCTATGGAGTCGTTTGCGAATCAACCTTGCGTTCTTTTGGGGAATATAAACCGTTACGTACGTGTTGCATGAGCCACCAGGAGAGCATGACACTGGCGGCAATGAAGTGCGTGATGCGATCCACGTCCGACAGCGCGTTTGACATCGCGTTTCGAACCTGGTAGACGAAGTACTCCGGGGGAGGACAGTCCGGCGGCAGCGGGTCTGATTCATGGGCATAGTAGGTCCCCACAAGCATCAAGGCGTTGATCATCGAAGGGTGGGGTTGTTGGTGTTCGGGTAAGCTTAGCCCGTTTAGAATTGGTTCAGGGTCCATGTTGAATCCGCAACGAGGAAGATAGGTGAGAGCGATGCGAAGCCTACGTCCGAAAAGGTGATGTGTAGTCAGTTTTTCATCCTCTGCCTAGCTTCCGAGGCTTCGCGGACGTACAAAATATTCCTCAGCTCGTTTGAGATTACGATTTGGTTCCAAACTTGCCTAGTGCTTTCTGTGACCTCAGGAACGACCGAAGGAACGGGGCTTGAGGATTTTGAGTCCCTGCTCCGGGCTAGGGTGGTCCGGTTAGCCGATTGAGCGCATGCGTCGGAGGCGGGTTAGGACAAAGAACGACCTACCTGGTGTTCCAGAGATTGACGCAGAAGCTAGAGACTCGTACTTCTGCTGGAGAAGCGCCAGCTTCTCCGACAGTGCTCTCTCTGAAAGCTCTGGCTTTCGCCGCTCTTCGTAAGAGCAATCTTGCAAGGTCTTGATGCACTGATTGCATGGGGTGGCTCCATCGCATTTCTGATACGAGACTAGTCAGGTGGCTGTTAGAGTCCGCTTGACATAAGCACTCACGGTCTTTTTCATGCGGCACCGCAAGCATGCAAGACGGCTACGTTGACCTTTGCCGAGTGTTCCATCCGAAGAGATAGTACCATATTGGCTCTCCTCTTGAGACATGTAGTCACTGTAGATTGAAGTTAGACAAAGTAGGCGAGGTTGTCCACTTAAAAGGACAAAGAAAAGGAGGTTCGATGGGGACCTCTGGAATAGGGATAAATTCTGAGATTTAAAGGCTGCGCTGACAGTGCCCGACTATCTATCAACGGCGTCGCCACAACCGGGGCCAGTATACAACAATCCCAAAAAGGAAAACGAGACATAAGGGGTACCTTACCTCGCAGCGTCGAGGAGAGTAATGATTTGCGGGCTCCATGAGTACGTAGCCGCCTGTAGAGCCCCGACGTGGCTCGGCCAATTGAATGTTCCAGGCAAAGGGAGACGTGGTAAGGTGAGCATTTCCATAATTGGATCTCGGATGTTGGCGTCGCAAAAGGAGCTCTGGCTGACGGACAGTGGCCCAGGAGGAGTAAACACCTAGATTAAAAGGCTGACTAATGATGCCGATAGGCCAATGGATGGTCTCGGGAAGTGTTTCTGTTGGTTGATGCAGCTACGAGACGCACTTGATGGATCCGAGTCGAAGAAAATTGCCCGAGTCGACGGGTTTTACAGTTGGCGCTTGATATCGGGAAGTGGGTAACCTTAAGGGTTGGCCACACACGCCTGAGGGTGGAGGTTCGGATGGTTGGGAGGGCCGGCTGATCGTGGAGGAATGAATGGCCTGGGGTAGCAGCAGAGAGTTGAGCAGGTCGCTTGACGCTGGAATCGGGCCGCGGGAAGAGACCTTTTTGTAACCGACCCCTGTACCGCCAACTCAAAAGACTCCTGCTATCTCTTGTCGCTGACTACGACGGCCTCGGGCTCAATTGAGCGTCTTTCGACCAAGTGAGTCTGACGATGCGGCATTATTAGACGATTATCTTGGAAGTTAAGCCGAAATTCGGTGAGCCTCACCGAATTCCCTGGTGCGTTCTGGAGCAAAGCCAGCTGCGTCTCGACTGCGATTACGTCACCACATGCCGCCGAGAGGAATACACATTAGCAGATGCCGGCCCTCCTTCACGGATTTAGGTTAGGTCTGTTTAGTGACGTGCCTGGTCGGAGGAGGGCGGACACCGTGCTAAAAACGGTCTTTCCACTGGGAGGCCGGCCACACACCTCCCCATCACACACCGCACACCTCGCCGCCCTCTCGAAAATGGCCTCCCGACGTCTGGGGGTCTTCCCATCATTCATACACATTCGATGCGACCGAATTTCATTCAGGTTGGCGACTTCAGGGTTCACAAGGTGTTGAATCATCCGGTTTGGGGAAGTGCAGTGCCCCAACACTCACGGCAAGGGGGTCTCTCAAACATTGGAGTAAAACACATCACATCGGCTGCCGAACAGAACAGAATCCACCTCGGAGTAGGAACGGCCAAATTCGTCGTGCTTAAGCTCGATCCGACTCCTCCCGGAACTGTTTCAACAAGACTGCGGACTGACGCTAATACACTCCCAGCGAATCGCATCTACCGCCATTATAAATCAAGTTACAAATATTAATGATAACATATCTGGCCGCCAACGTTAATAGTAAAGTGGAGCTGAGAGCGCTCGGCTAGTCCATCCTGGCGGCGCCAATCTTGACTGAGATGGCCGACAACTCAACGTATGCGCTAGGATAAACAGAACCCTAAACTTTCAAATTCGCCAAACATGGGTAGCCGTGGGTGCCACGGCCGCCATGAGGAGGTGTGGGTGGCGTGGGCAGCCAGCTCCCTACTGTTGTTCTAAGCGCTTTCCTTACTGGACGAGCTAGACCTTAACCAGCAATCCAAATATAATTAGTTCCAAATCCGTATGTCCTAGAGCTTTTGGCCAGATTTTCCGGGTCTTACCTGCTCCCACAGGAGGTGCCGGAAGGACCGTGGCCATCTCGCGCCCAGAAACACCTCGTCTACTCAATGCCGACTTTGTGAACTCAAGCAAAAACAATTAGTTCATCTCAAGGAGCATTAACCCGCGTATGTGATTGTTAACATAGACATACCTTTCGATGCAGGGCACTGGAGGTATGAAAGGGTCCTGTATTGAAGGCAGGAACACAAGTTACCACGGTTTTATTTCTACTTTCGAATCCGAACCGCTCCCTGAAGACCAGCTCGCATTTGTCATCCTTCATCTACCCTTCTACACTTCGACCACCACCGATAATGCCACCAAAATCTGATATTAACAAAGCAGGATGGGAGCAAGGCGATTTCCCAATATTATGTGAAACTTGTACGTCCGGGCCGCCGACCTGCTGAAGCTCCTGGTCTGTTGGCTGACATCTGGGTATCCACATATTAGGTCTCGGCGACAACGCTTTCGTCCGAATGGTAAGCTCAGATCTAGTCTTATGTCTCCATAAATGCTTAGTGTCCTCTCATTCAGTCCAAGCAAGAATACGGTCGTGAATGTGGCACTTGCACTCGACCTTTCACTGTGTTTCGATGGAATCCCGGTCAAGGCATGCGCTTCAAGACGACCGTAATATGTCAAACCTGCGCAAAAGTCAAGAACGTCTGTCAGACATGTTTGCTGGATTTGGAATACGGTTTACCGGTTCAAGTCCGAGACACCGCTCTTGCTTTGAAAAATCAGGCCCCAACGAGTGATATCAACCGGGAATATTATGCCCAAAATATGGAGCGAGATGTACGTGCCATTTTTGCTGTTACTTTGGACCTTTAGGAGTATTGACTGAGCACATTTTTAATTTGGTTAGATGGAGGGATCTGGTGGCTTACCTGACACTCGACGAGCAAATTCGGCGGGCAAGGAGATGCTCAAATCACTAGCCCGAACCGATCCTTACTACAAGCGAAATCGACCACATATATGTTCTTTCTTCGTCAAGGGCGAATGTAAACGGGGGACCGAATGCCCTTACCGGTACGTCTACAGCATAGGTCAAGCACGGCATAGACGTTCCAGATGTTGAGCTTTTATTCTTTCCGTGTTCAAATAGTCATGAGCTACCAGAGAAGAACGAACTTTCGAGCCAAAACATCAAGGACCGTTACTATGGCCGGAACGATCCTGTCGCGAAGAAAATTCTCCGACAGAACGCTGCCACGTCGGGTTTACAACCACCTGAAGACCAAAGCATCGTAAGTTGTAGCACCCTCGTATCGATGTACGACCGTGCTAAGTGTCTGAGGTCCTCCCGTCCTCCCGTCTTTCAGACTTCCCTCTTCCTCACGTCCCTCCCCGAAGCTACGACCGAGCAATCAATACGCGCAGCCCTCGTGGCATCCCTACCCTCCGTCCCACCAACAGCATTCAAATCCGTCGTTCATGTCGCAAAGAACCGGTAAGTGCATTACGCTCTTTTAGACCTCGCTCCACGCGCGTGACTGACCCTCGGCTTCTCTTCGGATCCTCATAGCTGTGCCTTCGTCAACTTCATCGACAGAGCCTCAGCGGAGAAGGCTGCAGAAGCATGGGCCTCTGGCGTCGACATCGACGATACCCGTGCGTCGGTGAAGTGGGGCAGGTCCAGGTCTAAACCCGGGACCGGAGGAGGGGGAGGCGCTGGGCCGAGCACATCTGTAGCGGCGGCCTCCTAAAATTGGACGTTACACACGCGCCTTAGAGGCTTGTATTATCTCCCGTGGCATGAACATTTCATTATTTCCCGGGATTGTAATTGCATTGCACTTCTAGACACGAAGGACCTCTGGACTATGATCTGCCTCGGCTGATTTACCATATCGATCATTCAAATACGTTACACAAACATGAGTAGCAACCCTCCCAGTCCGAGCCGGACTCCGTTATCGTGTCAAATGATAATCGTCAACCTTTAGGAGTAATGCCACGGTCTCTGTTGACAACTCGATCGCACTTGTGGACACGAGTAGTGGCTGAACGACATCCTCTTCTAGGATATTCGATATCAGGCCCTGTAAAAATTAACAATCCGAGGATCAGATATTACGTTCCACGGGTTTATTAAGCCACAGCCAGCCACATCCCCGAACAGGGAGTTCTTAGGCCCAGTTAAGATGACATGGAAAATACCCACTTTTCGAACATTGATACCAGCATTCTTCTCGCCCATGGCATGGCGGTTTCTCAGTTCAGTCACGATGGCGATAGGGTTCAGACCGGCATTTTCTGCCAAGGTCGTCGGAATCACCTCCAGTGCATCCGCATACGCTTGGAAGCAATATGCCTCCATTCCGCTTAAGGTCTGTGCGTATTGGGACAGCATTCTTGAGACATGGATTTCAGGGGCACCTCCCCCCGCGATCAGAGCCCTGAAAGCACCCAGCGGAAAGGAAGGAGACGAGAAGCAGAGAGGGGGGTATTTGGAAAAGTGAAAAGCAAAAGGTTCCAGGGTAAAATGAGTCAGTCGATTGTTACGTACAAACGTTCGGCGACCGAACCAAATGAAGTTAGAGAGCTCAAGACTTACCGCTTCTTCACGAGGCAGCGTACCACACACAGAGCATCGTGCAAACTCCTTTCGCTCTCCTCCAAGACAAGGCTGTTTGCTCCCATGCACAGAACGCTGACGGTCCGGCCAGGATTCTTCACGCCGGTAATCTTAATGATTCTCGCACCAGCTGCATGATCTTCGTCCACCAGATCCGCGTAGCCGAGCTTGTCTTCAGTAAACGCTTCAATGTCTGCCACGGGTTTGCATCCGAGGGATTTTGAAAGGAACTCGATCTCATCTCTCTCGACGTCCTTGACGACCATGATTTTGAGTTTAGAGAGGAAGTGTAGCGAGATGTCAGTGACGGCGTCGCGCAGAATCGACTTTTGTATTAAGAGGACGTTGCAGCCGGATTTTTTGATCTTTTTCGTCAGATTGAGGAGGTACGTCCTCTCTTCCTTGAGAATCTTGTCCATCTGACGGTAATCGTTGACTACGACCTGGTTGTCCATCTATACGGTAATTAAACATAAGTGAGCGGCTCTAATCCGGGGCGTGGGTGAAGCCACTCACATCAGGCTTCGGGGGACTCAGCTGGAACTGAATCAACCCAATCTTGGCCTTCTCCATCCGTGTAGGACCGCTTGCGCTTGTAATTGCCGTCTGGTTCAAAACAACGCCGTCCACTAAGATGGTATCCTCAATAGTTCCGCCAACTTTCTTCACTATCCTGATGTCCTTCAGGTCAACGTTTGTGGAGGTTGGTGTAACAAGGCGAGTAACAGCTGTGACGGCTATCGGTGCAAGGATGGTAGAATATTGGGAGACGATCTATAATGAAAGCAAGCGGCCATGGACCTTAAGTTAGTCCGTGCGGGTTAAGTCGCTCCGCATTGGGCCTCCAACCTACTTTGGAGTTCAGACTTGTGCTCGCAGCTCGTAACAGCTGTGCGTTATCCTTTAGATCGACTGGTGTCGAAATTTCGGTGAGGTATTCCACAGCTTTTACCGAGGCTTTCAGGAATGATTCGGCGATGATCGTTGGGTGCATTCCTAGACGGTGGCCCCGAATACGCGATGTCAGAATACACCAACCATAAACCAAGCCTCGACACTGCCAGCTAACCCTTGTTCAACATCTTCTCAGCTGCACCAAGCAAGCTTCCTGCCAATACAACGACGGACGTGGTTCCGTCTCCTGCTTCGATGTCTTGGGCCGCCGACAGGTCTACAAGCTATACAACGCGTCCCAAGAAGGTCGAAATAGTCAGGAAATGTATATCTGATCCCGGAATCCAGTCGTAAGCGAGCGTACCATCTTGGCGGCAGGATGTAAGACAGCCATATGCTTGAGGATGGTCGCGCCATCGTTTGTGATAATCACTTCTCCTTGAGCAGTTTGGATCTGCCAGAGAGAGATTCCAACAAAAAACGCGTCAATCCAAGCCGTTCCCTTTCTCAAACTCTGCCGGTTTAGGCTATGGGACCCCCGACGCGTACCATCTTGTCCATACCCTTTGGCCCAAGTGACGTTCGAACCACGTCTCCGATAGCTGAAGGTGCGAAAGGGTTGTTAGCCTGCATCAATCCATTTCCAGTATATCACCAATCACTTGCCTTTAGCAGCTACCATGTTCGATAGCCGCACTTCCATTGGTTTACCCTGCAAAGTCCATCCACAGCAACTTGTCAGCCCGCGTCACTACAAGGCGACTGAGCAAAAAGGATGGAACCTTGTCATTAAAAGCCTTATTAGAGCCTGAAGCAGGCAGTGATCTTGCTACTGCCGCAGAAGCCATTCTTTTTCCAAAAGCAGATAATAGGAAGTCGGTGGGGGTTTCGAGTCGTTTGAAAGTTGACTAATTGAATCTCAATTGCTCGGCGATTTCCACGAGTAGCGGGGACCTGATGCTCTCCCACGACCAGGACTTAAGGGCGGAGTATCGGATATTTATCGATTGAGTAAAGACTGTCTAGATAGGGTCCGAGTATTTTGACAGGGTACTGGACGTGCCTAGAATTCAAGCGCTGTGGCATCCCCCAAAGGCTAGATAAGCGAATCGTCAGAATCTGAGGCATGACCATCCAAGCGAGAGCTTTAATCTTGATTTATCAAAGGCCCCACCTCAAAGCCAAATCGCGGATACACACTGATACACTCAGGTTAATATCGTAAGTTCAGCGAAGGTCCGGCCATTTCTGTAGTACAACGTGGTAGACTGCCACGCCCCGCTTATTTCAACGTTCCTGACGGACAAGTCGAAGGACAAGAAGGGTGCTCGAGTTCTCTATCTCGACAGCGGATCTCTCTCTCGCAATCGTCTGCTGCTGCTGTTCTCTGCCTCCGACTTCCTTACATGACCTCGCGGGGCACCCTATTTCACTCATGCGCATGTGGTCGTATGATCTTTGCTTCATCTGACCGCTACTCATCGAGCGGATTAGACCATTTTGCTGCATGGTCGCTAATCGTTTCGACACTCAACTGGCTGCGTCCGAGGCTTTTTGAAATCATCCATCCCAAAGCTGGCTTCGGGTTCTTTTGCGCTCCAAAGATTCTTCGGCACGCTCTGCCGAATAGAAGCTCGACCTGATATATGTCTGCTGCTCGTTGTTGTTCACAAGTTCGGTTGCCAACTCGGGGCCCAGCCCCATTCGGAACGCCCTTTCGGCGTCCGTGGACATTAGCAGCAGCACGCACCATAATTAACAGCGATGCCGTAACGTTCAGCACCCAAAGTAAAATCTGAGCAGGGAGTTGGGGGTGGAGCGTGCTTTGCGCCTGTCAACAGTCCATCCAGGCCCATTGTTCTCACCGCTGTTCTGGGGATGGCGCTCCCGACGCTCGAGGGAAAACAGCACAGAAGGACTTTATCCAGTCGTACCCGACTTTCGGCGCATCGTGCGTTGAGGTGGCCGTTACGAAAAGGCGAGCTTCCTAACGCCCTTTTCCCACTTGAAAGTTGTCGTGTTGAAAGGCGCCCAATATACTGTGTTCTGCAACCTTGGGAGAAAACCCCCCGGTTACTCCGGCAATGGCTTGTACCCGGAGCCCAGCACAGGATAGAGAATACCGCTTGCAAGTGTACGGAGGGCCAATGTTCGGTCTGGAATGCCTTGTGACTTCCTTCTTCAGCTTTTTATATGCATTAAAAGGGCGGCTCGGGCATAGGCTCGGCCGCAAGTGGCTCGATTCCCCGACGATCCCGGCCTAAGCGCTCGCCCCTCTTGGCGATGTCCGGCGCCGGCCCCCCCAAGCACGATGCCCGTCATAGATACCGCGTTTTCTCAAACTTCAAACCTTCTATCTGGCACGCCATCGGACTTTCTCCACCCCATTTGACCGAAAATGCAACCGTAAGAAATGGCCGAAATCCCTCATAAAGACCGGCCAAACCTGAGAAAGGCAATGATCGCGCGCTCACCATCTTACTTTGGCAGGCCTGGGAGGCAGTGCGTTATTATCAGGTCGAATGACCTCGGAGACTCAAGATAATCTCGACGTGAACAACGGGACTTGACTATTATGATTATACTTTGTGATTTTCTCTCGCTCCTGCGCTTGGCCAGCTCGGCTTCCCGGCGTCTATTCTAGTGGTACGATCCTCGGTTTCAAGGTTCTGTCGTCCTTCCCGGTGACCTTCAGATAAGAATTACTGGGTTCTGTATTGGCAGAGGAGGGAGGAAGTGCGAGACAGATGCTCTGGACTCTGGTTTGCAGTCTTAAACAAATGGAGCAACGCTATACAAGCTAGTCGCGATCGGGGGTAGTCAAAATGACAAGGAACATCGTTGCAATAACTCTTCAATATCCAACGGAACCCAACCTCTCTTGCTCGAATGGGTATCGACAGTGCACCCTGTAAGATTAATATGTGCGAGCTGCCACGTTGTCGGCTCCCCCCATTCCCCCAATGAAATCAAACAATGGCGGAGAACGGTGTAACGAAATCGCTGCTGTCGGTATCAGTTCCCGACAAGCCTCACAAACAAAAAAGCCAAGGAAAGTCGGGTCGTCAAGCTGCTTACGTTCAGATGGTGCGTACCTTTGCGTCGGCCATGACTAGGGTGTAGGAGCGCAAATTATTCCGCCGGCTGTAGAGCGCGCGAGCATCCGCTCAGGTTTTGGGTTGACTCACTGGATGTACTGATCTTCCGCAGCCTGGCCAGCCCAGCGCACGTACGTATAGAATGCGGACACACATTCACACACAGCAACCCTTGGTTTTTCCCCTCTCCACCGCACCTGAACTAAATCAGCGACGTCGCTGGGATCCAAGGGTCGGGAAGGCTGAGAGGGGGGAAGCAAAACCGCCCTTTCTCTCTTCTCTCGAGATGTGTGGTTCCCGACGACGCGTTCTTTCTTCGACTCCACAACCAGAACGTGCGTGCTGGCATACGTTATACGTGTTCTTTCTTACCCCTCACCCTTTTTCAGAACCACTTCAAGAAGAACAAAAAGGCGGGGACGTGCACACGAACCTTTCCATCTTAAGAACCGACGGATACTTCACGCGCCTGCCCGCCGGCCGCCCTGCCCGAGGAACGGCGCTAATCCCTGTTGGTTTGTCTCAGCCGCAGGCTCGAGTGACCGCCACAAAACTCATGCCGACGTCGACACTAGCATTTTATCCGTGGCACGCTGTGCAATCGATCGACGGTCTCTCTCGGGCGTGGGGACGGAACGACTGGCTATTGGTTTACAGGCTAATACGCATGCAGGATCGCAGCGCTCGGTTGTTCTCGGATTTGACTCGGCAGTTGTTAGGCAGAGGTTTCATGTTCTTGGGATTTCCAGCGGTACGGTAAGGATGAGAGAGCGCACCTGGCCAGAATACCTGTTCCCTACCTTTGATCCCGGGGGAGCGACGCGCGGAGATGTGTGACGGAAATGGTTGGGTCACCGTTTGGCGCAAAATTGCATCTCGTTGGCCATGGCCCATGGTTGGCTCTCTCTCTCAGTAACGTTTTGCCAGTTGTTGAGGCAATACGAATTCTACAATCGTTCATTCAGAGAACACTGGTTGTGCTTTTCCTTTTCAATTCACGTCGCCATTGAGCACGTTCCACGTTACGACCACGTTACGGACGGTGAGCACGACTTCAATTCGAGATACACAAACGGCTGAAAGTTCCGGACCGGAGGACGCAGCCGGGTAAGATGAGATGTGGCAAGGACTGGGAGACATGAAGCGTAATTGGCCATGTCCCTACGGCTCGGAGAAACATCCAGGGTTCTGGTTTTTTTGTTGAAACCTGACAGAGACAAACCGCATCGGGTAAGTCGTCCACGATAGTTGTTTTGCCATGTGGGAAAAGACCGCGAGTCAAAGTCTGCAGAAGAGGTGAGATGGGAAAGACACCGATACCTATCTTGGCAGGTCTGGGACAAGTCAACGAGCGAAGGGAGCGACAGGAAGGGGGGTGGGTATCTGTAGGGTTCAAGGAAAGGTACAATTTGGGTGGATTGACTACAACTCTCCTCCGGCTCTCTTGGCTCGCTGTCTGGGAACCTGAACGTCGATGGATCTGATATGGTTTGGCTTGAGCGTGCCCAGCACCGCATACACCTGGTCCTTGACCTGCTCGTACTGGGACTTGGGTATGCTGTACAGGTGTGTATCCTGAAGGGCTCCTACGTTGCCGACGTAGACGAGCTGGAATGGAGCCGACTGGACGACCTGCGCGGAGACAAGGTTGGCAGGAGCTGAGAAGTATGGGGATGCTGGGGCTAGGGTAACGGCGAGATACGTGTTTAGGGTGTAGTCCATCGAAGCTATCGACATTCTAATAATAATGAGGATGGCAGGTTCTGGTTGTTGGTGGTTGACGGTGGAGATATTGGACCCATGAGAGGGCGTGGTTTCTCCGGAAAGCTTGAAAGGGCTGTGCAAGGGTGGCAGGGGTCCCTCTCAGCTGTTCCTCTGGCCAGTGTGTAACCGCTCAGATGCACTAAACAGGCAGGCTGGGTTGCTCATGAGGCCTCTCGCTCCTTATCACCTCACAAAGTGGGCCCTTTTCAGGCTTACCATCCGTCCGGCGACTCTCTTTTTTCTTTCATCCACCCTCGTTTTCACGTACCTCTTGGTATAATAACCAGCGACGCACGGATCCCTCGGACCGACTCAGTATTCCGCCCCTTTCCATCTTGCTCACCAAAGCATTTGTAAGTCTGCTTATTATTTTTGCGAAAAATCCGGATCCGGTTCCAAAACGCCTGCTTTGTCAAAAAAAAAAAAGCTCAATCCACAAACCAAACCGCCCCCACTCCTCGGCTTGAGGCCGAGATCTCATCGCGCGCTCCCCCTCGATCACAATCCCCCCTCCCTTCAACCGACCCGAACTTCCTAGAGGTAACTATTTACTTCTGGACCCTGTCTGCTTCCAAGCACAGAACGACTGCCCAAAAAGACGGACACTACCACCAAAACGTTTTTATACCCCGACCCGCTAAACTATCTTCCTCTCCCCTCCCTTTCCCCTCTTCCTCCAGCTTCATCACCTTCACCGTCATCTTTCTCCCCTCCCCAGCTCGTGGCTTTCACTTTAGCTAACGACCACTACTCCCAGCTACCCAACACCCTCCACTACCACCCAATACCCTAAATGCCTCCACTTCGAGAGGACGACCCATCAAACATCCCAGCGGCTCTCCGCAAAGGTATGTCCGCTCGCGATGGAGAACAGACCTCTCCTCCGCCGGTGTCTCTCCCTTCACGCGCCATTTCGGCACCGCCACACGTCCTTCACCTCCATCTATCTCCCCACCCGCTGACACACGGTCTTGCACCCATCCCTGCCCGCATTAGGCGCCGCATGCTTGCAATGTCGGAAACGAAAAATGCGTTGCGACGCTGGCCAACCTCATTGCGCCAACTGCGTCAAGGGCAAGAAAGGTGAGAGTGAGAGGTTCATGTAAACCGGCCATGCGGGGGGGCAGAGCTCGACTCACACCCTCGGCTCCTGTTACGTGTAGATTGCCAATACGCCGCAGGGCGCGCAAAAACCAAAACTCAACTCCTCCGTGAAAAGATCCAAGACCTCGAGAGCAAGATCCGCGCGCTCGAAACCGCTTCAGCGGCCCGTCATTCAGAGGGAAACAGTCCCGCTGGCGATTCCTCCTCCTCCTCACCCCACAACGGCTCGTCTGCGGACCCAGATGACCTGATAGGCAGTCCTGGCTCGGAGTTCCGCACCATCCTGGGGGCAGCTGGTAAGTTTACTCGTTCATGGCCAATGTCTCACACCACTCTGCTCTTCGGGACCTCATTTGCATGGCTGCGTGCAAAGCACCGGCGCGTATCTCGCAGTTCGATCTTGAACTTTGATTTATTTGATTTCTAAATCCCTCACTCGCTTACGCTTTTCGAGAAAAGCCGACCGCATAGTTCGGTCTTGTCCTTCAATATATCGAATACGAACGAAGCGATAACTAACCTTTCCTTCGGGACTTGTTTGTTTCGCAGCGAGTGGATCCTCGTCTTCCCATGGAGTGAACTCAGCTGCCGTATCTTTAAGCGGAGACCTCGACCCGCATAACTCGAACGATTTCTACAACCCAGATTATTACACCGGTTCGACTTCATTGTGGGGCTCAACCGGTGCTGGGCTTGATTTACCACCAAGCTCGTCATCCGCTTCCTCCAGCAGCGTAGATGGAAAATGGTGGGAGCAACCTGAACCGCCGAGGGAGATTCGAGACTACTTGTAAGCGCCTTTTTTCTAGCCGGCTTTACCACATTGGAGCGACTTGGAGTTTGTAGCTCTAAGCGATGGGCGCTTCCACCATTCCGCGGATCACTGACCCTCTTTTCCTCGGATTTGTTTTTCCAGAGTTGGCGTATTCCTGCAACGGAACGAAGACTTCCATTTTTACATCGACAAAACGCGGTTCCTCGTCTCTTTGGACTCTCAACCGCCAGATTGCCCCCATCCTTCCCTCCTGAACGCAATATACCTTCTCGGCTGCCAGTGCGTGATTGTCCATTTTCCGCGCAAATGGATTGTACATGACTCACGATACGTCATACTTTTGACTTTGACAGTTTTACCAACCAGCCAGAATGGACTGTGCACGAACCGATGTTCCTGTCCCGCGCACGAGAAGCCCTTCTTGCATCTCTCGCGCATTCTGATCGGTAGGTATTAAGGATTAAGCTCTTTTAGGCTTTTCCTCTTTGGTCCGCGGACCTCATAGGCCTGATTCGCTGACCACCCCTTTGCCCATCCAGCCTATTCGACTTTTTAATGGCGAGCAACCTCGTAGCATACTATCTCTATCGAACAGGTACGCGCCTCGGTCACGGCCCGGTCTTTTTGCAGTAACTAAGCCCGGGCCTTGGCTTCGACCCCTTGGTTAGGTCGGTTCCTCGAAGGCCACCACCAGACCGCAGGTGCATCGAGATTCGCCGTTAGGTACGCAATCTTTTGCACTCGAACCCTGTCGATCGTTTTCCAGATGGCTGACGTAGTCTATTGGTCTCATTATGACTCTTGGTAACCCCCTCTGTCATCGCGTGGTGTGTTGCGGCATAAACCATTCCGATCCGTACCTTGCCCTTTCCCCCCTCATCACCCCGACTCCCCCTTCCCTTCCCTTGCACACTTCGAATCCGATGACAACCTCCACTTCCTCCCACCGTGTCATGACGCTTCGGTTCAACCTCGCTGCTGGCCCTCCACCCGCATCCACTTTCCTAATCCGAAAATCCCTGGACGAACAGCTGTGGCCTCCACCAAATCGTCTCACCGGTCCTCGAAGACAATCAACCAGAGTCATCTCGCTCGATACGTGCTTCCGCACCATGGAGCGTATCCGACATGTCGGTACGAAGACCCGGTTCCATGTTGACTCCGCCCAGGAATGGGCTGGAGTTGGGCCAGAGGATTATCGTGTTTTGGCAAACCTATTTGCTGGATAAGGTAATTATTGTTCGAGGCTGTTCGATCGTGATGGCACTGGTGCTGATGAGACATCCGTCACTTTGTAGTTGGGGAGTGCAGTGACAAGTCTACCGGGGTCCTTACCAGACGAGGCTGACCCATTGGTGTGTCGACCAACTTCACCGAGCCTCGAGTCTGAGACTAATATCTGACTGCTTGTAGACCGAGATACTCACTGCCTGGCCTCGAACCTTGGAGGAGTACGAACTGGTATGTTGTCCACATGCCCTTGCGGTGTTGCCCATGGTGCTGAAGGTTGGTTGATCCTGCAGGGTGATGTCCGAAGCGACGAGACTGCAACTATACGGAATCTATATCAACCTCTGTACAGCGCAACAGTCCGGAGAAGGCCCGAGACCCTGCAAGGTCTCCAGTGTCAGGTTACGGCACTTCACGAGAGAGCGTTGAGGCTGAGCCCCAGTTATGCCGGTATGTGTTTAATCTTGGCTGACCGCGTTGGAACCGCATGCTCAGCCCCTCTTCCCCTACGTTTCTTTACCTTTCTTGGCGCTTCCAGGTTAGTGCACGTTTTATATATTGTATGCCGTACGAGGTTACGGATAGGCTAACGACATTTCACATGGGCGCTCACACTTTCCGATGCAGACAAATCCCCTGCCGCACGCACACAGTTTTGGCAGAAATTCACCACCGTACAGGAGGCAATTCATAACTTTATGACCACGCTTCCGGGATTGCAAAATACCGGACTATATGGCGAAATTCCTCCATCATCCCCTATGGCGCCCATCAACAGCGTGATCTTTGTCACGCACACGCTTGCGCAACTCTCCATCATTCAGCTGCACAACTCCCTAGCCACCGACTTGCCGACGAGCTATGAGACTTGCCTGACTGCGGCGCGCGAGATACTGCGGTTGACGCAACTCCTCACCTCGGCAGACTTTGCAAGAACCACGATGGAAGTCGTCTTATCTGTAAGTCGGACCATTTCCTTATTCTAACATATTCCATCCCTATGCGTGGGGCTCCTTCATCTCGCTCGGTTATCGACGCTGACGCATGCTCTCCTTTGAAATCGGCCCACTCGTGTTCTAATTTTTCCTCGACAATCCCACGAATGACGCTGCGCGCCACACCCCCAATGTTTTCGCTTACGCAGTACGCCTGGACTATCTGCGCACAGGTGCTTATTCGGCATCATCGGACGATGCTGAGGCGATTCGAGGATGTGTCACGGGTGGACACGGAGCTGGATTGCATCGTTGCTGCATTGGAGAATCTTCGTGGAACATACCCAGTTGTCGGTAAGTACTCTACAATAGGCGCTCGCCCTAGGCTAGCCTCTTCCTGAGAATTGGTTTCACTGACCTTCGTTCTGCCTTTTTCTTCCCCTCGCTTCTGCGGCCATTGTTCCCTCCATGGCGGTGATATACGACTTGTCGGCGGTCTGGCAATATGATCGGGCCGGCAAACCACATCACACAGACTTCCAACTTCGAAAGGTAGCTGATTGGCGAAGGTCATGAAAGCGGACCAAGCCTAGCTTGGGTGATTGTTGAACGAGTGCAAGTGAGATAGGCCCGCCAGGAGAACGGATAATAAGGAGAAACTGCGGATATGTCGGATGATTTTGGCTGAGGAGTTGCGATTGGGCGCAATAGGTCGACCGATGGAGAGTCGTCGGGGGGCAGCCGGGCAGCTGCCCGAGGGTTAGTCAGCAGGTGTAGCATGCGGTCACATTCAGGGTCTCGAGGCTATGGACATTTTGGCTCTTCGCTCTGTCAGCGGGTGGGCCTTGGCAGGTGTCCCGCGTCTTTTGCTTATGAAACCTCCACCCTTCTTATTGTATTTCTGTTTTTGGCACGTTTGGATACACATTTTGATTTATGTTATTCACAGTTGTAGACTCGTTACATATGTTTATCGGTACCGTTCTTCTTTTTTTGT
>KN822954.1:324773-351276 GCA_000827465.1 Tulasnella calospora MUT 4182
TTTCATTTGGTTACAGCGTCAAGTTTTCTAAAGGTTACGACTTCAACAAGGGGGGCAAACTTCCCGGTCTCTGTAAGTCCCCTTGCTAATAAAATAGGGATTAGGCTAATTCGAAGGGGTTTGAAGATGGAGGTGAAAACGAAGATACCGCGGCAACGTGTTCTGGCGGCAGACACGACGACGGCTGCTTCTCCTGCCGTTTCATGTTCAGGGCTGAGGGTGATGGCGAATTGTACCTCTACATCCCGCCGGATCTCAACCGCGACAACCTTTGTGGCGACGATGGCTTTGGCGAGTGCCGAGATGCTTCGTCTAACGGGAAGACCTACGGCGCTTCTATCGGCACAGGTCTTTGGAAATTCCACCCCGGCCAATGGACCGCTCTCCGTCAAGTTGTTCACCTCAACACTCCTGGCAAAAGGGATGGCTGGGTCAAAGTCTACATCGATGGCGACTCCAGCCCTATCCTCAACGTTAAGGAGTTATCATTCCGCGGCTCCGCAAAGAGCGTGTTCTATGGCATACAATCTCAATACTTCCATGGTGGCCACGAATCAGACGTGCGTACATTTTCTTGTCCCTTGTTGTACGATGGGGGCTGACTTCGATATTTGTGGCTCAGTGGGCATCTCCCAAGGACCAGGACGCGTGGTTCGCCGACTTCAGTTTGGCAATCACTCAATACGATGATTAATCGCATCACACACGTTCAAGCCATGATATTGAGCCCTCTCAGCATCCATGGCGAACTATAACCGTTTCTTTCTACCAACTAGATGCTTGCTCTCCGTCCTCCGTTCCCTCTCCTTACAAGCTGCACATAGTTCTGTCTCTTCGTGTCTTCTTTCGGCTCCGCGCTGTGCCGCAGACTGCTACTACATTTCTCCTGGCCTTCCACGGCTGGCCTTCTCCTTCCGTTGACGGATAGACTTTCTTACGTAGTATCCGCCCCTCCAGGCTCAGGCTTCGCCTATGTAGCCCCAGCTTTTACATCTGTTCGCTCCTTTGTTGGTGTCGTATTCATGGCCAATACACCCCGTTGTTTGCTTCTCATATCTCGAAATAGTTCTTTGCAAATTCGGCACCCACTTTCAATATACTAGCAGATAATCTTGACGAGAACGGATCGTAAAACGTTGAGTGCGTTAGAGCCCTAATATACTGTGGGTGGGTGGGTGGGTCCAGGATAAGGCAAGCCCCATGGCGGTATTGGCATTGCCGAGCGCATCTTCCCCACCAATCATGAGCGCAACGTCAGAACGTCTCTGATCCTGAAGGATACAATGAACACTCGGTCCGGTATAAATTCTCGGTTCGCGGCAGAGTTAGGTTGAGGGAGCAAAGTTGCGCGGAGCTTGCCTGTGGCAGAGACCCCGAGCACTTTCTTGAACGAGGTTGGAATAAACCACGGTAAAATTATCAGGTCGCAGATCTTCTTCTGACCAGAATGCATGCTCCCCTTTGTCGATGTTAACAGAAGCGTGCACCGGGAAGGGGCCCGGAACCAAGATGATTCGCAGGCGGATTCCGCTCCAATTAAAATTTATCCCCACCAATCACGTAGGTTCTATTCATGCCAGTCTCTGTGAAACGCACGTGTATTGGCCTACCAAGGATGGTTGTCAAGGTCCTTCCTGGTGGTGCCATACAGTCTCCTGTACGTCATGCCGTTGCCGAAAACGATACCCAACTAGGCCAGAACGCCCGTCTCTTAACCTGATTTCATCCAAATCTAGAGCATCACTGAGAGGGCGTGGCACCTGTGGGAAGCACACGGCTTGATACTCTCCGACCGCCGCGCAGCAATGTAGTCAGAAGGTGACTCCAAGTTCACGCAGCACGCCTTTGAGCGCAGCATCGTCGCGGCACCAAAATTTGCACCATTGCATTATCTTTTTGAGGGTTTGAGATACTGGGAGCTTCGTCCACATTCGATGCCTTCTTGTTGGGCTCGGCAAATTTGACACCGCCAAATCAAGTTACACAACCAACACAAAAAGGACCCACCCGTCTTGTCAAGACCGTGGGCCTCCTTGCGCTCTCTCCACATGTTTATTTGACTCCCGACTTCGCTGTTGGAATCCAGTCATCGACCTAGGCTCGCTTTGAACCAGCACCACGAGTATCTCCCTGGTACTAAGGAACCAGAGTGTTGAATGAAGATGCTTCTTTATTGGTATCTCTTGATTTTTGTGTCACGGCACCACGTAGAAATTGGGGGGGGGATAGTAACCCTCCCATACGAGAAGATACGGGGCGGGATGTCGTCTTTGCTGGGGCCCGAATCCTCCCGCCACAAGCACCAACCGAATTGGTGTGATCCAGACATGTCCTCAGCGGTAAATAACTGCATATGATGGGCGTCTATCGAGCTGGGGAGCTCCCCATCCCAGTCCTAATACCATTCCAAATGGCAAACTTGAACCTGAAAATTTTCTCAAGTCACCGCGGTGCAATGTTTGGCCAGATTGAATACAAAGTTGGTATTGATATAGAAGGTTAAGTCGAGTAGTTGACATTGTTCTTCATGTCCAAATGTCCAAATGATGGAAAACTAGTACAAGGAGCAATCCTTGCCTGCCACCAGTGAGAGGGTCGCATTCACGGCCAGAAGCCGTTCAAGATGCCAGACCATTCCGATAGCCGCTGGATAGATTGGGCATGCATATACATCCAGGCACAGCGGAGTTGGCACAAGTCGCAGCCGAGCTGTACAGGGACACGTGCCACTTGGGTACCTCAATGTCTCGCAATATGGACTTGAAAGCCGATCGGACGTACGAAAGCAAGGCACCGTATAATCGATACGATCGATAATCACTTGCCGTCACTGGCGCACTGCGCCTCCGATGGAAGCACGATGACCGAACCGGAGGGCGTTGTTCCCGAAAGCTTATGTAAGCCGGTCATCGCTTTGGCTCTTATTTGTTCGCCGCGCGCTAGGACGCACAGCTCATGAGCCCCCAGCGTCGGTGGCAGCTGGAATCGCCCACACCTGTTACGACCGCCGCAGTACTTCCTATCAATTTTTCTCCGAGAGCTTTCAAGCCACTATCGAGCTCCTGCGGGGCTATTTTGCGACAGTCACGCGACTCTTTGGGGCACCGCCTATACGCTCGTTGCGGTAGCCCAGGAGACCAAACCTGGACTTTGGGGACTACCGGCACTTGACGCAATGTGCCACCGAAAATAACCCTTGATTGTGGCTTTGAATTTGCAGAGTTTTCTACCGACTATCGTCAGCAACTGTCGAGGACCTTGCTTGGTTTTCTGTCTTTCGGCTTTTCATTAATCGGTGCTAGCCTGATCTTTTCAAGGGAGACGTGGCAGATCCGAGTTGGGCGGATTAGGGGGGAATACCTCCTCTCAGCGATGACCCTGGCCGGCTCCAGTCCGACTGTGGTCCCACTAACGAGTGGGAAATTGCGGTACCCTCTCAAGGTGCCACACGTTTGAAGGCAAGCCAGTCACGAGCAAGTAGAGTAGCCCGATCTATTTCCGTAAAACTCTAACTCACCCACAAAAGCAAAGGTGTGACTCTATGAAGCACCTGTGGGTGAATGAAACGCGGATGCCTCAGGAAGCCCGCTTTGTCTCCGTAAATTTGCCCTAGACCGGTCGGGAGCTACGTAACTTATTCAGTTCACCTCCGGTGGCCAGGATTTACGAAATCAAAGTCTAAATGTGGTCGTGGGGTTGGTGCCACTTACCCCCTTTTTCGTAGATGAGACCCGGAGGGCCATCCTCACTCGCGATCGGACAACCAAATAGGCACGATCTTTCTGGTAAGGAATTCATACGGGGTAGCAAGTGGTACGCGCAAAAGGTGGAGAATAACCGGAGGACGGATCCGCTTGAATAGTTGGACAAAGGCACATAGTTTTCGAGGCTCTACGGCCGAGCATCGTTAGAGACATGAGCGAACCTCGCCACAGAGTGAATCCGAGAGTGCAAGTCGATTTTATTTACTGCATATCTTATAGAAACTAACGAGTGATCGTGCTCTTTGGCGATTCATCTCTCGCGCTGTATCGCAGCCACCTTCCGTGGCCCCGACCCAGCTGACATTACGTCCCGAGCCCACCTCGCTTTTGGCGAGTGGAAGCTCAGAGCTCAAGTCCTATTAGAATTTCTCAGTCACGACAGAGTGAGGCTTGGAGTGCATTGGAAAGTTTTGATGGAGGTTGGAGCCGGAGGAACCACTCCTGACGTCCTGAAACAGCAGATACCGGTGAGAAGATTCGTTGGGGCTTGAAGCAAGAGGGCACCGATCCTCAGGCTCACGGAAATCCCTGGAAGATGGGTGGCTGCAAAAAAGAAAAAAAGAAGGACCAAACACTTTGGGGCTGCTCTTTGTACGGAAAAGAGTTTGGAGCAACCGTTGTGAGAACTGAGGAGGTAAAGGGTGGAACGAAATGAAAGTAAAATCTGAAAGGGCCGTGAATGCGCGCTCTCAGTGAGGCAGCCGATTATGTTCGGAGAGCGTTTTCTCATTCCAGGGCTTGCATCCTTTCATTCACGTCACTCTCTCCACCATCAAAGACGCAAGTCAGATCACTGATGGGTCAGCATTGAGTTCCGCTATTTTATCTGAGGTAGAAGGCTCGGCCTGAGCCGGGGTTTAATTGGAGGGCCGATCAAGGTCCAATAACCTCGGCTCTCACGAATCGGCCAGGCTCGCATAAACAAAGGAGGTAGCTGGCCCTCACTCGGATGGATACCACAACGGAGATGCACACCTTCCATTTCCTGCCTTGGGGGCTACGAGGAAGGAAACTCGGTGACACTTCGCGAGTCTGGTGTGAAGTATTATCGGTCAGGGAGGACAAAAGACGCACAAAGCAGTAATTTTGGGGCGAACAAGAAACATTGAGCGCGCAGCATTGTTTGGAGAAGAGGGGCGCGGGGAAAAAATGCGTACAACCCAAGGAAGAGAGCCGCCGGTGGGGTGCGATCCAATATCCTGGAGACGCGCCAGGGGTTCCAAAAGAGCTACGAGGGTTTCAAGGGAGCAGAATCGAGTTCTAAATCGTAGATACTGCGGGTTCCCCATGCTGCAATGATTAGCATGGCGATCAGTTACGCATGACTTGGCAGTGTGGAAGGGCCTACGAACATGCACAAGGGCACAGCAAGGATGGTCCAAAGCTTCTAAGACCCGGCTGCGAAGCAGACCGAATCGGGCTTCTGCCATTTTGGGTGTTGATGAAGCGGTGCCCCTCTGTCCGAGCTCAGAGCTGCCTCCATGCAGGTCGCCGTTCTCCGAAAGACATTTCACAACACTCGACTAGCACATAGCTGAGCGACTCGCCCGCTGTCGGTGCTTTGGAGGTTGCGGACTCTCCGTTAACGGGCTGTTTAGTAAGTGGGGTTGGCAGCGTGTCATTGTGAGGCAAAAGCGTCGGGGGGCTGTGATGCGTCGGCGTGGCGGTGAAAAGCCAAATAGGGGCAAATAGCTTTTTGGGTGGAGAGAAGCCGCCATCTTCCCCCTTCCGGATTCGAAGGGGCGGCGCACTTTAGACCCTACGGTGAATCCTGGAAAAGGGACCATGCGTCACTCCGGCGCTTTTGGCAGTTCGGAACCATGACGCTCAATCGAGATCTCACTGCTGGCGACAACCGGTTTTGGCAGTTGACATAACCTGCAGCACAACATGCCTCTTTCCTGGCGTTTAAAAACCCCAGCCCCTTACTCGTATTCGGTCTTTTCACCAGTCAGCTACCTCACAAAGACAGGACGCGCTCCTAGGTATTACCGCCCACCTTCACTATCTTCACTATTCGCTCATCCCCATCAGCGCCTGCACCCTCTGCACCCTCCATGTCCAACCAGAACGCGCTCCCCAGAGGTAACGCCTGCCTCAATTGCCGAAAAAAGAAACAGCGATGCGATGGTACAAAGCCCGCCTGTCATTCATGCATCAAGACCAACAAAGGTGCTCCCCAGTCCTCACCAGCAGCCTCGTCGACTTCTTGACTTACAGCAACTTTTGCTCTCATCTCTTCGTCATAGAGTGTGTCTATAACGAACCTCCAAAGTCACGCGCTCAGCTCCTGGTGGAGCGCATCAGTGAACTTGAGGTACGGCAGCTTCTCGCCCGCTATTTCCGTTCAGACTAAGGCCCCTAATCGACTTCCGCTCGCCTTCCGCTCGCCTCCCCTTGACGCACCATGGCGCACAGAATAAAATTGGTCAACTCGAGTCTGACTCTTCGTCTGGCGGGTCTCAACATTCTGACAGTCCTCCCCGTCAAAAAGACTCTCCCCCTCAAATGTCGCGATACAGTAGCAGCCAAACCCCCGTCGACTCTCGCAACGGAAGTCCCTCTTCCCGCTCGAGTGGCGGGAGTCGCATTCCCGGAGGCGAGTATTATTCAATCTATGCACATAGGTTCGAGCCTGCAGCTAACACACCCGCGCCCCGTGTGGTTCAGTCAACATGCTATGGAATCATGCGCCCACTGGTGGGCAGAACCCTGCCTTCTCCCAGGAAATACCCTCTCGCCTAAGAGACAGCCTGTTCGTGCCGTTAAATGTGGCCGTTCATCTTTAACGTGTTGCTGACTCGCGGTTTCTTCATAGAATCGAAACATTCTTGCAGAATCGTGACAAATGCTGCTTTGACCTGCATGTTGGACGGTTCATCGCATCACTCTCTTATCCTTCGACGGATAATCGAGCCCCACACCCTGCCCTGGTCCAGTCAATTCTGCTCATGGGCTGCTACTTTTCCCGTTCTCCGGCCTTGGCCGACTACGAGGTCAGATTTTTGGCCCAGTCTCGCCAGGAACTCTCGGTATCCTTTGGAGGCGTCGACCGGTTGCACGACTACGTGAGGGCCTCCAACTTAGTTGCCTTCTTCTACTTCTGCAAAGGTAAACAACAGTCTCCTGCTACTGGCTGTCAATATCACTCACCTCCGGCTCCAACTGTCCACCAGGCATGTACGCGGAAGCATATCAACAAATTAACCAAAGCGTAAACGTGGCTGTGAGCTGCGGTCTACACCAAATTGCGTCGCCAGTCTGGCGCCCGGCTCCTCACCCACAAGAACTGGAACAGTTCCTCAGTCATCCTGTGGACAACGTAGACCTTGGCGAAAGGATCCATACCTTCTGGCAGGTGCGAGATCCTGCTGCCGCATTTCAAGATATCGTAAAATACTAACACCCTCCTGACCGGTTGGCCAACATAAAGACCGTTACTCTGGATAGGGTTATCGCTATGGTGGTCGGCCACCCATCTCATCTTCCCAACGGCCCTCACGCAGACCCCACCTGTCAAATTACTACACCATGGCCACGTCTCATCCAAGAATATGAATCGGTGGGTCTGCCTTTCTCCGCCCTCTTCACTTTGCGACTTACTCATGCTCTCGCGGTTGTAGGGCAATGTCTCGGACGCTGAGAACAACTCTGTACCCCACCTTTTCGATACTCGCCTGGCCCGCTACATCAGGCCTGAGACTTTATACGGGCTCCGGGCTCAAGGTCTTTGCATCGCACACTTCGCTTTCCACCTATCCCGTACGTAACAGGTGAAACATCCAGTATAGTTGACAGACTTTGATCGATTATTTGCTGGTAGATACTCCTGCAACACCTCAAGAAATGGCTCTCCTGGATAATGCCATCTGTACCTTCATCAAAGTCCTTCCTGGGCTTCGGAACGGCGGAGAATTGGGAGAAATTCCCCCAACTCCCGGATTGTCCCCAGTCAACCACAAGCTGGTTTTGATCCGCACATTGCCATTCCTTGCACACCTTATACTCTTCCAGCATGGTGCCGACTCGACTGCCAGACAACGTGTTGGAATGGCTACCCAAGGAATCGTTGCGATCATCTCCGAACTTAGTGATGGGGATTATTCCGAGGTATTCCTTGGTCTTGGAGTGAGTGTTTTCTTCGATAGCTAGGCAAGCTAGGTTTCTGATGAAGATTTTCAGCATCTGTGGTTCATCGCTTGCGACATCATGACGAACATCTTCCACCATTCTACCGGCCCCGTGCGTGACCAGATCAGCAGAGATTTGAATATTGTGATGCGGGCGTTGAAAAAGCTCAGCCTAGTCTACCCGCTCCTCGGTATGTAAGCTCTTCGCAGTTGCTCGATCTCTGTATTAAATCCCGTTGCAGGATTCCAGGTCCAGGAACTGGAACAAAAGCTGACGGCTGGTCCTCAAGCCTAAGCAGCTTCCACCCCGAAACAAAGTATTTTGGCCAGGATGTACAAGATTTTATATCTAGTCCGGCGCAGAAGCTTTGTAACGACCACTCTCCGTCATCCATCTGCTCTTGGCTTTATATTTTCGCTTCGTTCTCTTTCTCGAGTCTCATTCTCTACTCAGACTAACTCTCTACTAATATTCCGTGATACCGCGGTATTTGAACGTTCTTCGACCGTCTGTCATCGTAACTATTTCCCCGTTCTTGGCCACTACCCTCCCCCTCCTCTGTGGTATTTATGCAGTCTTACCATTCGCTGTACCGGATGAATCAGCTGGAATAGCTGCCTAATATGTATTTGATCTTTCTTGGATTTGGATCAACCCCCCTTTACTGGGTATGATATGGATGTTCGAGCATGCCGACGCCTGAGATCGATCTCTTCGCCAGCTCCCTTCACAATACAACGCGAACTTCGATATACAAGCGGCCTCTCTTCGTCACGAATGCATAGTGCCGTGCCACTGTTTGGCGTTGCTGCGGCTGTGACCCAAAGAGTAATAATGCCTCAAGGCAGGGTGGTTGGGTGATGCTGTGCCCACGTGCTTCTCCGAGTAACGTCGAAGACCCTGCAGGCGAGCGAGAAATGCCGCCGGCTGGTATCTCCGGGGGGCAGCATCTTCCCTAGACAGATCTTCTCCAGATTAACATCGCCCGCCTTGTCGTCACTGGGGCTCGGAGATCTCTGCTCGCCTAGTAAAAACATAATCATGTGATGCGGGCGTCTACCCTGCCCAAGAAACCGTAATTCGTCTCGCCAAGGTCGATACCACGGACTATTTTGGTTCCAAATGACACGAAAGGAATATAAGTACTGTGGTTGAAGAAATACATGTGTGTGCAAGCGATGAAACGGTGGATTATTTTTGGTATTGCCATACAGTCTTTAGCACTGAATGTTCCGTTTAGTATCGATTTACCAAATGTTCAAGGGGAGTAGCGCTCACATCCAGCCCGTGTCGCCAGTCTATTTAAGCTATCGTCGGCTTCCCCCTGCTCCCTTACCGGGCCACAGAGAGCGAAGTTGGTAAAAGTATTGAGCATCTTGCCATCCTCATCAACGTCGCAGATAGCGATCTGGACGGAAGCATGATCCTTAGCAGTAATAAGCCGATCTAATCAGTTTGCACGACCAAAGTTAGCAAGTTGCCGCAAGTCGGGGGTGCTGGGAAGATACTGACTGGTGGCGGCGCATTTCCGTGGCACGTAGAGGTCGACGAGGATTCCCTTTGGGAGCGCAATAACCGTCAGGAATTTCTACAAAATCATTAACACGTTCATGTTGCGTGAGTTTACCTGGCTGTTCTCCATTGCTGACAGTCGGTGATGAGGGTGGACTAGACTAAAATCTGTTGATGTAGAAAACGAACATTGTTCCCACACTCACTGACCTCACCGACTCGCGCCGCCGAGTCCTCCCAGCGAGTCCAGACAACTCTAAGCTCACATTTCAATTATGCATGAGATCTTACTTCATCTCTTTCGTCATTCGTTCCGACGATCACAAGCTCTGGGGAGCATCCTAAGCGTCCACTCAAACCATTGGCAGCACCTGATACGGTTGTGTTATCAGCAGGAAGTCAGATACGTGTTGCAAGTTAACTCTTGCAACCCCAGAGATAAAATATCAGTGTAGCGTTTCCGGGCTCAAAATATGACTGATTGCTGACGCGACGAATCCACGAGTCCAAGGCCTAAACCGTCGACGAGAGCTATTAGCTGCACGGATCGAGAAACGGGAAGAGGACAAGACATACCTGAACGACGAGTCCACGAATCCAGGGCCTAGACGAAAAGATCGTTAGTTATAAATACGAAAGAACGAGGTAGGGGAGACAAACGAACCAAGGCAGCGATTCACCGGTCAAGGCGTCCATCATCACCGACAACCAACCGATAGATAACGAGCGTAGAGAGCCGAGACGAGGTCAAAGGAAAAAACAAAGCGTGCAGGCTCGCTTAAGACCTATATTTCAAGATTATCAGTTATCAGCATGAAAGGATAAGACGGGAGAAAGGGACGAACGTGAACAGCCAATCAACGGTAGAAACACGCGTCTGAACCAACAACCAGGGAGCTGATAACAGGCAGTCAAAAAAACGAGGAGAAAACGCAGTCAGGGAGGGGGAAGACGTCGCAGCCAGGAAGGGGGAAGGCGTCCCAGTCAGGGAGGGGGGATGAGTCCAAGAAACGAGAACAATCGCAGAAAGGCAAAGTAGGGGGCATAGTGGAAGGTAAGAGGTCGCAGAAGAAGACGCTGTGGAACGGCTCACAAATGCCCAGGCTTCGACGTCGTCAGCTATGAGTACGAATGGGTGACACGGAAGAAAGAGACGAACCTTTATAGCCGCCCAACGATCAAAGCATCTGTCTGCAACGAAAAACCAACCAATAGATAACCGAGCGCCAGGAAACTAGAACGAGTCGCAGAAGGAGAAGGAGTGTGGAGATGGGAGAGCAGAAGGCCGACGATGTTGTTCTCGCCTTTACCAGGTGGTGCGGTTGAAGTCGGCGTGCGGATACTTCGCCTTGATGCGACCAATGAGCCACCAGGCAGGGGTAGCATACGTGACGTGGGCACTGGCCGAGCTGCCTTTCGACTTCCCAGAGTGGAGGAGGCCAACCATACGACCGAGGCCGTCGAAGATAAGGGAGCCAGAGTCTCCCTTGGCTGAGAACGCGCCGGCCTGCTTGCTGTAGTTGTAGATGGCGAGTTCGATGGACTCGACGCCGTCTTCGTCGCAAAGGAATGACTCCAGGCCCGCGTAGCGTCCAACGGTGAGGTCGGTAGTGCAACCGTCTTTGAGGACGATAAGGCAGGGCTGGCCTTCGCTATCGTACAAGTCGGGGTTGGCCAGGAGCTCTCGCGTGACGATACCGTTGATCCTTAACTGTCGATTCTCGGGATACTTAAAAGTCGTCCTACCGTCACTCTGAGGATACATCATCGCAGATAGTTTCTCGGGAGCAATCGCGGTTCCTGAAAAAGGTTGTTTTTGTTAGACGAGGTAAATATGAGAAGGGTGAGTCAAAACGCACCCAAATCCACTACGTTGCCCTTGAACTGGGCCTTGAACTTCGCCTCCTCGAGGTCGAACGTACCCCAATCCTCGGTATACTGTTCACCCTCGACGTCGACGGAGATGGGTGGAGAGTAATGGACGTGGCCGATGTTGCGGAACTCGATATCACTCCACTGCGTCTTGACGTCGTCGTAGAACTTCTCGAGATCGGCGATCGCCAGTTTCTGCTCATCCAATCTCTCTCGAGTTTTGCGAAGCTCTCTCGCGTCCTCCTCCGCGTCCTCCTCCTCCTCGCTCGTCCCCTTCGCCTCCAACTTAACAATCTCCCTGGCGTAGAGGTCGGCGAGCATCCCGTGGTCACCGATGGAGACCTTGATCTCGTCGAGGCCCCTCTGGAAGCGACGGAGTCCGTTAACTCGAACGTACTGGCGAGGTGCGCCGGCGCCCTTGAACTCGTACGTCCCCTTAATCTTCTCGCGGAGAACATGGTGGTTACTAACACCGAAAACCCTGGTGCTGGGGTTGCCGCGCTTGTCGCGACATTCGTGGAAGAAGAACCCGACGCTACCCTGGGCATCATTCATCTCCCCCTCCGCGGTAGCAATGGGCATTCCGAGAGCAGCAGTGAGATGACGACGGACATGGACGGTGGGGTTGTTGTTGCCGACAACGCGCAGAAGGGCTGGACCTGCCGCCTTCCACGAGACCGCCTCGTGCCACTCTACTTCAACGTCCTTGACTCCATTCTTCTCGAGAAGTTCAAGGATGTTCTGGGATACTTCGTGGGCGGTGTCGGCGGAGGTAGAGCCGGGATAGACCCCAACCCAAATCACGACGGGACCGAGAGTCTCCTCCCCGTCCTCTCCGTGGGTGACGAAGCGAGCGGGATCAATGGAGTAGCGAATCTTCCGATCTTTCACCAGTTCGCGAACTTGGGGACCGACAGTGCTCCAGACGTCGTTGAGCGGGGTGCGGTAGACTCCACGAAGCGACTTGGTAGGCTGATAGGCGTGTCTGCCACTGGGCTGGATCCAGGGATATTTGGCTGATCCCGTACGGTAGAGGAGGTCCGGGTGTTCGCCCTCGTCAGTGATTCCGTTGTAGTATGAAGTCCTCTCATAGTCGGAGACAGCGTAAGCGGAGACAGCGATGGTAGCGCTGTCTTGCGAGAGGAGGGTGAGTGCGGATAGCTGGGATACGTCGCTCAGCGTCGGGGAGGCGGGTGAGGCAGCGCTCTTGCGCTGGCCCGCATAGTCCATGCAGTGGAGGACGAAAGTAGACAGTTCTAAACGGAAGGTGGTAAGTGTGGTATAGACGCGGAAAGAAACTAAGGGACTCGCTCAAAAGATCCGGGCGAAGGTTCATGGTCTCAATCACCTGTTTGACGAATTCTGAAGCGTCTACAAGGGAGATAGTAAGTGTGGTATAGACGCGCAAAAAGACTAAGGGACTCGCCCGAAGGACCAGGAGCATCTATATCCTCTTCGATGAACGCAGAAGTTTCAAAAGAAAATGCAGGTCAGTGTGGAACAGACGAGGGAAAAGACGATAGGACACACTTGGTGAATCCATGTTGAATTTGTTAACGCAGGTATTAGAGAGTTGACAGCAAGTTCGCAGAGAGAGACGATAGAGCGGTTTGGGGATGGGGAAAAGTGAAGAGCCTCCTTTTATATTCCGGAACACACGCTGTCGACTCCGCGATTTCACTGATCATGACTCAAGTCTTAGGAAGTTAGGGTGCGGGGAGATACCGAACGGTCCTGGACTGAATGGTTTTGGACAGGTCCAAGACCGGTCCTGGACCGCCTTGTTGGAGGTCGGCCTAATCTCTTGTCCAAGACCGGCCGAAAAGAGGCACGTGCCTGTTAGGAAATCTCAATTTGTTTGGTTCAATGGCAATGCCATATTTGTTTTGTTAGGTTCCTAAAACATAACCTCACAAGGTGTTGGACCTTCTCTCCATAGCCCCAAGGGAAGCGCCGGCAGAGGAGGACGATGACGACGAGGCTAGAGCGATCCTCAGTCGGCCGGAGAATAATGGAGAAGAGTTCGTATTTTCAATTCCTAAGAGAAGATATAGTTTTATCAAAAATAATGGTCGCCGAAGCGCGCAGGTTTGATCTTAGGAAGCTCTACCCCCTATATATTATATAAGCACACTCCCCTGTCCAGAACCGGTCCAAGACCGTGTCCAAAACCTCCGCGGAGGTAATGGCCCGTACCCTATTTAAAGGAAGTTTCATAAGACCCATCAACTTGTAATTGGTATGCAGTTATATGCATATCCTTGCTACATATATGACCCAATTTAAGCCTTATATATCTTTTACACCTTCTGTACCATACAAGTAAACGTAAGCTCGCCAGGTCTACCGACGGCGGTTTTGCTGATGGAGGAGACTCCTCGACGTCACCACGCGGTTCCAAGACACGGTTTCCAAGCACCAAGCCACCAACTCCACTGCGTATCCGCTTCTTCATCTGGCATCCATTAAAATGTTCTACCCTGGCCGATATTTCCTCGCGCTATCGTGGAGTTCAAGGTGAGAGTTCATAGTCAATGTTCTACTAATTTTTCAAACCCTGCAAGATTTATTGATCTCTATAGGTAGACCCTAACAGTCAGATTCTGTATTCCTCCGACGTCTGAAGAAATAACGCGGCATCTTGCTTTCCCCCCAACTGGAACTTCTTTGACCGTTCCATCAATGCAAACCAATCTCGAGGCCTCCTCATTTCCCTCCTGAAAAAAGGCAGGAAAACAAGGCCAAAGCCGCTTTAAGTCTCTATCGAGTGAGTCGAACCAATCAACAAATCAAGCCTCACCGGTATCCACTCCCACCCTCCTGCTCTGTAGTACTCTACTATTGTTTCTCCATTCGGATACGTGAGCCCGACATGCGACCCTTTGTCGTATGCAGCGAATAAAGCCTTCATAGCGACGTCCTTCCCGAATCGTTCTCGCTCTGGAGCATCGATTTCCGCGGCCTCGGCGTGCGCGGGAAAGGTTGGCTCCCTCCCTGGACGAAGTACGACAATTTCCATGGTTTTAGACCCGTCAGGAGGGGCATGTGTGGTAAACGGAGCTGTGATGTAAAATGTTGGTTCTAGGCGGTCGACGTTGACCGTCGAGAGGAAGTAAGAGAACGGCCCTTCGAGCGTTAGGATGTTGCCATCCTGTTGTGAGCCAAGAGAGACGATCTCATCTCGGGCGGGATCATACACTCCTACTCCGTTGGCAGTGCTCCCATCAGACCCAAAGATTTGAACCTCGCTCGTATACCACTGTGCCATGTTCCTCTGTGCTGCAACTTTGAATCTCTCGAGCCCTGGAATGGAGTCTCGAAGCTGTTCGGCCGTGTGGAGGATCGCCGCATGGAGAGAGGTGGAATTCACAACGATTCCAACAAGCCTCTCGATCACTCGTCCCGTTACGTCCTGTATCTCTGTGAGAGCGAGGCTAAGCTGGCGAGACGGTTGAACTTCTGGTGTATCGGCTCCTTTTGCGGATAGGCGGGAGTGAACGAAAGCAAGGACGGATTTGAGTCTGTACGCTGCTTGGGCTTCAGTATCTGGGAGTATAAGATATTCATGTGATGGATTTGGGGCGACTTTGGAGTACAATGAGGCGTAGAGCGCATTCGCCGTTCCCGATGGAAACAACACAAGGGTGAGGTCGTTTGTCATTGGGGTAGGGGCTTCGTCACCGTGTAGAACTAAGGCATTGGCGACTTCGTGGACCGTCCCGTCGCCACCGGCCACGAGAATCGAGGAGCCTTCTCCCGAGCGGATGAATTCCCGCGCAAGCAGTCCCGCATGCCCCGGTTCCTCGGTTGTTGCGAGTTGGTACTTGATTCCCTTGAGGAGTGGAAGAACGAAGGCGGCCACGTCTATGACAGCCTGCTTGGCCCCGCTCGCTGGGTTCACAATAACAAGGAGCTTGTCTGATTCAGGTTGCATGGTGGGTGATGGCAAAGTGGAGGTGAATTCGTTCTCAAGCTGTTGCTTACTGGACGGTCTGGTTTCCATGTCCGTTAACTCCGCGTCACTCGCGCACTTGGCTATGGCGTCTGGTTTCGAGCACCTTTCGCATGCCAGGGTACCAGCCCTCTCATTCACCTTTCATCGCCAACCCCTTCTTTCGAGCCATGAGATAACTAACTAACGGTTTTTGCCTTCGGATCCTATCAATGGAGGAATGTTTGTTGTGAGCTGTGAAGCTCTCCAGGGCGACCGGACAAATTTCATATTCGTCAAAGGTAAGCCCACTCAATCGACCAGGGTGGTACCAACGAACATCGGGTGCCATCATCTTTCTACCTCGAACTGGCTTTGCTCACTATCTAGGTCCACTCCCTCTCTCGTCTCTATCGATATCGCCTGTATCCATGAAAGCACAGAGTCGCTTCCTGATCAGACGCACGCCGGCGGTCTCTTTCGACCTCGTTGCCCATCCACAACACCTTTCACGGTTTACGGAAACAGAGATGCCGACGTCGCCACCTTTTCTCTCAGAACCAACATCTGCTTCGAGTTACCACATCCCCACTCGGACAAGCAGTGGAACGGACGCAGAAGGCGATTATTATGGTGCTCCAACTACACCACAGCAAGGAGGAATCAATCTACCCGATATCTTCGTATTTACCCCTTCCGACGAAGGCTCTGGTCGGCCGCCCAATAGTTATTGCGCGTTTCGTGCCTCTGAACACCAACCGTCACCTCCAACCCCAGACCTTGCCAAGCTGAACGAAGCCTTGGACTACCTAGAAAGGATAACGGAAGATCTTCCCAAGTTCGGAAGACTACCTGGGGTTGCATTGGACAAGATGGTCGTGTTGCCTAGGCGCAAATTATCCGTCGACATGCCAGTTCCGAGTCAGAGCTTGCTCGAAACGGAAGTTGGGGCGGCTGCAGCTCTTCTCGAGAGCTCCTATACAACCCAGCATAAGAGGAAGTCAAAATTCGACGTGACTAAAGCCATAAAAAACGTTCTTAAAGCCAAGTCGGGGACGAAACCGGCATACCCAGGAGCAGCACAAAAGATTGAACGGGCGGGGTCGACGTTACGAACAGTTCAAGTCGCCAACTCAACCGGGGGATTGGGGAGCCCTCATGTCTATCACTACACTCTCAGATCAGAGCAACAGAGCCCAGTTCGACAATGCGGTGCTAGTGAAGCCCACGATTCATCTCCGAGGCCCCATATGCCTTACCCACAGCAATCGGCTCAACCGCTCCAATCGTTCTTTGGATTCAACCGCGACGGGAGTGGTTCCACTCTCTACCCATCGCCTACCACATCTTTCCCTTCCACGCACGCCAGTACATCTCGGAGAAAAACAGGGGCCAATTTCAGCAGGTTGTTCCGGAAGACAAAGGGGCCTCGTCTTTGGACTGGCGGAGATTCGTCATCGTCGTATGTCGAGGCGACTTCAAGACAACCTACCCCGTCCCCGTGCTCTTGGACAAAGTGGGAGTCCGATTTCTCGTCAGCTCCACCTTTATCTCCGCAGCATCGCCTGCCAGACAAAATTTACCAACGCTCCACTTCCGCACACTCTGCGCAATTTTTGCCTTTGCAGAAATCCCGGAATGGCAAGGGGAAGGGCGATACTTGGATACAGCCAAGTGATGCAGATATCCCTCCGGTACCCCCTCTACCTCTTCAGTTTGTGTCAACATCCACAGCACCAACAAATCCACCGCCTCCACCACCGCCTCCACTCCAGCCTGCCTTTGAGCTGAAGGACAAGCCAACACGGCGCACGGCTTCTTACAGGAAACCAGTCCCGGACATATTATCCACCCCTCCCGGCACACGAGATTTGCCAATTGATTCTGGCTGGCCTGGAGGCTCCCCTCCCAGCCCTATACCTACAAATCCTTTCTCATCTCCCTTATCCAGCTTGAGGCGAGCTGTTCAATCCATGTCACCGAACTCCGTGTCGCAAAACGCCGGAAGCCCGTTCTCCTCGACCGCTCTTTCGCCGCGAGCACTCCTTAACCGATTCTCTTTCACTCCATCCAAACAAAGCTCGGCCCGTAGTGATGATTCAAACATCATGCCATGGCCTTGGACATCGGATGAGGTTGAATTGCGTTGTGCGGTTCCACCGATCGAATCTCGTGGGCGGATGATGCAGCTCGACTCCCTGCATTTCTCTGATCTGGACTTCGATGCATTGACGTTTTGAGGATGTTTTTGGAAACCCGAAAACCACTATGATGTGGTACTCATATTCAATTCCCGATGTGGGACACATGTAATCCTAGTGCTATATTTATCATTGATTATTCAATTACATTCTTATGCCGGGTGTGGTAGATCGATCCAGTTGCTATCAAAGGCCTGACCATGTGAAGGGCTTGTCGACTATAAACGTCCCCTTCAATGGCAGGTCCGCCGACGATGTACCAACATCGACAGTGTATTCCCCTTCCTCGGCCACCCAGTGGTTGTCTCGATCATCCCAATACGAAACGCTGTACTTGGAGAGCACCAACACCACCGACGCGGTCTCGCCGGGGGAAAGGTTCTTAACCTTCGCAAAAGCCTTGAGCTGCTGACTAGGCTGAGTAAGTTTGGAGGTTGAAGGAAGCGTGATGTAAGCTTGAACGACTTCAGATCCCGCAAGCGCACTCGTGTTTGCGACGTTGACCGAAAGTTCGACGGAGAACGACGAGGCGTCTTTACCGACCGGTGCTGAAACCTTGAGGTCTGAGACGGAAAAGTTGGAGTAGGACAGGCCAAACCTAGGAGGAAGGTCACATCGTTCAACGCTCGGAGCGGAACTCCAAAACCAAGAACCACAACTGACCCGAATGGGAACAAAGGCCTCACGCCGGTCCTCGTGTAATTCTTATACCCCACAAATAGGTCTTCGGCGTAACGAATCTTGCCGTTCTCACTCCTGATATTAAATGCTGCAGGGCCAATATCTTCGATTCTCCGTGGCAGGCTGATGGGAAGCTTTCCGGAGGGATTGACTTTACCGAACACAACATCGGCGATCGCGTTGCCCACTTCATTCCCGGAGTACCAGGCTTGTAAGATAGCAGCGGCCGACTCCACATAAGGCATGGAGGTGGCTGAGCCCTGGTGCGCAGATAGTTCGGTCAGAGGCGTCGTGGCAGATGGGAAGAAATGATCTGGGCCTACTGCTTGAACTACCACAACCGTGCGGCTGTTGGCCGCGGAGACCTATGGAATTTCAAACTCCCCGAGTTAGCTAGATGCGGTGCGACCCATGGGGTAGGCTCGCCTTCTCAATGAGTTCATGCTGTCTCGTAGGTAAGTCCATCGTTGGCCGATCACTCCCTTCCGCTTCCCATTCTGACGTCAATCCGACGACGAGGATAGCGGCGTCTGACTCCTTTGCAAGGGTCACTGCATCTTCGATGGCTTTGTCGGGGTCTATGGCCGGGCAGCCACCAAGACGCTAGAAGACAAACAGAACTCTTCATTCATTCCGGCTCTTTGCGTTCCAGTCACGCGTCAATTCACTTACCACACCGAGCATCAGAGCAGGCTGAGACAAGTCCTTCTTTCTTCCGTCCTCAGGTGAGGTGTTCGTGTACTCGACGCGAATCCTGGTAGGTTTGTCTGCTGTAAGTTCAACGATAGCCTTCTCTTCGATGGTTCCTTGTCTGAAGATCATGGCGAGTGAGCATTTGAGCCACTCGCCCTTGCCTGCGAATGACAGTGAACGTACCCGTAGAAGAAATCGCCGGGGCGCTGCTTGGTCCAGTTGTCAATGGTCAGTTTATCGTTGACCCACAGCTTGGCTCGTCCCGAGACAGTCAACCCCAATTCGAACGGTCCGTCGGACTCCACAGTCAAGATTCCCGACAGCTTCATGGTCCATGTTGGGGTGAGTCCGGCGGGGATGAAGTCGTTGAGCTTCACTCGGGTGTCATTCAGGACGTACTCCCCGACGGGTTTCCCGGTGGGTTGACCTGACGCATCATTGCAGAAGAACGCCGCTGTCCAGCCTGGTTTGCCCGATTCAGTCGTGAGCTGTGTCTCCAACGTTGGAAGATATTTGTGCGCTGTTGGGATAGAGGCATCTTAGATGGACCGGGACCGGGTGGCGCAACAGCGAAGACCCCACCATAGCAACCAAGGGAGTATGAGAGACTTGTGCCTTCAGGTACATTTTCGGACAGGCCTTCCCAAGGTCTGACAACATAAGACGACTTCAAGAAAGCTGATCCTCCTCCTGACGCCACTCGACCTTTCGCGTTCTGGGAGGGGCGTTGAAATCCCTTCAGTACGAGCAACCCACATTACGTAGACGAGGAGCTCTTACCGGACCAATAACAGCTATCTTCAGTCCTTTGCCAAGGGGGAGGGCGTTATTATGATTTTTAAGCAATACCATCCCTTCGGAAGCCAATCTACGGTTGAAAACCTTGACTTCCGGCGTATCTTTGGTCTCATGTTCAACGCCATCCCCGAAGACCGTTTGGGGAGATAGCCGGGCCAGACGCTGGGCGAATTCGAGGACATTCGCTGCTCTTTTTTCGATGTCCGATAGGATGACCTTTTGACAACCGTATACCCCGCTCATCAGCAAGGCAGTTCGCCATCTTGGGGGACCTAGAGACGAGAGTTATGACCAAAGAGACGCACACGGAAGTGCATGTCCCGTACCAGGCATCTCGAGGTCGAGCCCTGCTTTGATGGGCAAGTCCACCCCGTACGTCCCGAACCTGACATCGTGTACTTAGACTGATGTCACATCTTTCATTCCAGTACAAAAGGGGCTCTCACCAGTCGGACATGATGAGCCCCTTGAATCCCCATTCTTTCCGGAGGATGCCTTCATCTCCGATGAGCCAAGGGCTTTCCGAGACGTGGGTTCCGTTAACCCTCCCATAGCTGAAGAAGAATACGAATATGACCCCCTCATCCAATCCAAGCATCAAAAGTTCATGTATCGTACCTTGTCATATATGCAATTGGTTGCGCGTCTCTTTGGGCAATCATGAATGGCATGAGGTAGATTTCCCGCAGTGCCCGATCAGAGACCTCAGAGCTCGCGGCGGTTCGTTGATGTTCTAAGTGATTCGGAACATCGCAGAGAACAAGTCAGTGCAAATGATTCTTACCAAGCTCCTTTCTATGTGGCCTACCTTGGTCGTTGCAGACGAAGTGCTTGATGGTAGCCGCCACGCCGTTCTTTTGCAAGCCATTGACGTACGCTGCCGCTAGTGTGCCGGAAAGGTGAGGGTCTTCCGAGAACGACTCAAAGGCCCTTTAGATTGAAATGCGAGTTATGAACTGAATTTCTCCCTCTATAGGAGTATCGAGGCGCTACCTTCCCCCTAAGGGGTTTCGCTGGATGTTGCACGTTGGTGCCAGCAGGCAGACGGCAGACTTGAGCTTGGCTTCGGCAGCAAGGAATGCTCCTGCCTCTCGGATAAGATCCAGGTCGAACGTTGCTCCCATCGAAGTGGCACACTGCAGCGAAACCCGGCCGTCAGCTGGGAGGAGTGGCCTAGAGTGTAGGGTAACGACGTACTGGGATGCATTGAGAAGGGGAGGAAAGGAAGTGACTGGCGCCTCGAACTCCGTTTGGTCCGCTATAAAGAGGGAGTACCTATGGTTGGTATTCTTCACTTGGTCATTGCTATGGAGAAACACTCAACTCGCTCATTCGAATGCCTGGGACTCCCAACCGGTCGATCTTGTTAGTGTTCCACCAATTTGGTGCACCGAGAAGAGACATTTTTTCTTCATCAGTGAGTTGGGCAAGGACATCGTTAATGTCAGCGTCAACGAATTTAATAGGTGCCATGATTGCGGCTTTGCGTGCGAGTCACGACTTGATGGGGGGTGAAGAGGATCAAGGTTCCAATTCAAGTGGACGAGACAAAATGGCCACGTCTCTTATAAGCTGTTCCAGACGAAGAACTAGAAGCCTATGGCCGCAGTGCCGAGGAGCAGATGACGATTGGTTTGAAAGCCAGTCGGATCGACTACCGTTTCTGCTGTCAGGTGAGATGGGGGAATCGCGTTCACGTGCGATTAGCCGATGTTTAACCGACCCAAGTATACTTGGAGCGGCCCGCGAGACTACATATAGTGCTAGACAGCCTCGTCCGTAGCATTTAGTAGGAAATGATGACATGTAGTGAGCTCAGACTGCGAAAGATTATCCGGGTGGGAGCCATCGAACGGATTTCGATTTGCGGAGACCGAGTCCGAGTGAGGCGACGGCATTGAGCCTGGCGAATCGATTGGCGACTATCCTGAGTCCCTCAGTCAGCCCTGAAATTGCGTGCCGGAAAGCTGAAGGGTCTGCTTCCATATGGACTCTGTTGCCTACTTTGTAGGGCTCTTCGGTCGAGGTTTCTTGTCAGGGAAGGTGAAAGCGCGCGCATGGTAGATTGCCGCAAATGGTATCTGCTACCGTATGCCTGCGCTCTCATCTAGACCTCCCCTTTAGGGCCGTCCAAGGCAACTCAAAGACTCGTTTAAGGGTGACCGAGCCATCAGGAACCTTGTTCGCTTGGTGAGAGCCTTTCTGCCTTGGCGGGCCTTCTCGAGATCTTGTTGTCGGTTGGGAGGTCGATCTGAGGGCAATTTATCGGCGAGTCTCTTGCACATGTGCTTGGCTGGCAGCGTTACTGACATTGCGCTGACGTGGCTCGCCAGTAGGACGTCCGTGAGGGTGGGTAGGGTGCAATAGCGGACACCAATGATCTGATGACCGAGTCCGACCGCCGATTTCGATCGAAACTTCTTATTCCCTCACACTTCCACCGCCGTTCGGAGGTTCCCTGCTGCTTCTTAGGCATGCTTGTAATCCACAGGAGGTCCCCAAGTTACTTCCAAGAAGCCGTCCACCCCCTATTCGAGAGCTAATAACCGTCAATCTCGCCAGGCACCAAGACCTCCGCTCATTGACAATGTCATCTCCCATTTTGTCACTCCGGTAACGATTGGTGAGCTTCTTGGATCTCTTCTTAGTTGATATACTCTGTGTACTCTGTGAACCGTTCTCCATTAAAGCTGTATCAGAGCTTCAATATATATTATATAATTACTCATTATAAGCCATTCTAATTTACGATTACGATTAAATACGAAATTTTCGTAATCGTAATGTAATCGGTTGGAGCCTTAAACGAGCGCCAGGAAACGAGAACGAGTCGCAGAAGGAGAAGAGGAGATGGGAGAGCAGAAGGCCGACGATGTTGTTCTCGCCTCTACCAGGTGGTGCGGTTGAAGTCGGCGTGTGGATACTTCGCCTTGATGCGATCAATGAGCCACCAGGCAGGGGTAGCATACGTGACGTGGGCACTGGTCGAGCCGCCTTTCGACTTCCCAGAGTGGAGGAGGCCAACCATACGACCGAGGCCGTCGAAGATAAGGGAGCCAGAATCTCCCTTGGCTGAGAACGGGCCGGCCTTCTTGTCGTAGTTGTAGATGGCGAGTTCGATGGATTCGACGCCGTTTTCGTCGCAAAGGAATGACTCCAGGCCCGCGTAGCGTCCAACGGTGAGATCGGTAGTGCAACCGTCTTTGAGGACGACAAGGCAGGGCTGGCCTTTGCTATCGTACAAGTCGGGGTTGGCCAGGAGCTCTCGCGTGACGATACCGTTGATCCTTAACTGTCGATCCAAGGGATACAAAAAAGCCGTCCCACCGTCACTCTGAGGATACATCATCGCAGTTAGTTTCTCGGGAGCAATCGCGGTTCCTGAGAAAGGTTGTTTATGTTAGACGAGGTAAATATGAGAAAGGTGAGTCAAAACGCACCCAAATCCACTACGTTGCCCTTGAACTGGGCCTTGAACTTCGCCTCCTCGAGGTCGAATGTACCCCAATCTTCGGTATACTGTTCACCCTCGACGTCGACGGAGATGGGTGGAGAGTAATGGACGTGGCCAATGTTGCGGAGTTCGATATCACTCCACTGCGTCCTGACGTCGTCGTAGAGCTTCTCGAGATCAGCGATGGCGAATTTATGCTCTTCTAAGCTCTCTCGAGTTTTGCGAAGCTCCGTCGCGTCCTCCTCCGCCTCGTCCTCGTCCTCGCTCGTCCCCTTCGCCTCCAACTCAATAACCTCCCTGGCTTCGAGGTCGGCGATAATCCCGTGGTCGCCGATGGAGACCTTGATCTCGTCGAGACCCCTCTGGAAGCGACGGAGTCCGTTGACTCGAACGTATTGGCGAGGTGCCCCAGGGCCTTTGAACTCGTACTTCCCCTTAATCTTCTCGCGGAGAACATGGCGGTTACTAACACCAAAAACCTTGGTGCTGGGGTTGCCGTGCTTGTCGCGACCTTCGTGGAAGAAGAACCCGACGCTACCTTGGGCATCATTCATCTCCCCCTCCGCGGTAGCAATGGGCATTCCGAGGGCGGCAGTGAGATGACGACGGACATAGACTGTGGGGTTGTAGTTGCCGACCACGTGCAGAAGGGCCGGACCTGCCGCCTTCCACGAGACCGCCTCATGCCACTCAACTTCAACGTCCTTGACTCCATTCTTCTCGAGAAGTTCGAGGATACTTTGAGATACTTCGTGGGCGGTGTCGGCGGAGGTAGAGCCGGGATAGACCCCAATCCAAATCACGACGGGACCGAGGGTCTCTTCCCCGTCTTCTCCGTGAGTGACGAAGCGAGCGGGATCAATTGAGTAGCGGATCTTTCGATCTTTCACCAGTTTGCGAACTTGTGGACCGACAGTGCTCCAAACGTCGTTGAGGGGGGTGCGGTAGACTCCACGAAGTGACTTAGTAGGCTGATAAGGGTATCTTCCACTGGGCTGGATCCAGGGATATTTGGCTGATCCCGTACGGTAGAGGAGGTCCGGGTGTTCGCCCTCGTCAGTGATTCCGTTGTAATATGAAGTACTCTCGTAGTTGGAGACAGCGTAAGCGGAGTTCGCTGTGGAAGCGGAGATAGCGCTACCAGCGCTGTCTTGCGAGAGGAGGGTAGCTGCAGATAGTTGGGATTCGTCGCTCAGCGTCGAGGAGGCGAGTGAAGCAGGGTTTTTGCGCTGGCACGCATAGTCAATGCAGTGGAGGGCGAAAGTAGACAGTTCTAAACGGAAGGTGGTAAGTGTGGTATAGACGCGGAAAGAAATTAAGGGACTCGCTCAAAAGATCCGGACGCAAGTTCATGGTCTCAATCACCTGTTTGACGAATTCTGAAGCGTCTGCAAGGGAGATAGTAAGTGTGGTATAGAGGCGCACAAAGACTAAGGGGCTCGCCCGAAGGACCAGGAGCATCTATATCCTCTTCGATGAACGCAGAAGTTTCAAAAGAAAATGCAGGTCAGCGTGGAACAGACGAGGGAAAAGACGATAGGACTCACTCGGTGAATCCATGTTGACTTTGTCAAGGCAGGTAGAAGAGAGTTGATGGCAAGTTCAAAGAGAAAGACGATAGAGCGGTTTAGGGATGGGGGAAAGTGTCTCCTTTTCTATTCCGGAAGACCGTTCGAACTCCGCTTGAACTCACCTCGCTGAGTAAGCCACACTTTTTGAGCCCCGCTCCGGGTCATGCGATGCAGCCGAGACTCAGAAAACAAACACCCATGACCAACTGTCCTTGTGCGACCACCCCAGAAAAGTGGTGACCGTCACGTCACGTCACGTCACCACCGCGCGAGTTTGGGCTTAGCTCGTTGCGAGACCCAAACGTAAAAAACCAAGTCGCGGCAAGGCTTTTGTTTTTCCTTTTTTTGGCTCCCTGATTTATTTATTTCCCGTTTCCACCTTGGGGCACCAGACGGGCGAGCTTAGTTAATAGTAAAGGAAATTAATTTATTAATTTTTATTTACAAATCCAACTGTTCAAAGTCCCCCACCCGTTCTCTGTGATTAGAGGAACAAGGTGGGGGTGGGGAGGGTTCCGCTCAAGCACCGGGCTTGTACGGACTCGAATTGGCATCGGGCCGAAGCCGATGCCAATTCGAGTCCTTCGCATCAACCGGAAACCTATCAACCGGAAACCTCCACGAGGTTTCCGGTTGATGCGGTATGGGCTTCGGGGAGGTCAACGTCGGAGGCCGTCGTTGCTGTCGCAGATCCGAGTCGCCGGAGGCGGTGGGGCTGGGGGCGGGGGCGTCGTCGTCGTCGGTTTCCTTTGCCTCGTTGGTATCGTGGCCGGGGCTGGTTGTCTTCGGTCAGTCGGCGACGAGGAGAGGGGGAAGGAGGAGGGGAGGTAGAGAGGGAGGGGGGAATTAGGAAACGGCCCAGAAGGGACCGGATTCCCGCGTCGAACGTGACATGTCACACTTTTCTGGGGGGGTCGTATAACGAAAGATCCCATGACCACCGCATCAACGGAGATTAGTCTCCGGTCTCTCTGGGGCTCGGCCGGCACGGTCGTCTGAGACACAACCAACAGGTACTGTTTGTGTCGGGGAAGCCGTGTATGCCCCCTGTAACCGTGTATCGCGCATTTCTCCCTCATTTCGTAGCAAATGTGCATTATTTTTACCCCAAAATTTAGGGAATATGGATCTTAGTAAAGGGTTAAACTTTTGACGTTCATGCCGTTCTCGTTGGAGAGATATAGGTGAAATAGTGATCCACAGGAGCTCGACCCTCGCCAACCCCCGTTCACATCTCAAGACCCACAAACCTCACAGGGAAAAAAAAAGCGCCATATGACAAGTACTATCATTATATAGCTCTAACCAAGTTTTTCCGATGCATTATCGAGAGTGCGAAGGGGAAAACGAAGATCCGGGGGGGGGAGGCGTGACATGGCAGGCAGCGCGTGTTACAATGTAACATTCCACTTTAGGCTGCAACGACCCGACGCGCTTCCCCACTTCCCTTGCCCCCTAAAATGCACGTTTTGGCCACCATTCCTCCCAACCACATTGCATAGAATGAGTGTATCTGGGCCCTTTGGCCCGCCTCATCACTCGTATATTCCGTCTAATATTGCATTTGTTCCGTATCCATACCATTCAAGCCCTTCAGGCCCAAGTTTCACTTCACAGTAGCATAGCACGCTTCCACATTTATCATGTCTGTAGTTAAACCTTTGTATTCTGTATATTTTTATTCCCGCATATGTCAGGTCCCGTAATCCTTCGTCTTGTTTGCGTGTGTGCGACAGAGCCTCGTGTCGTGACTCTTTTGTGACAGAAATGTGATGAAGCGTGACGTTCTCCGCGGAAAAACCGTACCCTGATACACGGTTACACCAGCATTTTGGACTCGTCTGCGGATTTCCCTCAGTTCTCCCCCTTCCCTTCACAAAAAGTGCCATAAAGGA
>KN822954.1:352736-380208 GCA_000827465.1 Tulasnella calospora MUT 4182
AGGGATTCGGGTGGCGCAACAGCGAGGGCCCACCATAGCAACCAAGGGAATATGAGAGACTTGTGCCTTCAGGCACATTTTCAGACAAGGTCTGACAATATATGACGACTTCAGGAAGCTGATCCTCCTCCTGAGGCTAGTTCTGGGAGGGGTGTTGGAATCCCTTCAGTACGAACAATTTTCAGTACGTAGACGGAGAGCTCTTACCTGACCAGCCACAGCTACCTTTAGTCCTTTGCCAAGGGGTGGGGCGTTATTCTGATTTTTAAGCAATACCATCCCTTCGGAAGCCAATCTATGGGTGAAAGCCTTGACTTCTGGCGTGCCTTTGGTCTCGTGTTCAACACCATCCCCGAAGACCGTTTGGGGAATAGCCGGGCCAGACGCTGGGCGAATTCGAGGACATTCGCTGCTCTTTTTCGATGTCGGATAGGGTGACCTTTGGCAACCCAATACCCGGCTCATCAGCAAGGGAGTCCGCCATCTTGGGGAGACCTAGAAACGAGAGTCATGACCGAAGAAACGCGCAAGAAAGTGCATGTCCCGTACCAGGCATCTCGAGGTCTATCCCTGCTTTGATGGGCAAGTCGACCCCGTACGTCCCGTTCCTGACAGCGTGTACTCAGACTGATGCTACATTTTTCACTCAAGCACAAAAGGATCTCTCACCAGTCGGACATGACGAGTCCCTTGAGTCCACACTCTTTTTGGAGGATGCCTTCATCTCCGATGAGCCAAGGGCTTTCTGAGACGTGAGTGCCGTTCATCCTCCCATACCTGAGGAAGAATACGAAGTTGACTCCCTCATTCAATCTAAGCATCAAAGCTGCTGTATCCTACCTTGCCATGTATTCAAGGGGCTGCGCGTCTTTTTGAGCAATCATGAATGGCATGAGATAGATTTCCCGCAGTGCCCGATCGGAGGCCTCGGAGCTCGCGGCGGTTCGTTGATGTTCTGAATAATTTGGGACATTAAAGGAAACAAGTCGGTGTGAAGGATTCCTTCCCAGCTTCTTTCCATGTGGCCTACCTTGATCGTAGCAGACGAAGTGCTTGATGGTAGCCGCCACGCCGTTCTTTTGCAAGCCGTCGACGCACGCTGCCGCTAGTGTGCCGGAATGGTGAGGATCTTCTGAGAACGACTCAAAGGCCCTTTGACTCGAAATGTGTATTATGCACCGAATCTCTCCCGCTGTAGGGGTGTCTAGGGGGTTCGCTGGGTGTTGCACGTTAGTGCAAGCAAGCAGACCGCCGCCTTGAGCTTGCCTTCGGTAGCAAGGAATGCTCCTGTTTCTCGGATAAGATCCGGGTCGAACATTGCTCCCATCAAAGTGCCACACTATAGCAAAACCCAGCCGTCAGCTAGGAACGGCGCCTAGAGGGTAGGGTAATGACGTACTGGGATGTATTGAGACGGAGACGAAAAGAAATGACTGGCGTCTCTTATCAGTTGTTCCAAACGAAGACCTAGAAACCTTGGCCGCAGTGCCGAGGAGCAGCTGGCGATTGATTTGAAAGCTAGTCGGATTGACTACCATTTCTGCCATCAGGTGAGATGAGGGAGATTGCGTTCACGTGCGGTTCGCTGATGTTTAACGGACCCAAGCATATTTGGAGCGGCCCGCAAGACTACATATAGTACTAGACGACCTCGTCCGTAGCGTTTAGTAGGCAATGATGAAAGGTGGTGAGCTCAGCTGGACTGCGGGAGATTACCACGAACGGATTTCGAGTGGAGACCGAGTCCGAGTGAGGTGACGGCATTGAGCCCAGTGAATCGATTGGGCGACTATCCTGAGCCCTCAGTCCACCCTGAAATTGCGTGCCGAGGAGCTGAAGGGTCGGGTCCTATCTGAAGTCTGTTGCCCACTTTGTAGAGGTCTTCGGTCGTAGGTTTCTTGTCAGGGAAGGTGAAAACGCATCGTGGATTGCCGCAAATAGTATCCACTCCCGTATGCCTGCGCGCTCATCTAGATCTCCCCTGCAGGGGCGTCCAAAGCAACTCAAAGGCTCGTTCGAGGGTGACCGAGCTATCAGGAACCTTGTTCGCTCGGTGAGAGCCTTTCTGCTTTGGCATGCTTTCTCGAGATCTTGTTGTCGGTTGGGAGGTCGATCTGAGGGCAATTTATCGGCGAGTGAGGATAGGGGGTCTTTTGCACATATTAGCTGGCGGCGTTGCTGACATTGCGCTGACATGGCTCGTCAGTAGGACGTCCGTGAGGGTTGGGTTGGGTGCAAGAGCGGCCACCAATGATCTGATGACCGAGTCCGACCGCCGATTTCGATCGAAACTTCTTATTCCCTCACACTTCCACCGCCGTTCGGAGGTTCGTACAGGGCGATGTCCGATGGGATACCGGGTAGACGCCCGTGATCTCCACGTGATGAGAAACGGGGCATAAGTTTGATCCTGGACGGGTTCAGTTCGAACCAACCCCCTTCGTCCCACTGCCCATTCCTCCCCCTCCAGCAGCTGGGCGCACGCTCTCTCACCATTCCATCGTACTTGTAGTCTGGTGCTAGTTGCTCTGTTTATTTCTTACGGCGAGGGCAACGTCTGCGAACCACCGGTATGTTGTTTTAGCTCGTGTTATGGGCCAAGTTGGGCAGCTTTGACGCAATCCGCTTTCCCTTTCAGAGACCCTGTTCGTAGCCAGGACACCTCCTGAACACGCTGTGGCGCTGGTGTAAGCATTTCCCATTTCTCCTGGCCGCTGTACCATATCTTCTCACTCTTTCAACTCGTTCGCCTTCAGCTCCCCGCTACCTCAAGTCCACGACACCCCTCCAGACTCGACGCTCCCTCCGACACTATAACTCAGCGCGTCAAACGATACATCCAAGGAAGGTGAGACCATATACTGTAGTTCTTATTATGGGCACATGACATCGATGCCCGTGTTGGGCCTCACACTCTTGGAGACGCGAACAGCTGTTGGTGTTGCGACCAAGAATGATCGCATCGCCTAGCACAGGAGCGCTGACATCGTGTTGCAATTGATTCGCTCGAGCCGTTTATTACTTGTCGCGGAGATTTCCCGAAATCTTCGTAATTGAGAACAACCCTGTTGATTGACGTCCTTCTTTGTCTTTGCTCGAACCTCCCCATCTCACACAGCTCCATTCGTTCAACATCTTCCTCAACACTAAGTCCCAGGTCACGTTCCCCTCACCCATCACTCAAGAGGACAAAGACTCGGTAAGCTACAAGGCCTCTTATATCATGCTAATGTTCATGTTCAACTCGCATTTCATCCCGGACTGACCCATCGTCTCCCATCGTTGTACATGGCTCCCGACCGTGTATTCCGACATTCTGTATCGTTCAACCCGTACCCCAAACTCTTTCAGTATCCAACCATGGCGTATTACGCTTCATCTTCACCCGAACGCCCTGAACATCCTCACAACCTGACCTCAGAGCCTAGCTCTCCATCTTGCTCAAGAATAGACGACGCTAGTTTCCTTTCAACGGATGTCGATGTATCATTCGCTTCAATATCAGTCAGCTCTCAACCGTCAACACCCACGGATGATGAATCCTTCACCTTGCATCAGGGGGATGCAATGGATATCTCACCCATGCCACCCCGAACATCCACTCTTCAGTTCCAGTCAGGCACTTCGAACGCAGCATCGCGGCCCCGAAGCAAGACGACTGGTGGTCTAAATTTTACCAGACCGAAATCGACTGAGGAGCGCCCATTCGGACGCGAACTCTCCAATACGAGGTCATCATCGAAGTCGCCGCCAAAAGCTCCCGTGACCATAAGAAACATCAAGGCATCGCCCCAAGCATCTCCAGTACCCTCGTTATTTACGGACCCCTCCCCTTCGTCCAAGCCGTTATCGGCAAGGCAGCGCGCTGGTCTTCCTACAACATGGCTGAATCCAAAGGCTGCTGCCACTACTCGCTCATCGAAGCGTTCTCCGGGCAACATTTTCTCTGTACGTCTTACTACCGTACAGTACTTTGCCACCCCATCCTTATGAAACTCCATTACAGAAACCCTCGCCTATCTTCGACTCCTCTCCTGAGAAATCTCGTTGCTCAGATGTCATGGACCTTGACTCCTCTCCTCGCAAGTCTACTTCGTCCGCCCCGTTCATTACCAGCTCTCCACCCCGCCCAAGACACGCTTCAGATAACGACGACCTCGGCGAACTTTTCTTCGAAAGCGCTTCACCATCCGCAGCCCCAATTTTAAACAAGAAGCGTCGGTCTCAGGAAAATCTTGAAAATCAGGAGAATCGCGTACTCTCGAGTGGCCACCGAACTAGCAGGGAGGGCAGCCCTCAGAAGTCGGCCAGCGTCGTGCGTGCCCGACCAAGGTCGTCGTCCCCCCCAAGCGAGTCACCTTGTTTGAAGCGCACATCCGGAACGTCCCGACCCTTCGAGCGATTCAATACCACTGGCGGTGCTGGATCGTTGCTCTTCGGTCAACCTTCTGGTGGTCGCAAGGGTCCTCTCCGCCGACCTGGCATCAACCCCATTGCCCCAACAGGTCCTTCTGACGCTAATGGCCCAAAGTCCGCGTCTGCCGGTCTTTACGGAACTGGTCGGCGCCTGCCATCCTCCTTCACTGGGGTCCCACCATCAAGGCGCGCGATGTCTGCCCAAGTACCGATGAAGGAAGTCATCAGCTTGGCCAAGTATAATGCACCTGTTCCCGGAGATGAGACCGAGCCCGAAGAGGAGAGCAGCTTCGAAGTTAGCATCTGCTCGCCTATTCCGGCTAGGAAGGCAGGCCCTCAGCGGTCGATATCCTATGCCCAGGCCCCATTCTCAGCTGCACCCGGACGAAGCATGCTCACGAAATTGCAAGATGCTATGGTCTCTGAAACCCCCGACGACGATGACGACGAGGTCCCTATGGCAAACGGTCTTCCTGGTTGCCGTGACAGCGAGACCCATGGAAAGATCCTACCATGCTTCAAGGTGAAGGAAGATGGTATTGTCCGCATCACTCCACAAACTGTAAGCGGTGATCGTCGCGACCGACTATGAAACTCTGTCTGACGGGCTTCATTTTGTTTTCTAGCTGGAAAGTCTCCTTCGTGGAGAGTACGACGATCATCTGAAGGCGTTCCACATTGTTGACTGCCGCTTCGACTACGAATTCGAGGGTGGACATATTGATGGAGCTACGAATTTCACGACCCCTGAAGATGCTGCAGATTATTTCTTGAACCAGCTTCCAGTGCCACCACCTAGCTCAAGTGGGGAAGCGAGTCCCGATGGCGACCTTAAGACCGTCCTTGTCTTCCACTGCGAGTTTAGCGCAAAGCGTGGTCCAACTTTGTAAGGAAAATCAGAGACGGCTACTGGGCTATAAGGTTGACACTCTCTTCGATAGCGCCAAGCACTTGAGGGCTCAGGACCGCAAGAGTTGCCACGAGGCTTATCCACGAGTGCATTATCCTGAAGTCTACATCCTACAAGGAGGATACAAGTCATTCTGGGAGTCTCATCCGGTAAGTTGAAGTAGTGTAACGTGGTCGGAAGAGGTTGCTGACGCCGTCGTGGCGTATATTTAGCATCGTTGCGGAGGCTATACCGAAATGGACGATCCGAATCACGTCGAGGCTCGTCGCGAGAAAATCGACACGATGAGGAAGTGGGAACGCACTCGCTCATACACGTATGGCGAACGCACTGCCGCTGTAGCAGCCCTGGGCAGCAACAAAGCTGCATCGGCATCTGCACCTGAACCTTTGGTACAACGCACCACCGGCGGAGAATCAGCGTCCTCACTCAGCAAAGTGGCTAGCGGAATCCCGACCCGCCGCGCTGCCGCTCTCTCGACTCTGGTGGAACATCACGAAGCAGATACCAGCTTCGCTGATAGCGATTGCAGCTTTACCGCAGGTGTTGGAGATTCTCCTTGCCCTGGAAATATGGCGGTGAAGAAGAGCATGGCTAGCACTGTTCGACCAGTGCCTGGCCGTCGTGCACCTTTGGGTCGTGCCTCAACGATGGGCCCACTTGTCTTCAGTCTCAAGGCTTGATTTATCGTGTTACCAACTTCGACATACCCTATTTATTCCTCGCGTCCCAAACCGGCAACCCCCGACGCAAATCTCCCACCTCATCCTTACCCGAACCAGCCCCATCTGCGCGGACACCCTCATCTCACGAACAGATATCTCAACAACGTCTTTCGGACCGCAATCAAGAACATTGGCCACGTCTTTATGACCTGGAATCACACACAATGCCCTACCATTCGATTTTTATCCTGCGTTTCTTTTCTTCATCCTCTGTCGTATCTTCTCTTGGACTCTTTGCCGCCCTCATCTTTCGATCCTCTTGGTTTTAGCTTTACCCTGGGCCACCGCCATTCAAAGGCTAAATCCCGTGCGTTTCGGCTTCCTAACGGACCCACATTTCAAGGCAAATCTTCTCACTTTTCACTTTTTTCGTCTCTTTGTTCTTCTTCTTCCTTCCTCTCCTCTCTAACTGTTGTTTTATTGTCCTGTCTTCTCGCTTACTCAGACAATTTGCCGCGCAGCTGGTTCTAGCGCGGTTTCATCTTCCATCTGTAGCTTCGTTTACATACGGATTAGCTATCATGAATGGGACAAATTGCCTGTAGTGTCGCGTTCCGCTCGAAGCCTGCAGGTGATCTTCCTTAACCTTGCTAGCGGCCAATGATGATGCAATCGCCGTCCGGGTCCCGCAACAACCGACAACCACCTGAGTCTCTTCTCGTCGGGCCTGTACATATATACCACACACCCCACCCCACCACCCCGACAGACAAGTCCCAGCCCCAAAGTAAGTGACAACTTCGACGCTAGTTAATTTCGCCACGCGTAATTTCACCCATCTTCCCTGTTCTCAGGCATGTCAAATCTTTCGGGTATCCATGTTGAAGTAGCCAGCAACATACGTCTAAAAGTCTACGAGCTGTTCGGAGGTGCTATCAAAATGTCACTTCCTGTGGATCTCATCGATGCATCGTATGCGACTTCTCACTCGTTGGGAGAACGAATTTGAATCCAACCAGGGCACCTCGTGTGCAGCACCTTGCGGCAGGTTCCGGACACTCAAGAAGTCTTCTTGTCAAAAGATACGGATATAAGTTACATCATAGAGGTCCTAGAGCGAGTGGAAGTCAACGGTGGAGTGGAAGCCGTCAAGTGAGTCCGTTCCACCGCATAGGCTTCCTGACCGCTGTCCGACCGCAACTTGAATCTATCCTTACAGGTTTCACTTCAACGCCTTGGCCGATGACAACGGCGCGACGAAAACCGACATCGAACTTACCGAAGGGCCAAAAACTGAACAGACTGGGCCGTCACCACCAGCGCAACCTCCGTGTTGGACACTGGTTGGCACTCAGCAAGTTCCCAAATTCAACAAGTCAACGGAACAAGCTGATATCGTGAAAATTTTCTTGTTGCTCTGGCGAGTGGATGCTAAGCAAAGCGATGTCGTGTTGACCATCAACGTGCCAATCGTGACGGGATCCGACGGGAATGCGGGTGGTGTTGGGGAGAAGGGCGCCGAGTTGGTCCGTTATGTTTGGGAGAAGGCTAGAGCTTCGTTCAAGGTCGAGGATTTCGAGCTTTTTGCATAAAATATCTATTAGACCGGGTCATCCAAGCCCTCCAATTATTTCAAATACACGGAGTCTGTAGAAGCTGGGGACTTCGGGTAACGTATGATGTGCTCGATGCTCGTTTAGGTCGATACATAGTCAAACGCGGGCTTAATCCTGGGGAGGAAGCACCTAGGAGATATCTTTCATAGCCTGAGATATTTTCAATGCAACTTCTAGTAGTTGAAGCTCTTCGTCTCCGCCGTCGGTCAACGACTTGTCGGCTTGACCGAGGATGAGGGCTATGTTAGACTTCTGTCGCTCGGTGATTAAAGAGTCCTGAACGACCAAGTCGTGCAACTAAAAGCATAGCCTAAAGGTCAGCAGGGGAGCCGGAAGGAGAGCAGATATGCTCACCTGGTATAGAAGTTGTGCAACACTATAGCCCTTCCTCATGATAAGCTTCACTTGACTCTTGATATCGTCGAACCCTCTCTGCTGCTGCGCTTTGCGGAAAGTTGCTCGAACTTTGGCAGTGTCGTCCTCATCAACATCCATCTCGTCGGTTGGGTCTTCCGAATCGATTCCCAACGACGCTGCGAACGCTCGGACTGTGGCTGTGGGTACAACGCCAGCAGTCTCTTGGATCTCTCGTGGGGTGATTGCCACCTTTAAGTCTCCAGCATTGGATAGTCGAGCTGCTGATTGTAGATATGTGATTGCCCGACGAAGATCTCCGTCCGATACAGCGATTAACGTATCAATTACCTATGGAGAGGTCAGTCTGCGCCAATTGGAGATTGGAACGTATGCCAAGCTCACTTCTGGAGTCACGTCAATCTTCTCCTCGGTGGCTATGTGGTTTAACCTTGAACGAGTCGATTCAATGTCCAGCGGCTTGAAGCGAAATTTGGAACAGCGAGACGCTAACGGCTCGATGATTCTGTATATCAGTGCGCCAAATGATCAGACTATTTCCTGACGAGACTGAACAAAAATTCCACCTTGTGACGTAGTTGCAGACCAGGCAGAACCGAGTTATCCTGGCATAAGTCTCCATAATCCGGCGAAGAGCTCCTTGGGCATCCTGCGTCATGGAGTCGGCTTCATCAAGAATGATAATTTTGTACGGAGGGCAAGGATAATTTGGGTCATTCTCGGCAGCCCGGGGAGTTTGGCGGGCAAAATTCTTGATCTTCTCTCTAACGATAGAAATGCCTCGCTCGTCTGAGGCATTCAGTTCGAGAACGCGTGTCCGGAAATTCTCCGGGCTGTCCATGTGATATCAGAAACTGAAAGAGAAAGAGGACTGTCTCCGGCTTACCCAAACAGTTGACGAGATAGAGCTAAAATTGTTGAGGTTTTGCCACTTCCAGGAGGACCATAGAAAAGCATGTGGGGGAGCTGGGTGGGATTGTCAGACTTGCCGCCCTACCCATAGAGCCAAAGTTAACTTACATTAGTGGAGGTTAAAGCTTTCCGTAAGACGGTTACAGTGTGCTCCTGGGATGAGACGTCGTCGATAGTCTTCGGGCGGCTGGACGCGACAATGTTAGCTCAGGAACAGCAAAATCGTCCTTCATGGCTCACTATTTCTCAACCCATGGTTGAAGAGCGGGGTCGATGGCGTGTTTTGCGGCCTCTTTTGATTGCTTTTGCTGAGGCTTGAGAAACATTGCAGTAGCTGGGGGTGGTGGGTTCTTGCTTGTTTTGACGCGTCGAACGACAGCCAGCTCGTTTTGTTTCCACTTTCTCCCATCTCGCCGGAACCCGCATCAACACGCCCTGCTCGTCAACACCACCTTTGGACAGGGTCAACCATGTCGTCGAGTAAGTCGAGAAACGTGGAACGCGAAATATCTGCGGTTTGGGGGAAACACGACGCGTCTCTATTTGACGTGTGCTTGGGCTAACCATCCGGCCCCCAACGCGCCCCAGGTGACACTATTATCGAAGTCAAGGATGGCAAGTTGTCTCTCAAACAAAAGTCGCTTCGATGGGATGACTCCACGACCGCCCTGCGAGGTGCGATACTATGCTGCATCGGGTCCGGTCCACATTCTAACAGCCACCTTCCGGTTATGCAGAGCTCCTTGCTTTCGCCGACTTTCTCTCCGCGTCATCAACACCCAACCCTCTCACAAATTTCCCGTCAGAACACCTCCCGCTCCTCGGCAAGCTCGTTATAGAAAGGTGAATATAATCTCTCATTACCCACGACGCGACCGAGCATCTGACATTTTCTCTGAAGCGATAAAACGGCCCCCATCTTGGCCAAGAATGTGAAAAAGACTATCATGAAGAAATGTGGCGCCCAAGACGATAAAGACGCGCTCGATGATCCAAGGCTCCCAGTATCGACTCTCAGTAGTGCAATTTCGGACATCGCGGTCCGTGTCAACTACGGCATACAAGACACTCCAGCAGTATGTTTACCAAAACCGACTCTTTCCGACTATTGACCTTCCGCCCCTCTCAGGCCTTAGCTGTATGGCGCTGGGAACTTAAAAATCCTGATTCGCTAATCCCAGACAGTTCCGTCGATAATGCGTGCAACGCTGCCGCGGCTTCGGAACGACGAAAGGAACGCGAAGAGGCAAGTCTTGGTCGCGTGGCCTTCGGATATATTTCTCATTACCTGTGCCCCTTTAGGCTAAATCCCAATTCAAAATCCACTATGACGGTCTGGATGACGAGCAAAAGAAATCATTGCTAGAAAAACAGAAGAAGAATGGGGCGTCCAAAGAAGCTTCGAGCAGTTCAGCACAACCTAGTAATGCCAAGGTGAAAAAAGAGCCTGCCAAGGTGTCGCCAGTCAAAGAGAGCAAAGAGAGTAAGGTCGAAGTGAAACGAACGAACGAACCTGTAGATCAACCTCCCAAGGTTAGCTTTCCCGTCGCCCCTCTGCTACTGATCTCTGACTGCCGCGATTCTTCAGAAACCAAATAAGCAGGCTCAAATGATGCAATCCTTCTTCAAGTCCTCGAATAAGGCGACCGCAGTTGACAAATCTAGCAAAGGTTCGATGGGGCCAGGTCCCGCTCCCGCCCCAGCCGCAGGCCTCACATGTCTTTCTTACAGGACCATCTGCTAGCGACTTTGAAAGAACGTTCAAAGCCTTCTTGATAAAGAAAGACTCTTACCTTGCTCCCGTCAATCTTTTCCTTTCACGCGCGGAGGTAGTTTCCAAGGGGAAAGGGAAAGAAAAGGCCGATGTGATTGTACTCGACGATGATGGCGATATTGAAATGTCTGTGGATTCACCCAGCAAGCCTTCTTTGACATCCCGACGACCCACCGTTGCACCGCTTCCGAACGCTACCACTGCCACTGCTCGAGGTAACAGTTCTGGAATGGGGACACCAGGAGGTCCTGCTGACCCTCTCTCTCCAGATCTATTAGACAACTTCCTCTCCACGTTGCCACCATCAAATCTACCGCGTGGACGTCGGCGGGACAAATTCGCAATGCAGTGGACGGCCCCGGGGCCCAATGACGTTAAACCCAAGTCCTACAGCCGGGTCAATGTACGGACTGTCGTGACGAAGCTCACCAATGCGGAAGTGAATGACGACATCAAAGCTGTTCGCGACTGCGAGAACCTTCTGCGGAACCGCAGAAAAGTTCCCATCAAGTACCTGCAGTTCTGTGACAACTTACGACCAGGATACTACGGCAAGTGGCTCGATGAAGTGAAGCCCTTGGTTCAATCTAACGTTGGGACTTCCTCCAGGCACTTGGACCAAATCGTCCACCTTCGTAGGCCCCCGAACCCCTTTTACGAAAGATCCTGTTGCATTCGACTACTCTTACGACAGCGGGGAAGAATGGGAGGAAGAACCTGACGATGCCGAAGAAGTCGCGTCTTCAGCCGGGTCTGATGAAGAAGAAGAGGCAGGCTCAGATACAGAAGAGCTAGATGACTGGCTGGTCGGAGATGACGAAGTCGAGTATGAACCTGGAACTGTTCCTGATGCGCAGTCGCGCTCGATGTCCCCATCTTTGCCCAATGCCGGGAAGAGGAAGTTAGAGGTTGAGAAGGAGAAGGAAAAAGACAGCAAGAAACGACGCATGGTTAAGGCTCTTGTTCCCTACTCGACTGGCCCACACTGGGAGGACTCCGTCGGAGATTGTCAAGATCATCTCCAAAATTATCGAATTCAGCTGCTCAACGGTATGAAAAACGACCTACCTTGTCGTACATTATAGAGCTTACGCTTCTGTTACGGGTAGACACACCTTACCCCATCGATCCATTCACCTACATATCAGAAGACATTACGAACTTGGTGCAAGATGGCGGTGCTCAGGAAACGGCCGGACATCCAACCGGACCGCTGAAATCTACAAAGCCTCTAACACAGGGCGCCTTTGTTATTCCAGCTCTACCTCCACACCTGCACCCCTCGTCCCAGATCAATATACCAGCTCCTATTCCACAAGCACCAGACGGCCACCCTGCTAAAGCACCTGGGAACACGAAGCCTAAACCAGCCAAGAAACCTTTTCCTCCACAGCATTTACCGCAACTCTTGAATCTAATCAATGGCTCCACTCTCACCAAATTGCACCTCGTAGAGCAACTAGGACAAGAGTTCAAAGCAGCCAAGGAAGTCAAGAAGTACGCGATCGATGCTGCTCTTGGGGAAGTAGCTGTTCGGAACGGGGGTGTATGGTCGGTCAAAGACGAAGCATGGGTACGTTGCTTGGATGAACGGATCATTGTAACTTCATACTGAGGATCTTTGCCTTAGACGAAATGCGGTTTAGCTCCCCCTGCCCCTGAAATGTAATATATCTGGGTTCTTGCACGTGGCTATTCCAAGCTTGTCGGAGTGGAAGCCAAAGCGTGGATGTACATTATCAGTTATTATATTATTACATGGAAACCACCTCATCGCTTGGACTCCTTCAACCAGTCTGCGGCGTCGTCCTTGCAGCGTTCGAGCCACTTCGCGTTCGCCCTGATTGTGTCGAGGCTCTAAATGAGGCCGTAAGAATGCGCCTAAAACCCGAATCGCCCACTATAACTCACCTGCGCCAGAGCAAGGTTGTACTTGGAGATATCCTTATCCTGGGTTTCGCGATGTCGAAGTCAGTGTCTCTAGGAAGGGATGTTCGTGGAACCGTACCTTGAACCAGGCTTCAACCGCGTCGGCGTCTTTCTCGGTGGTCAATTCCTGGAAGCTAGACTTGACGAGGGACGACAACGAGGAGATGCCCCCGAACATCTTGGTGAGCTGCTCATTGGGTAGCAAAGCAGCGCTTAGACTGTGTCCCTGCACCATCATTCCAAGTAAGATGATTCATACCGTGTCGTAGTTCTCCTTGAAGAATTCCCCAATACGACGACGAGAATCCCTGTTGGAAGCAGCTCCGGAGAAAAATTCCGTGGTGTCCCGGATCCGAACGTCTGTCAGCAGGAATTTGAGGGTCTCTTCGATGATTTCCGTGTCCTCGGAGGCGGTCATGGCGAACCTGAAAGGGCGCGTGATTAAGCTCAACGCACGATGCCTAATTTATTCCCTGTATCCCTTGCTTACATTGCTGAGACCTTGGCGCTGGGAGTCGAGGGGTTCTTGTAAACCTTTTTGACGGTCTCATACTCTGCACGTCCACCATTGCGGACTGCATTGATGAATGTGGTACGAAGAAGGTCAGCGGGGATCTTAGAGTCGTCTCCAGTCTCCTGGAAATGCTTGAATCGTGAAGCGAGTTGAGCGATGACACTGTGACAGAGAAATTCTAGTTTCAATTCCAAATTTCCAGCTGACGCGGAGAAACCAACGTACTCGGGATCTTTGGCGCTAGCTGCAGCGGCGATTGCCAATGTGCAGAGTTGAGTGGTGTCAACAGATTCATCAGGAGAGTATTCGTAGCCGAGCTTGTCGACGAGCGGCTTCATGAGAGACTGCATAACCTGGTTCAGCCGCGTAGACCGGGCCTTCGGACGGATCGACTTACCCTTCGGAAAGCATCGAAATCATCACGGGCCTCTTCGGGCTGCTCCCAGAGAATCATGTTCAACTTGTCGAGCTGGCTGTCGATGACAGACCAGACGAGATCGATGTCGTCCCAATACCCAAGTCAGCCGCATGATTAGAGCAACGAACCTAGAGAATGACTTGAGCACTTACACTCCTTCTCGTTCTTGAGAGACTTGATCAAGCCGGGAGCAGCGCTTGTTTGGGAGATACCAGCCTTGGCGAGGATCAGAGCGTCTGAGATCAAGCCCATGCGATCTTCGAGCGAGAAGACGGAGTTCTCCTTAGCAGCTTCTTCTCCGATTTTCTTGAGACGTTCGGGTGTGTAAGCAACACGATCTAGTCGGAGAAAAAGACAGGACTTGCATGAGATTCCCCTTCGTAGGAATTGAAAACAATAGCCAGACTTACAAACACCAGTCGTTTGTGCGTTTAGCTTGAAGGGTTTGGATGTATCCGAGGGGATCATAGTCTCCCTGTCGCTCAAGACGACGCTACGGTCAATCGATACTTTGCCACTTGCATTGGCAGTCCTGACGTTCAATGGGATTTACCTGTCACCCGACGGGAAAGCGCACTTAATACGGATGGCGAAAAGAGGCTGGAGAGACGCACCAAAGGGTCTCGTTCTCCTTTTCACTCGGGTCACCAGTTACCAAGAACCGGTCTTGCCTCACAGTAATGCCGTCATTACTTTCCTTGACCGTCACGACAGGGTAACCGATCTTGAGGATCCAATTATCCAGCATCGTGGAGATGTCAAGTCCACTAGCTTCAGCAATTCCTTGCCAAAGGTATAAATTCCGATCTTTGCTGAGGATCCCAGACTTAAGGAGTGACCCCAAAGGCCAAAAGGGCGCATGAGTTAGAGAGTTGGGGGCGCGGTTGGCGGTTGCAATGAAGAAGCTATGAACTTGGCCCACTCTTGGGAATTCGTCGTACTAAACCGGTTCTGGGAACCCCATGCGAACGCGTGACCATACTAATATATATACTGTTTATTATTTATTTACGGGGGTCGGTGTAACTGTAAACTAAATGGTTAGAGCCTTAGGACTCCTCGACAAAGCCTGATAAGCATGCCCCAGGCCATCCAACGCGTTGTAAGAACCGGACTCAGTCCAGCGAGACGGCCGAGGCAGGTCCTCTGCGGGACGCGCGAGAGTTGAGGGACGAGATGCCAGAAGACGAGAGAATCCAGTAATACCTGTGTTGATTCGACGAGGAATCAACACACTAGATACATGATGTATATATATAGAAAAAGAGGAGGAAAACAAACGGAAATACAATACCTAAAAATAGAAACCCACCAGCCTGAGAGTCCGGACCGAAATCAAGACTCGATCCGAGTCCGGTCGCCGACCAGCGGGTCGGTGACCTCGGGCAGGAAACGGAGTCGGCGTCGGGCGGGTCCGTTGCTGACAACGCGTTTGCGGCACCTAAATCGTTCCCAATGCGAGAGTGGATTTCGCGAGCGGCGTTCAAAGCCTTTTCCCCCTCTTGGGTCCTCAACAAAGCCTGATAAGTATGCCTCATGTCATCCAACGCGTGTGCGGCACCCAAATCGTTCTCGATGCGAGAGTAGATCTCGTGAGCGGCGTTGAAAGCCTTCTCCGCCTCTTGGGTCCTCGACAAAGCCTGATAAGTATGCCCCAGGCCATCTAACGCATTTGCGACACCTAAATCGTGCCCAATGCGAGAGTAGATCTCGTGAGCACCGTTGAAAGCCTTCTCCGCTTCTTGGTTCCTCGACTGGGCGCAATAAGCGATCCCCAGGCCGATCAACGCGTTTGCGGTACCCAAATCGTCCCCGATGCGAGAGTGGATCTCGTGAGCACCGTTGAAGGCCCTCTCCGCTTCCTGGTAGTTTGACTGAGCGTGATAGGTTTCTCCGAGGCCGAGCAACGCATTTCCGGTACCCAAGTCGTGGCCGATGCGCGAGTGGATCTCGTGAGCGGCCTTGAAAGCCTTCTCCGCTTCCTGGTAGTTTGACTGAGCGCCATAATTGTACCCCAGACCAGCCAACGCGTGGGCGGCACCCCCATCGTTCCCGATGCGAGAGTAGATCTCGTGAGCGCCATTGAATGCCTTCTCCGCTTCCTGGTTCCTTGACATGGCACGATAGGTTTCTCCCAGGCCATTCAACGCGTTTGCGGCACCCAAATTGTTCCCGATGCGAGAGTGGATCTTGTGAGCGGCGTTGAAAGCGTTCTCCGCCTCTTGGTTCCTCAACTGGGTGCGATAAATATTCGCCAGGCCATCCAACGTGTTTGCGCTACCCAACTCGCTGCCGGTGCGAGAGTAGATCTTGTGAGCGGCGTTGAAAGCGTTCTCCGCCTCTTGCTTTCTCCATTGGGCGTGATAAGTAATCCCCAGACCGTACAACGCATTTGCGGCACCCCCATCGTTCCCGATGCGAGAGTAGATCTCACGAGCGGCGTTGAAAGCCTTCTCCGCCTCTTGCCTCCTTGACAGGATGCGATAGGTTTCTCCCAGGCCAACCAACACGCTTGCGGCACCCAAATCGTTGCCTATGCGAGAGTAGATCTCGTGGGCGCCGTTGAAAGCGTTCTCCGCTTCTTGGTTCCTTGACATGGCGCGATAAGTATTCCCCAGGCCATCCAACGCGTTTGCGACACCGCAATCGCTGCCGATGCGAGAGTAGATCTCGTGAGCGACATTGAAAGCCTTCTCCGCCTCTTTGTTCCTTGACTGGGCACAATAAGTAATCCCCAGGCCAACCAGCGCGTTTGCGACCCCCCAATCATTGCCGATGCAAGAGTGGATCTCGTGAACGGCGTTGAATGCCTTCTCAGCGTCTTGGGTCCTCGACAAAGCCTGATAAGTATACCCCAGGCCATCCAACGCGTCTGAAGCGCCCAAATCGTTCCCAAAGCGCGAGTAGATCTCGCGAGCGGCGTTGAAAGTCTTCTCCGCCTCTTGGTTCCTCGCCTGGGCGCGATAAATATTCGCCAGACCATTCAACGCGCTTGCGGCACCCAAATCTTTGCCTATGCGAGAGTAGATCTCGTGGGCGCCGTTGAAAGCCTTCTCCGCTTCTTGGTTCCTTGATATGGCACGATAGGTTTCTCCCAGGCCATTCAACGCGTTTGCGGCACCCAAATCGTTCCCGATGCGAGAGTGGATCTCGTGAGCGGCGTTGAATCCCTTCTCCGCCTCTTGGTTCATTGACTGGGCACGATAAGTATTCGCCAGACTATTCAACGCGTTTGCGGCACCCAATTCGCTGCCGATGCGAAAGTAGATCTCGTGAGCGGCGTTGAAAGCCTGCTCCGCCTCTTGGTTTCTCGATTGGGCACGATATGTATTCCCCAGACCGTACAACGCACGTCCAGCACCCAATTCTGCGTCGATTTGAGAGTGGATCTCGTGAGCGGCGTTGAAAGCCTTCTCCGCATCCTGGTAGTTTGACTGAGCGTGATAGGTTTCTCCGAGGCCGAGCAACGCATTTCCGGTACCCAAGTCATGGCCGATGCGAGAGTGGATCTCGTGAGCGGCCTTATAGACTTTCTCCGCTTCCTGGTGGTTTGACTGAACGTGGTAGGTTTCTCCGAGGCCCAGCAACACATTTCCGGTACCCAAGTCGTTGCCGATGCGAGAGTGGATCTCGTGAGCGGCGTTGAAAGCCTTCTCCGCATCCCGGTTCCTCGACTGAGCGTGGTAAGTCTTCCCCAGGCCGAGCAACGCGTTTGCGGTGCCTATATCGTTGTCGATGTGACGGTAGATCTCGTGAGCGGCGTTGAAAGCCTTCTCTGCCTCTTGGTGCTTTGCCCGAGTGTAATACATATTCCCCAGACCGAGCAGCGCGTTTGCGGCACCAAAGTAGTTGCCGATGCGAGTATTAATTTCGTGCGCTTGCTTATACGATCCTTCGGCCTCCCGAAATTCCGACCTCTGATTGTACACCCCCCCAAGCGCACTCAATGCGCCTGCCAACGCAACCTCGTCGCCAGTTTTACTCGCAACCTCAATAGCTGCTCGGTAATGGTTCTCGGCCGTTGCTCGGTCATCCTGAAGCTCATACATTCCTCCGAGCTTGGTGAGGAGGCGTGCGGATCGTGCCTTCTGATTGTCAGGAGTATTGGGTGAAGGAGTCTCGGAAGGCTTAGAGATGGACATCTCAGAATCGCTGGCATCATTCTTCACAAACTGGCTCACCAACATGCCAACCTTTCGTTGAAAAGTGGAAGCGTCGATCCTTTTGGCGGGTTGAGAGAGCCAGCAGTCAGACATTAGACCGCAGAGCATCAGCACATGGGACAACTGGGCATCCTTTCGTATGGCTGGCAATTCCCCATATAGAGCGTGCTTTATGATGACGGCCTCATTGTCCACTCCTTCAAAGGGAACTCTACCGGTTATAATCTAACGTATACCCGGACTAGTGAGCTACGAGACGCTGAGCATTAACTGACTCGTGGCGTACTTACCTCCCAGCATATCCACCCCATCGCCCACATGTCACTAGGCAGGTCCCTCATCTCGTCACGCAACACTTCGGGAGAGGTCCACCGGAGCGAGAACCCCGGCCCCGTCAAGGTGAGGTCCAAGGTTGAAGCGCTGAATTGGACTCGTGGGGGGGTTGACTCGGCGGTGCCATCATGGATCGGTACTTGACAAGAAATCTCCGATCGAGTCTCTGACTCGACTCGTCGTCTAATACGAGCTGAACCAAAGTCGGTAATGACGGCTTGGTAGGACGAGTTCACAAGAATGTTGAGCTGAATCACAGGTGAATCAGGCCTTGTGTCTCCGAAACAGCCGCCTCGATACTCACAGACTTGAGGTCACCATGGCAAATTGGGGGATCGTGGGCATGCAAGTACTGCAGCCCATTCGCCGTATCATGAACCTGCGGTCACCAAAAAGGTCGAACCAACTACTCGATACCATTACTGATGGCACGCACCAGAGAGATTCGCTCGGGAATGTCCCACTCGCCGGACTGCAAAAAGTCTCGAACATTTCCATTGACTTCCCAAGGTAAAATAATCCACGCGTCGCCCTTCTTCGTTTCCTCCACAAACCCGATGAATCCGATGATGTTTGGATGAGCAAGGGATGCCATCAGGCTCAGCTCGTTGACGAAAGACTGATAACAAGTGTTTAGATTACCGAGAGAGAGAGAGAGTACGAAACAAAAAATACCTTAAAAAATTCAGTCGACTCTTCAGCGTCATCGCGCGGCCATTCAAGCTTCTTTACCGCCACTTCCCGCTCGCGGGTCTGTTTCCTCACTGTTTCAGAGACCAATTTCCTCACTGCTTCAGGCTGCAATTCCTTGTGTATCTCAGGAAGTAGATCCTTGAATCTGTCATAGAACAACTCCTCCAGTGCTTCGGGTCGCATTCCTTTCAAGTCTTGGGGAATCAGAGTCCCTACGGCAACGACGCCTTGACCGCCCCTCGCGCCAGGTGCAGTATCTGTTATTTTGATTCTGGTCGGGTCGATCCGATAATGGGACATTCCGTTGAGAATATCTCGCTTCAAGCGAATGTTTCAGCAACCATTTCTGCAAACGGTCGATGCAGGCACTCACGGCCTTGTTTGGATTGTGGCCCTGCGTGGGCTGGGGTGTCAGGTTGGGTGACATGATGGTCGCGTCGAGGTACAGATAGTCAGGGGATCGATATTAGTTGAGGATCAGCGAGCAAGTGAGAATGGTTGAGGGTGGTAGGTAGGCAATTCCTGGGGGTTTCATCAAAGGCCTATGTAAGTACTTCCAATGTCCGTTTTCAAATCACAAAAAGGTAAGGTATCCTCAAACCTCGTCTCCGCGATCGGCCGTATAGCGCTTGCACCTCGAAACCTTATCCATGGTCATGGAAATCTGAATGGAAACACGAGATTGACGGCTACGTTGAGGGATTTAGTCCAAAATTGGTTTGAGCGGCTTATGAATGTTCTGGCTGTCATTTTCCAAATTCTGACATACATACTTCTAATATTGGAAGGAAAGCTCTCCTTTGAAGCGGGGTTGCGGGTTTTACGCTGATACCCCGCTTTGTTTGTTTGGCTCCTCCAACAATCCAGTTCGATTATGGGGTCCCTCACAAAAGTAAATCTTCAATCAATCTCCATAGAACGCTCTCTCTTTAATCAGCTAGCATCGGATACCGTTGTTTCTGCCCCAACCGCCCGGGAATATCCGTCCACGCCGGCACATCTCACCCGAGAAGGTTTCTTCTATTCCGAACCCACGAAGGAAGAGGTATCCTGTCAACACCGGAGAGGCATGCCTCCGCTGAGAAGCCTCATGTTTAAGGCGTTGAGGCTTTACTACTCTCGCGTTTGGGGACTCATTCCCCCGAAGAAGAATTTTCGATGCGCAAGCTCCTGGATTGCTGGTTTCTGTGATGAACGCCAGCCACCATACCGGCCGTCTGTCCTCGAATACAATAGTACGCCGCATATTTTCTCCCAATGCGATGAGGGCCCAACCAATGCCCGGTGGCTCGCTTTGCTAGGACAAGTCGTCGCATCATCGTGTCCGCGTTCGACTCTGAAATTGACTCCACAAGGTTCCATTCACAAGGAGTGGGCCAGGTGCAAGTCATCCAAGGAGAAGATGATCGATCTGAACGTCTTGTTCCTCCCGCCGACGGACGGTGAGGTGGATGAGCTCAAATCGGCATCAACAGTATAATCGGCTGGTTCATTCCAAATCCATCCATCTGATAAAGCCAATTTCAAATATTAGTTCATGTAGCCAATCGCTTGATTATATCTGCAGCAGAAATGAAACATGAGATTTTACGGCCAACACCCTACGATCATCTAAGATGTTGGCTGCCATGTCCGACCTAATTATTCCCGCTCCCCTTCTCCTGCAGTCCGTAATAAGCTATTTTATTACCACATTGCTGTAGTATGAAGAGTAGAAAAAAAGAAGACACTATTTTGAACGGCTTATTCTATTGGGAGACCCTTTGCAAGAAACCCCCTTCCGACCGGAAGAGGGCTTACCTAATATAGCACGCTAAAACAAATGAAAAGGAAATATTTGTGTCACACTCGGCGCCGAAGTGACAGTCAATTAGGCGCGAATTGCTGCTCGTCGTCGCCACCGCCGTTTCGGTCAATGTCCAATGCGAGGGCAACAACGGCAAGAAGCTACCGCCAACCGCGACCCTAATACCACAAGAAATAATCGATCGAACGAAATGAGGCCATGCGTATATACAAAGGTAAAACGAGGGAGTGGGGGTCGCATTCTTCACTCGGGTCCTCAGTAAGGATGCTGCTGCACACGCTGCAGCAAGGTCAACGTCGGACACAAATGGAGCCTCTGCCGCATTTGCAACTGCGTCACATGGCTCAAACCTAACCCGACTTTACTAATAGTCACATTTCGGCAGGCCATTGAGAAGAAAGTGCCTACCGTTTGGCGGCTCGTTGTCTTCCTCCTTTTTGGTCGTGCGAGCCCGAGCGCCCGAGCAGCGAGCCTGCTGGCTCCTTACCGTAGCAGCACAAGCGCTCATTCCCCGATCCCACAGGAGCAGTTGCTCTCTAAACAAGCGCATTGAATCGAGCGGTAGGAAGTCATTTGAATTTACTGGGTGTGACCATTTAGGCGTTATGAACTGACGCTTCTATGTGGTACCATTAGGAACGACCATCGTGCTTCCCGCCTGCAGCAAAAAAAGAGAAACAATCGTAGCAAAGAGATCACCAAAAATGTGCGTCGGTTCTACAACGCACGCAGCAGAGCACTTCCTAGTCGGTCCTCGCTCAGCTTGTATTCTGGTGGGGAGCTGCCTAAGTTTAGAGCTGAAGTCGAACATGATGCCGATGCTTTGTCAAAGCGTATAATTAGACACAGGGAAAAGGGGTGGACGATCATGGGACGAGCTCAATAAAATTATCCTCTAATGTGCAGAATTGCCTTGCTGCGGTGTGCTCATCCGTGGTCGGTGTCATCGGGCTGATTCAGCTCTAAGCCGACTCGGTGATCCGCCCACACTCCTCCAACAATCCGCTCAGTACATAATATATGCTACTCCTGGAGAAGTAGCTGTTCGGAATAAGGGTGCTTGGTCAGTCAAAGATGAAGTATGGGGTATGTTGCTTGTGTGAAAAGATTATTTTGATGCCATGCTGAGGATCTCAACCTCAAGGAGATGTAGTTCCCCTGCCACAAAATTGATAGATGTTCGTTCTCGCAGGTGGATGTTATACCGGAAGTCAAGCCGTGGTTGTATATTATCAGATATTATCTTATTGCATGGAGGCCACCTCATAGCTTGGACTTCTTCAACCAGTCTGCGACGTCGTCCTTGGAACGTTGGAGCCACTTCGCGTTCGCCCTGATTGTATCGAGGCTCTAACCTAGGGCGTAAGAATGCGTCTAAAACTCGAGTCGCCTATTAAAACTCACCTGCGCCAGAGCAAGGTTGAACTTGGATACATCCTTATCCTGTGTGTCGCGATGTCTGAATCAGTGGAACTATTCCCGTGTTTGTAAAACCGTACCTTGAACCAAGCTTCGACGGCATCAGCGTCTTTCTCAGTGGTCAATTCCTGGAAGCTGAACTTGACGAGGTACGACAATGAGAAGTTGCCCTCGAACATTTTGGTGATCTGTTAGTGGGTAGCAAGCAGCGGTCAGACCGTGTCATTGCCTCATTCTGAAGAGAACAATTCATTACCGTGTCGTAGTTCTCCTTGAAGAATTCTCCAATACGACGACGAGACTCCCTGTTGGCAGCGGCTCCAGAGAAGAAGTACATGGTATCTTGGATCTGAACGTCCGTCAGGACGAATTTGAGGGTCTCTTCGATGATTTCCTTGTCCTTGGAGGCGGTCATGGCCAACCTGAAAAGGTACGCAATGGAGTTCAGCATAAGGCAAAGCATACCCCCCTCAATCACCTGCTTACATTGCTGAAATCTTGGCGCTGGGAGTCGGGGGGTTCTTGTAAACCTTTTTGATGGTCTCATATTCCGCACGTCCACCATTGCGGACTGCATTGATGAAGGTGGTACGAAGAAGGTCGGCGGGGATCTTAGAGTCGTCTCCAGTCTCCTGGAAGTGCTTGAATCGCGAAGCGAGCTGAGCGATGACACTGTGACAGAGAAATTCTAGTTTCAATTCCAAAATTTCAGCTGAGGCTGATAAACCAACGTACTCGGGATCTTTGGCACCAGCTGCAGCGGCGATTGCCAATGTGCGGAGTTGAATGGTGTCAGCAGAGTCGTCAGGAGAGTATTCGTAGCCAAGCTTGTCGACGAGCGGCCTCATGAGAGACTATGCATAGAAAAACCAGATTAGCGGCGTAAACCGCACCTTTGACTGATCGACTTACCCGGCGGAAAGCATTGAAGTCATCGCGAACCTCTTCGGGCTGCTCCCAGAGAATCTTGGTCAGCTTGCCAAGCTGGCTGTCAATGGCAGACCAGACAAGATCTATGTAGCGCCAATACCCAAGTCAGTCCCACGCTTAAAGGAACCTGGAGAATGAGTTCAGCACTTACACTCCTTCTCGCTCTTGAGAGACTTGATCAAGTCGAGAGCAGCGCTTGTCTGGGAGATACCAGCCTTGGCGAGGATCAGAGCATCCGAGACTAAGCCCATGCGATCCTCAAGCGAGAAGACGGAGTTCTCCTTGGCGGCTTCTTCTCCGATTTTCTTGAGACGTTCGGGAGTGTAAGCAACACGGTCTAGTCGTGAAAAGAGACATCATTTCCATGAGATTTCCTTTCGTATGAATTGATCAAAACAGTGATACTTACAAACACCAGTCGTTTGAGCGTTAAGCTTGAAGGGCTTGGAAGTATCCAACGGGATCGTAGCCTCCCTCTCGCTTAAGACGATGCTACGATCAGTGGAGACCTTGCCGCTTGCATCAGCAGTCTTGACGTTCAATGGGATTTGCCTGTCACCCGAAGGAAAAGTACATTGAGCATAAACCGTAAAAAGGGGGCGAGGTGGGGTGACGTACCAAAGGGTCTCGTTCTCCTTGTCGGTTGGGTCCCCAGTCGACAAGAATCGATCTTGCCTCACAGTAACGCTATCATTGTTTTCCTTGACCGTCACGACAGGGTAGCCGATCTTGAGGATCCAGTTATCCAGCATCTTGGGGATGTCGAGCCCGCTAGCCTCGCCGATTCCTTTCCAAAGATCTTTGGTGACGGAGTTGCCGTAGAGGTGTTTGGAGAGATAGATCGAGACGCCACGGAGGAACGTTTCTTCGCCGACGTAGTTGGAGAGCATGCGGAGGACTATTATGTTCAGGCACTGTGCGTCAGCATCCGAGTGGCTTCCGGCCAAGGAAGGACGGTACCAACCTGAACCAGCCTTGGAGTACGATAATGCATCGAAAATCTATGAAAGCGAGGGCTTTAGTGGTCGGTTCGGTGGAAGCGTAGCTGTGGATGTCGCAGTACCTCTACGGAACGAGTATTTACGTTAGCGAACGTTGTCTACAGCACTGCATGACAGAGCTCTACTTACGGTTGATTTGGTTGGCGTCGGGAACAGGGACTTCAATAGGGTGGCTAGACCGAACAGCGTCAAGGTCGAGTGCACGAGCTAGATGCACGTCAATGAATTCGCTGTCGACCTAGAGGGCGAGAGATTAGACACCAAGAATAGAACAGTCGGAAGAACGGCTTACCTTCCACTCTGGGAAGACTCTTTTGAGGTTCGGATCGGGACGGTAAGCATCGCATATGATGAGCAGATGACGTCGGAAGACCTCACTTATCGATAATAATGACTTCTCCCATCTAGAGTCGGGCCAGCCATCAGCTATGGGGACCCACAAATAAGTGGAACAGAGACTCACCAGAGTTGCGAAGCCCTCGTTCAACCACCTATAGAATCGTAGTCGGGTTTGTACTCGGGCGTCATCAACCCGGTTTGGTAGTACTTACAGATTGTCCCACCAAGCCCTATTGAGTGCAAGCAGACAGGATTTGTCAGTCCTCGGGCAAGACGAAGTACATCTCAACACCGGCAAAGCACTCACATCGTAACCAAATCACCGAACCACAAATGCGCGCACTCGTGACTCGTCACGGTAGCGACCCTCTTCTTCGCGGCCAAATCCGACTTCTTCGGGTCCAACAAGAAAGCTGAAGTCCTTCCGGTGATCAAGCCCCAATTTTCCATGGCACCAGCGTCGAAGTCGTGAGCAACCAAGGTATCGAGTTTAGGTAGAGGGTACTCGATTTGGAAGACTTGCTCGTAGATGGGCATGACCTTGGATTTAACGTCGAGCGAGAATTGGGCTTGGTGGATGATGTCGGGTGTGGCTGTTTAACGGATGAAATGAGAAGAGGGCAGACGATTAGGTGTGGACCGGAAAGAGAGCGAGAAAGGACGTACTGTAGATGCGAAGAGGGATCTTTCGGCCACTAATTGGACTGGTGTACGAGCTCTCGAGGTATTCGAAATGACCGTTGGCGAAGCACAGGAGGTAAGTCGACATCTAGACGACGCAGAATTCACGTTAGCTGCGAAAGCTTCCCAAACGACGTTGCTGTGATCTCCGTACCAAAGGAGTCCGCTCGAACCGGGTAATCTTCCAGCCTTTACCAGCAGCATCGCCCGTGGTGCCTTCGCTCTTGAGCGAGAACATCTTGGCGAGCTTGCCCAAGTTCTTGCCGTCAGATTCGGACGAAGAAGCGGCGTCGACGAAGGGTTTTTCGGAAGTGACGGGCATGTTGGAGAGGTTGACGGTGTCGGCGCGGCTGATCATGGTGACGTCGTAGGTTGCCTTGAGGAGGGGTTCGTCCCATGATGGGAAAGCGCGGCGAGCAGCGGTGGGCTGAGAGAAAGGAAGATTAGGCGATCGTGGTGAGGAGTGGGTGGGTTATGGGGGCTTACCTCAAATTGAGTCAAGGTGTAGTATCTTTGAGTAGGAAGGGTTAATCTGCGAGAATTCGGCTGGATCAAGCACATCACTCACCTCTTCTTGCCTTCATGCTCAGTGCTCGAGTAGTAGTAGCCTGCGCATACGACGTCAGAGAATTTTATGAAGCTATCGACTGGACTGCGTGCATACCAGTCATGCTTCCGGTCAGCTTAGCATCCCAGCCCAGATGCAACTTGGCCTTGGATCCCTTGGGTAAAGCATGAGTGAATAGGACCGTGACGCGTTCCTCGTCCTTTTGGATCTTGACTTCAGAGGCGGATTGGACTTGTTCGGTTTTGAGAGCTTCGGAGTGGATGGAGACGTCACCGATGGAGAGGTCACTAGAGGCGTTGAAAATGATTTCTTTTGTTTCTTCGACGATGTCGAGGCTGCAATGAACAGGCCCAGTTAGCATAATCGTCCGCACTGTTGCGTGCAGAAAGCAGACGATGTCGACACGGGGACTCACTGGATGACGCCGTAACCCTTGAAGGTCAAGTCCTCGAGATCTGTCTTGAAAGTCAGGTCATAGTGGGTCGCCTTGACATTCGTCGGGAGCCTGAAGTTCGCATCTGACTTGGGACCTGAAGTGGAAGTGGACATGGTTAGACCTGGGGTGTCGTTGGAGGAGTGGAAGGTGCAGAGGAAACGAGTCGAGCGGAGGATTGATGAATCAGGGGGCCGGGATGTAATTGATGATGGTGCAAGTGATAAGGCGTTGGATGGAGATCGAAGAGGAGATAACCTCGTCTGTGCAAAACAGGTCACAAAAAGAAACGGAGAAAACCGAGATTTTATATCAGTCAGTTGCATGCAAGCTCCGAACCCAGTGCGGGCAGATGGGTATGCCAGGTGCTCATGGTACCGGTATAGAGTGCTCACCATGGATCTCCATTGCGGCGTCCTAAACCGCAAGACTGACTGCCGTATTTGTAACGGCGTCACATGGCTCACTCCTAACCTCCCATACAGGGGATACATCGATGGAAGAGTGGAAGGATGAAGGTGACGCGTGGAGTTCCAAATTTTGGGATTCGCGGAGCACGTGAACCGTCACACAACGCGTAAACAAAAGGGGCGATACATAGCAAATACAACATGATGGCTGCATACAATCACACATACCACTAACCAATAAAGTAAGAAGAAATGATAAATCTAATTGTCCCTTGCAAAGAGAACAAGATCCTCCAGTAATTTCGTGACATCTCGCTTAAAGTTGACCATCTGATTGCACTCGAACGAAATCTTGTCTTTGGTCTCTTCCTTGAGATGCTCAGTCTTGCGCATCACATCCGTATACCTGTCGCACAGAAGTCAACGTTAGCCGAGGGCTGAGACAACCTCGCGATCTGCGTCCCACGTACTCGACTTCCAGGCGCTCCTTTCTCGATTGCAATGCAATTTTGCTTTGGGCCACGCTGGCCTGGATCTCGCCAATATCCCGCTCCAACTTCCCAGCTTCGGCGTTCGCTGCCGCTGTTTCAGCTCCCACAGTCTGTCACAAGCAAATCAGCATTCCGGTCCAGACACTGTGGTGAAATTCCAACGCTTACCCTCTTCAAATCCTCGTACCGCTTCTGCAACACCCGCAACTGGTTTTCCTTCGGTTCCGCGTCTTCCATCATCCCTTCACACTCCTGCGTTAACCGATCCAACTTGTTATCCTCCTCCAACTTCTCGTTCTCCAATTCCACCCTTGCCGAGCTCGTCATCTCCAACGTCTTGCGCATCGCAGGGTGGATCACTTCACGCATATTTGCACCTTTGACCATTTCGGATGGGTTTTCCGTTGCAGGGTTGAATTCTACTTGGAAGTTGATGGAGTGGAAGGGCTCCGGGGGACGTGGGGCGAAGCCGGTGTTGTAAATGAGGTTGGTATACTTGCTCGCCAATGCATCCACTTCGTTGGCTCGCTTCTCAGAAAGGATTTCGACGTCTCCGGCGGCGCGAAGTGATATGGACGCTTTTGCCAGTAGCTCCTCGTGCACACGCTTGAGCCGGTCGCGCTCAGCGTTCATTCGAGAGGCCTCCTCGTCTGTAACGCCTTGAGAAGCGATGCG
>KN822954.1:386763-418272 GCA_000827465.1 Tulasnella calospora MUT 4182
TTATTGATCCCCACAATGCAAGAAATCTCGGCCCGTTTCCCCCAATTCAGCGATGCTCAAGCGCAAGCGTTGTCCCAGGACTATCTGGAAGAACAGGAGAACCTGCAGGAAGCCATAGATTCTTTAGGGCTAGTGGAGCTGTATGACGCGACCTATCGGGAGGTAGAACTTGCTTCTGAAGGGAGGTAAAAAATATTGTTGGATTGTATATAGATGGTATCCAAGGTGTGAAAAAAGCCGGTTCACATCAGATTGAGGGTGATCGTCAAAGAAGTGGAAAGAAAGTCATAACTAGTGACATTGTGAAAAAAAAAAAAGGAGGAAACGAAGAGAGAGAGAGGATCCAGATGCGATGCAGCACAAATGAGGTGGAGATGTAAGTTAAAGCGAAGAAAAAAACAAGGAGAGTGGCGGTGAAAGATATTCCACAAGCAAGAAAAATAATAATCATAGCTAGAACCGATTGACCGATGGATCAATCCAGACGACCTATGGGTCAGGATGTCAGGCAGCGTATTATGCCGCAGCCTGAACGGCACGCACCCCAGAGTCTTCCGTCGGGGCAGGGGAGGCCGCCTTGAGTCGTGCAGCGGCAGCACTGCTGGTTGATGTGATGGACTGCTCGCGGACGCGTCGTACACCTCCAGGTGCAGATGGAGAAGACGTTTTGGAATTCCATGCAGGTTTGCGACTCCCCACGCTGGTCGTCGTATCGTCGATGGATGCAGCTGCTACACGCCTAGAGCCTGATGCAGACGAAGTTGAAACGCCCCGACGAGCGGATGAACGCAGCGAGTTCGGAAGATCCTCATCGGCCTCGGAGTTGCGCAGTCTGTGGCCAAATTTTGCTTTCGCCGCAGGCTGGGAGTCGGACTTCACGTATGAGGATGAGTAGTTAGGAAGACTGAGGAGACCTGCACCCACCTCTGGGCGGAGATAAGCCGTCGGGGCGAGCGAGCTCCTCTTGCCTGTTGTTGATGACGCCCTCTGGGCGGCAGCGCGTGCTTGAGCTTTGGCAGCCGCCACTGGATCGACGGTAATCTTGTCGGCGCCCCAGTATGAGAAGCTCATTTTGCTCTTGCGATCTGAATCGTCCGAGTCGTTTCCATCCTCATCATCAGTTTCGCCACTCTTGACGGGTTCGATAGCCACAATTCCAGAGGATCGAGAACGGCTGATGCTAAAAGGGGAAAAATGGAATGTTAGTCTTGTTCCTCTGGCCACTGTGAAGAATACATACTCTTCCATGGACACCATCCCCGGTCGGGACTTAGGTGCGTTACCAATGACCCAAGTCTCGATCTAGTGGTACATATAGTCAGTACAAAGACAAGAGACGATCAGCGGTAGCCAAGCTTACCTTGAGGAACTTGTACAGATTGCGGGGTTTTAGTTGCGAGGCTCGCCTTCCCGTTGTCGCGTATTTCGCCTTGCCTGCGCCTAAATCAGGCATAGAGCTGGTTCGTGAACCAGAACTAGGACCTGTTGCAAGCGGCAGGCTGGTGGTACCAGTCCTCTGGCAGCGCAGAACGACATCATTGAACCGGACAAGCCATAGGTCATTCTTCCCGCCAACGCCATTTTTGCCCCCTGTTTGACCAAGGACGTCGCTCAACCGCTTGAACGACGATTTCGTCCGCACATTTTTGCCGGAAGCGGATGACGCCGAAATTTGGCTCATGGTCATCAATCCCTTGCCTCCAGCTTCGGGTATCGACGGCTCCACTCCAATGATCTGCTTCTCTTCTATCAGCATCCGAGAAGGTTTTGGTACCGCGAGAAGCTGACAACACACGAATATCAGAAAGGCCAAGATAACGAGACAGATGCATCTCCTACCTTCACTTTCTCCAGTCCCTCAATCCGCGCGAAGATGTCTCGTGTCTTATCTCTTTCCTCCTTTTGGATTTTCTCATCCTCGATGCTTCTCACAATCCTCTCCACCTCGCCGACCATCTCGAGTGTTGCCTCGTATTCAAAAGTCGAGGGGTCGGTATGGAAGAGAAGATTTTGGAACATAAGTGGGTATTTGAGCAGCCGCTGGAAAGGTTTTGAAAGAGAGATGGCAAGCCCGGTTTCGCCTTTGTCGGACGCGATTTCCTCGAGCCGCTGTAAACGCGATCAATAAGATGGCCGCCAACAAGATGCTATAAAAGGCACGATACCTTGAACAGTCGGCAGACTTTGGCCCAATCAGCGGCTCCTTGATTTTTGGGTTTTTTGGATGTCTCGGGTGTCAATAGCGCATTATCGACCTGCTCTAGCGCCCTTTCCAGATGTAACACATACGTCGCATACCCCTTAAGGATGTGCGACTAAGAATCGTGTGGGGCATTTATCAGTTAGCAAACGCGAATGGATGTGTGAATAATCAACTTACGTTGGCTACAAAAACATCCGCCAAGCTTCTGACGAGAGGGTACTGCTCGTCATAGCGCTTCCTTAAACCTTCGAACAACGTCATATGACCCTTCAAGCTCTCCTCCAGTACTTCCAGACATATTCGAAGGTCCGGAGGTAGCAAGTGCGTAGGTATGGCCAATCCTTCAATGCCTTCGCTCACTAGCAAGCTCGATGATCCCTCCAAAATCGGAGGTACCTTCGAGAGTTTCCGATTCCCAAACATCCTTGATGCAGTATTCCCCACAGTCGTGGACGAAGCCCATTTCTTCGTATCGCTGGTGCGAACAGACATGCTCGTGGCAGCACCCTCCCGAATCGTCTCCGATCCCTCGAGAAGAGACTGACGACTACCGGTAGCACCTGGTACCCCGGGATTTCGTGACGGAGGCGGTAAGGACTGGTGGGATCTTGAAGGGACAGGAGCTGCACTGGAACGAGCCGATCCGCTGAGCTTGCTCTTCGAACCACCTGATTTTCCATACGGAGAGTTCGCCCCGGTCATCGGAGGGCTCTTCCCCGAGTTCCCGCTCCCTAACCGTACGCGGTCCTTGAAGGCGCCTTTCAAACCCCCTAGATACGGGACACTACTGCCGAGGCGGCCAAGCTTGTCGTCGCCATCATCGTCCGCGCTGCCGATGGACTGAGCATCATCCTGTTGTTGTCGGCTAGCTGACCTGGGCCCTTCACTTGCGGTACGTTGTCTTGAATACCCGACAGTGCCAATTCCAGCGACATTTTCTCCAGGAGGCTTCTGTCCAGGTGTGGGAGATGCTAAGAACCTCGACGCGATGGGCAAATGTTCTATGGATTCTGTTGGCGACGCCGCTCGGAAGAATGGATCATCTGAAGCGAATGGAGGTGCAGACGTTGCATATGGGTGAAGTAAGGGGTCGATGAAGGTTTCTTTCAGTTTGATCAGGTCGGAAACGTATCTGCATGATGAGATGTGGGAGAAATAGTCAGTAACACGTGCATCGATGATAGCGCGGAATGCAAAACGTCGATTGAGTTGACGCTGAAGAGTAGAGGACTAGAAACCCGGAAAAGACCACCGGGACACGAGGCTAGGCGGCGGTACCAGAAATATTCGAAAGTGAACTGTAACGACACACCTTTGCTCGCTGGTGACGATTTCCCAGAGCACTTCCTGACGTGTCCTTTCCCGGGGACCCAAGTTACTGACCAAGTCCTCCTCGGCGGCTTCGCTCCAACTAGAGGGTGGTTGGATAGTCGTACTCTTTCCAGACAAATAGCTGTATGGAGTCCCGCTGCGGAATGACACTGTGGACTGAGCGAAGTCGGTCCGCGATTGACTGCGAGCAGGCGCCGACTGAGGCACTGGGGTCCCAACCGCACGAGCACCGAAAGGCGATGTGACCCCGCGTGGGGTGGATGCAGAAGAAGGGGACGACTTTGAAGTGCTGGCTTTTGAGGCCAAATTGGTCGTTGAGGATCGACCTGAGGGAGTAGTAGTAACAGGAGCAGCGCTCTTTAGTGCCAAACTGGCTGTAGAATCCGTACTCGTATCCAACGCACTTGCGTCCTTGGTAGAGCCCGTGATTGATTTGGAAACCGAGTTCGTATGTTGATGATGGGCAGGAGGTGACGTTGGATTACTCCCTCCGCCATTATCCGAATTGAGGTCTGCTACCATATCGGGCAAAGCGGTCGATATGGAAAGACCGCCTGGTGTCGGTGGGGGCGAGATAAAGGCAACCTTCTTAGGCCCTGTTGCACCTGCTGCAGGCGAAGTCGGGTTCTGGGTCTGAGTTGCACCAGCTGAACTACCACCCGTGATGGATGTATCATCGGTCGTCATTGAGTTGAGGTGGGACGACGTTGACTGACTTTGCTTGGACAGTGTACTGCGACCTTGCGAATCGGGATCTCCTCGCGAACGACTCCCTCCGACCCTGGGTGTAACCGGGGACGAGGATAGGTTGCTCGAACGGTTTCCCTCTTGCGACCTCCTGTTGCCCGACGAGGGCTCGTCTCTGATCATCGACAACGCCACCGGTGAAATGGGAGGTAGAGGTTTCTGCATGGATATATCGAGCTGGGATTGCGGTCTTGAGGAATTCGAAGTGATGTTGGAAGGGTGGTTGCTGTTGTTGGTCCGGTTGTGAGCAGACAAGGCTCGTGTGATAGCATTCCCCTGCTGGGGACCGCTTGTACGATCCGAGAGCAAAGCCGGATCGGCAAAGAAATCGTCTCCTTGCTTGAAAGGTGGTGGGATTACTGGGAGCAAAGTCGGTGATGGTTTCTCGTAAGGCCTGGCCTCTAAGGGCTTTTCCTTGTCCAGTCGGCTCTCTCTGCTGTCCTTCTCCTTGGACCTCAAACGGTGGAGGAACGCCTTCATTGTTGATGTGGCTGAGGAGTGGCCAGACTGGACGGGGTGAAAGGTGGGTCGGCGAAAGAAATTGGCTGGTCAAGCAAGAAATGCGAAGGCTTTTGCCGGATAAATCTCCGAGTGTGTAGATGGGTAAATTTGAGAGGAAATTATTATGGTGTACAGATGAAGAAGTGGGTAGTAGCCGTCGGGCAGGCGGTGGAGGGAAGGGGGGAAGGAGGGAAGGAGGGGGAGGGAGAGGTGGTGGTAGAGCTTGAGACGTTTCGATGATGGCACCGCAAATTGAGAGGGTCACAACGACAGGTGCAAATTCCCCGTCACTCCGTCTCCGTCCGGTCGATCCCTTCTCCTCCCCGCCATCCTCCACGACCAGAGCGCTCAGGCTCTCACCGGTTCGGGAATCCTCGCTGTCCAGCATCGTCCACGTCGACCGAGCTCGCCTTTTTTTCGCCAGTCCAGCTTGCGATTCAGACCACGTGATCATTCCCTCGGCTTCTTCCTTCCAGCGCCTACTCTGCGTCTTGATGTCCCTTCAACTACGTTCTGTGCAATTCCTGATCTCTTTCTATCTATGCATGCATCCGCGACCTTCCAGAAGTCGCATCTCAAGCCTTCGAGAGACACTTTGGATAGACAAGGCGTTGTGATTCACACCCCCTGCCACGCCCGGGCCTGGTCCTCGTTCCTTGCCTCCTCCCGGCACAATATCGCCTAGCCCCCGACAGGAGCACCCACGCTAGAATCCAAACTCAGAACTCTTATTTTTTCTCCTTGTATCCCAGTGGAAGGTTTCTGACCACGATTTCGAACGAACACTCCACATTTGATCATTTACCGATTCTAGCCATCGTAGAACATGCAGCTCGTAGATGTCATTTAGCTCAGACTATCTCGTTCGCGGTTAGGGCCACCGAACCTTCCTATGCTGAACCTCGTGTATACCACGTTGCATCGCTGAGCGCGAGGCGCGACCATGATATCTGGAACAACACCGGTCAAAGGAGAGCGCAGCGCGTGAAGGGCACCGCAAAGCCAAAATAACAGCATCTTTGCAACACACGTCCCGCCTCCTCCTTCGCCATCGTCCGAAGCGTTCGGCCTCATCGGAATGCTTTCGCATTTGCTCATTGAGAACAGTTGCGGGGTAGTTGTCATGAACCGACCAACAAAGGGCTCCCTAAGGGAATGTTACTCGGAGAATCTGGCGACCCACTCCATGCGTCACCTCCCAAACGACCCCCGCCTCTCCACCTTCCTCTTCAACCGCCCGAGCAAACTCCTTAACACCGCCTCCGACTCCAAAATATAATACTTTCGCAGCAACCAGGATCAAAGGCGGGACCCGCTGCGTTTTCCTGGCGTTTTTCCCGCTTCGCTTCATCACCGATATCAGAGATGGTACGCTCGTTGTGTTGTATATGGTCTCCGACGTCAGTATACAGCCTACTTCAGACAGGCTCGATGTGAAAACAAAGTTGGTCCATGCTCCAGAGATAAAGCGGAGGGTGATATTGTGAAGGCGTAGCGAGGCTTTGAACGCTTCGACTAAACCCTCATCAATGATCACATCCCCTGGAGCCAGTGCTTTCGCGGCGTTGCTGTCCATTGGCGCATATCCCTCTTTCGCTGCGTCCGTCTTCTGATTACCGGGTGCTGCAAGCGACGAGGACAAGTCTGACCAGTTCAGGAGGAACGGTCAGCAGCCTCTTTCAGAGCTGGGCCGGTGGGCAAACCTTACACCACGTTAGGAAGATATTCGGAAGTGTTACAAGCTGTAATACAGACGCGTTGAAGTCTTGCAAGCAAAGCACGGTGGGCTCCAAGCCCTCCCCGGACCCGTCCGTTGGTATGGGCCTTGCAAGGAGGCGCTCCACCAGATACATACTCGGTAAAGCCGTTCCGCATCCAAGCTGCCAATCGAGATTGCCACAGCAAATCGGAAGTTAGTGTTTCAAGGCAAGGGTAACCGACTTATCCACGAAAGCACACACCTCTAACACGGACTTTCCGGCGATTCCACTTGTTCCCTGTGCTTCCATATGGGCAATTAAGTCTAGGCTGCATTCCCAAGTCTTCAATCCGCCTTCGTATACACCCGGTACGAGGTCTGAAGGGGCGGCGATAAAGTTATTGACGCCACCTTCAAATGCCGCCTTAGACGCGGTGTTGTTACCCGTCGCCATATCAGCATCACCGATCATCGCATTGTCTTCATTTTCTTCTTCTTGTTGCGAGGCAATTAATTGAAATCTTGCGTCAAAAAGGTCTCGCCGAAGAAGTGTGGTACTCCCACCGGACGCAAGAGGGACGGTGATGGGCGAGTAGGATATCTTCGGTGGAAGGGTCGATAACTATGTATTAATTAGCATTTCATAGTGTGAGTATCGCGTGTTTAATAGGTTGAAGGATGTCTTACCAAGTCCTCGAGGCTAAACTCGCGGAAAGCCCCTGCACTCCTCTCATCTTCCCCCTGGGGACTGCCTGCAAGCCCCTCCATTTCTTTGGGTAAGTCATTCCTATGTGTGGCATGATTTTCCTCTATTTGTGTATCTTCATCGAGTTCCAAGTCATCTTGATCGTCAAAGTCGAATTTGAACATTTTCCTCTTGTCCGGGGAGCGTGATTGGAGACGAAAACCCCGTCATGGCCGCGTCGTGCCACACGACACGCATAACGTTCGAAACTCAAGCATCGACCGAATGTCCCTTCGTGGATGACTATCATATCAATCTTCTGGCCTGCCGATGTTAGACTTCATGCTCAACGGACGATCTTCTATGGTTGGAGGACCGGGGACACTATAGCGGTTGCTGGTGTGCTGGAGGTTGAAACTGAGCAGCTGGTGAGCCGAAGACCTTTACCAGTGTCGACTACACCTGATATAATTCTTGACACCTAGGCTCTGGCTCAGAGCAAACTCGACCAGATTACAAAATCCAACAGTCCTGTTGCCCAAGAACTCTTCATGCTCTCGGGGCAAACCCCTAAACTTTTGGGATTTTGCCATCGCGCAGCACCTGGAGCCAAAACCCCGACTCTACACTTCTCCGACCCAGAAGTTTCAGCGTATGTGTACCACAAATGTTTTTTTGAATGCACGCAATTGATCTTGAAGGACACGTTCACCCAGCAATCCTCAGCGAATTGTCTTATACAAACGTCCACAAATCTCAGGGCACCACTTCTTCACACTCCGCCCGCTTCACCTTGACATCACAGACACGAACCAAAAAAAAGATGAAGTCGACAATGTGGCAGACCTCAAGAGCATTCTCAGCGACCGAATGAGCCTTCTTGCCGAGCTTGACTATACCCGGCCAGCTGTTGATGCTCAATCTCTTCAGCCTGTCATTAACCAGGTACATGCGCCTTTAGTCTGATACACTACAATCGACGTCTGACTCCTCTTCTAGCTTAATGCCGCGTACGAGATCGATCGGCTTTTGAAGCACTCCCTCAAATCCGGCAATTACGGCTTGTCTGAGATCATTATATCGGGAATGCGAAGCGCCTTCAGGCATGCGGCGCCCTTGTGGATCCCTCTGCGTTTCATCCGACGTTTTACTACGGACGTATGCAATCTCAGCGTTCTCAATCTGGGAGACACCAAGGACATCTCCTCTACTCGTCAGTCGCATTCATCATTAAACCGCGGCCCTTCGAGCAACTTATGGAATAAAATATGCAGTACAACAGGTTGATACACGCATGGAGCAGGCTACTATTCTGCCCTCGCAAGCTCATCTGATTCAGCAGCGGAGTCGGAAGAATATTTCATACTCTTCTGCGCAATACATAAGGTACCGCGCGTCGAGCTGTAACCATGGGGCCCTGGAGGTTGACCGTTCCTGTGCCTCATTACACTAGCTTCTACAACTGCGTTTGGCTCATCTTGAACGACGTCATTATCGGGACTACTGTAGGACTACTTTTACTGGAGAACAACAACGTGCTGGGAATCAAGTTAGCCGGTCTCACGAGAGTATGTGCCAGGACCAGAGAGGACGCTATACCGCTCCTGTAATAATATGACCCATCCCCTAGACGTATACAGTCGACATGCTACAGGAAACCCTAATGTGGCTAGACAACTGGCCAGTGGGTCTCAAACTCAATACAGAACTCAGTCATGCATTTTGCATCCTTTTCGTGGGTTTGACGGATTTATGGAGCAGTAGGTTGCAGTTCATGAGCTTTGGCCCCCACTTTTCCGACGCGTGCATGTCCCGTTTCAGATGCACTCGAGACCATTGCTCCTCGGTTCCCGGTTTTGATCTCTCTGTTGGGGATGAGTGGCCGCCTCGGACTCACAATGATCCTGTCAATCCTATCGGATTCACTTAGTCTGTTGACTGTGCATGTTTATTGTGGGTACCTAGTTGCTACCGCCATATTCAGCCGGATGCTTTCGGTCTTCGGGTCATTATGGAGACTCTTTCGAGGTAAGAGCCAAACGACCTCTCTTCCGAGGCCGCAAACGCTGATGTACTTGCTGTCAGGGAAACGCCGAAACGTCCTCCGCAACAGAACGGATTCTTGGGACTACGACTTGGATCAGCTACTTCTTGGCACCATCTTGTTTACTTTGCTCGCATTTCTCTTTCCGACAGTTCTGGTCTACTATGCGTTGTTCGCCCTGGTACGTTTATCGATCGAATAGTGGCTCACTCTTCCTAAAGCCTAGCTTCATAGGCCCGGGTCTTGATCATCCTGATACACGCGAGCCTTGAGACCTGCCAAGCTTTCCTGAACCACTTCCCGCTTTTTGCAATGCTGCTTCGACTGAAAGATCCAGCTCGCCTCCCAGGTAAGTGTTCAGAACGCACGCAGAGAGAGGTTTTTGTCATGGTGACACACCATTGATAGGGGGGATTTACTTCGACTGCTCACATAGTCCAAGTGGTTATATCGAACTGAAGGTGCGCGATGGAATAATCTTGGCTAGTCGCCAGTCGCTCAATTAAATATCTTTTATCAGAACCAGCCAATAAGCTTTGGAAGATTATTTTTCCAGCACGGTTAGTACTCCCCAGATAAGTGGTTAAAAATCTCTCTATCTAATTCCTGTTTTCGGATTCCTAGTCCGAGTCTGGTCGAAGTTAGCGGCCCATTACGACCCGCGACGCCTCCTCCGGTGTCTCTTCACTGGGGCTTTCATCACACCTATTCAACGCTACAAGATTCGTTACGCCATGATTTCCCAGACCTCCAACTCACAGGAGGGTGTTGAATATCATCCGGGGAGCAAGAATAAGGTTGAATGAAAATCTGGTTTCCCGATGTGGCAGAGAGTCATATATAACCTATCCATACCTAGCGAGAATAGGTTAATTTGGCACTCAATTCAATTGATTTGGAGAAGTCAGGTCGTAGCAAGCCATGTTAGCCTATGAGCAACTCTCCCTTGTTGGCGTCGGCAGCGCGCGCGGCACCGCGCCAACGGATATAGGACGGACTTTCGAGTTCAGCTGTGTTCGACCATCACCACAGAGCAACAGTCAATGGCATCTTCCCAAGAACGGGAGTTGTGGGGCTCAGAGGATCCAGACTATCTTGAAGCGCTGGTAAACTACACATTCTCATCGGAGAAGAAATCACCCTCTGTCGGGACGAAGAGGAAACGAACCGCTTCTCCTGAACCGGAATCTGATGTCAACCCAACCCTATTCACGGGACCGAGGCCTCCAAAGGAAACGGTATCATCTAAAAACGAGAACTACGTGTACGGCGCCGCGAATTTCGGGGGATTCGGAGAGTACATGTTTCGTAAACGAGCCAAACTCCAGATCCAAAATGTCCAGCTAGCAGACGAGGATGAGGGTACGAAGAAACCCCAAATTTTCAAAGGTGTGGCAATCTATGTGAGTAAGCTACACTTGCTAGCGTGCCGCGTCTAACCGAGTTATCGTGCTAACATAGGTAAATGGTTTTACCGACCCACCGTTCCAAGATCTTCGGGAAATGATCATGGCTTACGGTGGCGTGTTCCATGCTTACTTGGACCGTAAGAGCATGGTGTGAGTAATTTATTGATTATTTGGATTACTAGCTCACCCCTTCGAGTTCGATTCGCTAGAACACACGTCATCGCGTCCCAACTCACCCCAGCTAAAATACTTGAGTATCAACGTGCCAAATTGAAGGTCGTCAAGCCAGAGTGGATCGTCAAGAGCGTCGAGGCTGAGGTTCTCCAGCGATGGCAGGACTATACGCTTCAACCCGGTGCAGTTGGAACTGTTGCAGCCTTGGGTCAAGGCACCGACTTTTCCGGAGGGGGTAGTCGAACGGCAGTAGTCGATGTTGATCAACCCAGCATTAGAGCGCCCCAGAAGACGTTGGCAGAAGCTTTTGCGTCTCGGAAGCACTCGCAGGCAGCCAGCTCGAAACCGCCGACAGTCCAGAAACCGCCCGAGCCCATCCAAGATCCGTTGGAGTTGACGTCTCCGGAAATGTATGCGTCGGATCTGCTTAATACTACCCCTGGGCCGTCAAGGAGCCCACACGGCCGAATTTTAAATAAACATCTGGGAGGCTCTGATGGATCACCAAGTCCCACTCGGCGAGTCACAGACCCAAATACTCCAGGGAGTGGCCCGAACGCCAGTGCGGCCCCAGAACCGACAGAGCAGCCTTCCTATGCGATGTACGACTCTAATCCAGTCGCTGCAAAGTTGATGGAATCGACGGAGTGGCGACGCCAACATACTTCGGCAAACCCACAAGCATTCACAGAAAGCTACTTTCAGAACTCACGACTTCATCACCTTAGCGCTTGGAAAAGCGAGTTGCGGCAGCTGGTCGCAGACGCTCGGGAGCAAGCGGAGAAAGCCGAAGAGCTCGCCACTCAAAGCGGGGATTCCAAGCCGACCATGGATGTTGACGTGACGAGCATGCAAGGGGCCCGGCTCCCTCGGATGCTTGTGCCGAAACGCGATAAGGGGAAGGGGAAGGAGAGCGATCGAGTAATCATGCATGTTGACTTCGACTCTTTCTTCGTCGCCGCTGGTCTAGTCGACCGACCGCAGCTGAAGGGTAAACCAGTTGTCGTCTGTCACAGTGGTGCGGGGAAGGTGTCAACCAGCGAGATAGCCAGCGCCAGTTACGAAGCACGGACGTTTGGAATCAAGAACGGCATGTCGTAAGCCCTATTTTATTCAGTTTCACTTCTATGTGCTTAGCCCTAATTGATCCCTTGTATGTAGTCTGGGACAAGCGAGACAATTATGCCCGAACATCCAACCTATCCCTTACGAATTTGAAAAGTGAGTGTCATATGAGACCGAACGAAACGCAACCCATTGATGGTTGTAAAGGTACAAAGCCTTTTCCCTCAAGTTCTACACGATCCTCATGGCGTTCGCGGATGACCTACAGGCGGTGTCCGTCGACGAAGCGATTCTCGACGTTTCAGAGAGGGTAGCTCAACTGAAAATGGCTTCAGACGACCCAGGGGACCGTGACTTTGCAAAGGAGCTTGCAGAGCATATCCGTGATAAAGTTCGCGAGAATACAGGGTGTGAAGGTTCGTATCTTCTTCTACAATGCGTTCCCTAGATAAAGCTCAAGTTATTATTCAGTTAGCGTTGGCATCTCCCATAACATAATGCTAGCCCGAATGGCAACTCGTCATGCCAAGCCCGCCAAGTCCTATCACCTTCTTCCTGGTGATGTTCCATCGCATCTGGCCCCGTTGGAAATCAAGGCTATCCACGGGGTAGGAAGGTCCATTCGAGATAAAATTCGCGATAAATTCGGGGTAGAAACCCTTGGAGAGTTGCTGGAGAAGTCGAAGGACAGCCTCCAACGACTGCTTGGAGAGAAGACTGGGGACAAAATTTGGAAAGCCGTTAGGGGCATAGACGATACTCCTTTGGAGAGTGACAAGCCCCGGAAGAGCGTTTCGGCCGAAGTCAATGTCAGTATACTAGGGATGAGCTCTGAGATGCCCGAAAGGACAGAGATTCCCAACTAACTAGCTCTTTTTCATCAGTATGGAATTCGATTCGAAAACAACGAGCAGGCTGAGGCATTTGTGATGAACTTGGCTACTGAAGTTTCCAAGCGTCTAAAAGCCGTCTCCAAACGTGGTAGATTTATGACCCTCAAAATCATGGTCAGGAGAGCTGACGCGCCACTCGAAGCTGCCAAGGTACGCAGCTTATCTCATCCTACCAAGTGACACCCATTTTGATGTTTAAAAATCCAGTTCTTGGGTCACGGATCAGTCGATTGCTATAACAAATCGGCCTCCATCTCTGATGGTCGCGGAGGCGCAACAGATGACGCGGTGATAATCGGGGAGGAAAGCTGGCGACTTTTAAAGGCATTCAACTTCGATCCTAAGGAACTCCGAGGAATTGGTATCCAAATCCAAAAGTTGGATAATGTGGCTTCGGCCACAGAGTTGCCTCGCGGGCAAGCGCGTTTATCATTCCGAACAGCAAGCAAAGTCGGGGAAGCGAAAAGGCCCATAGAATTTTCCGACGAAGACGTTGAGATCTTGGAGATAGATAGACCTCCGTCGGCTCCACCAAGCCGTTCGTCCAACATCGCGGATTTGCCCTCGGCCTCTCAAATTGATCAATCCGTTCTCGACAGTCTTCCGGAGGATATCAAGAGGGAAATCCTTGACAGTCTCGCGCAAAACAACCAAAAGGTGATTCAGCCTAAACCCACACGATCCAAGACGGTTCCATCGTCCCGGCTACGCAACGAGATCGACTTGACGGCTGAAGGTGATGGCAGTGAAACCCGCAGTCAGTCCTTGCCACCTTCGGGCTCTCAGACGGAGAAAGGGTCGGCGGATATGCTAGGAGTTCCGCAACACTTCACAAAAGCCGTATCCATGTCTCCCACCAAGGCTCAAGCTGGTGGGCCTGGGATATCAAAAGCCGCAGCAGCCCGGCATATAACGAAACAGCTCGCTCCTAAACACAAAGTGCCGTTTGTGTCTCCGAACAAACACGGGCTCTTTAAAGATCGAACTGACGTCGATGATGTCGAACTGCGGGCCCTGGGGGTGGACCCTCTCTTCTTCCGCGAGTTGCCTAAAGATATCCAAAAGGAGCAGCTTTCGATCCTCAGACAACAAAGGAGCGCTGGAACCAGGAATTCACTTGGCCCGTTTGAAAGGGCTGCTAGTCGTGCCTCGTCTAGGTCACGTTCCCCTTCGCTGGGACCCTTGCGAACTACAACGGCCCCCATACCAGTGGCAAGCTATACCACGTTGCCCCAGATCAAAAAGCTTAGCAAGGTCGACGATGTTCAAAATATGGTGAGAGATTGGGTGAAATATCGCAAGACTGAAGGGCCAAGCTTCGCAGAAGTCGATCGTATCTGTACCTACTTGGTTAAATGTGCCGGGAGCGATATCGGCCTAGAGAATGTGACCTCGATCATGCGTTACTGGAGAATGATCCTCCGGGAGAAATGGAGGGATGAAGAAGGGGTCAGCAAAGACGAAATAATTGACGTCGATGGGAACACGGCCGGACTTGCTTGGTGGAATGCATTCCGGAATGTCAAACGGAAGGTGGACGAGGTCGTCAAGAAGAGGTTCGGATGTGGGCTTGCGCTTGGCAGGACGTGAATTTGCTTGGCGTTTCTCTCCGTATCTCTCGTCCCGCTTCTTGGCTTTACAGTTGTAGATTCTTATTAGTAGGTTGTGATAGCACACCTCTCAGCCGGACTCCGTCCAACCTCCCCACCGACAGGCTACCTTGCCTCTTCGTCCATCAACAATATCTACCAATTTCCATATCCCTCTCATATGTTTTATTCCCTCATGTGTTGCTCTCCTCTGTGGATATACCAATACCGGTCATGAATCTGCGCTTGACTCTGTGTTCGCTACCGTCCACGCCGTCGGCCTCAGTCGAGCGCCGTCCAATTGACGGCGCAGCGCTACCAGTCTCGAATGGCCTTCGACTCATCTCGCTCTTGCCTTTCGTTGGGTTTGACCTCTAGGCGGTCCGTTGCGGGGCGTGGCGGCGCGATTATGAGGCCATTACAGCGAAGTTTGAACCTCACATACCAAATTGGTATTCGAAAAGCTGCGGATTCTGGTCGCTCCTCCGCCAATGATGACCGTCTAAACGGAGGCCGATTGCAGCGCTTTCTTCTTTGTATGGAGGCCAATTTCCCTCGATTGCCTTCTCGTGCGCGGAGCTCTTCGCCCACCGCCGATCATAGTGGGTTCAGCTACCGAGCGGGCCGGTTGGCTTTGACGCCAATCCAAGAAGCCAAATACTCGTCCGACGTGTTGCACTTCTTTCCGAGTACTACGGTGCAAGTGGCGGGAGAAGAGTGTTGGATAGCGGCAACGAACGATGTTCTTGGCGAAAGATCGGTGAAACCACTCCGAAGTCCGGTCCCTGCCAAGCCAGAGCCTGCCGAGCAATGTTCCGCACTTTCAGAGCAATTCCTGCGGTTCGCTTAGTTAATGCACCCATCGGTTTCTACACACTTCGGCGCCTACTGATCGGCTGCCCGGCTGAAACTCAGACCTTGGACGGGCATGCTGGCGGCACTTTACTGCAGCATAGGCAAGGGAGTGTAACATGTAGTAGTGGACAAGGCTCTACCAAACCTCTACATCTCGACGTCTAGCTTGCGAATTCAGTGCACAGCAGTTCTCTCCCAAAATAGCACCTTGCCTGCTCCGTCCGTCGACGCCGTTGCTCTAAATATACTCTTTCTGGGATCGATCCCGGGTGAAGTAGAGGACCGTGACGGCCCGTGTCTCTCGTCCAGAAGCTCTCTGTAAGGCTATAAAGGTAGAGCTCGATGTGTTGGAAAGTACTCAACAAGCCTTCAAAGCACATCGTCAGCAAGATGAAGACCTTCTCAGCTCTCTCGGCTCTCTCAGCTCTCTCTATCATCCCTGCAGCTCTTTCCGCCGCTATCTACGAGCAGTGTGGTGGTATTACTGGAATTACTGCATCATGCGATTCCGGTACGGCCAGGATTTTGACTTTCAGCCTCCCATGGCAGAGTACTGATTAGTGCAATACCAAGGTCTTGTCTGTGTCGTCCAGAATGCATACTACTTCCAGTAGGAATTATAATAAAGCTGAGCTTACCTGTCTAACCTAACCTTGGTTCGAATCCAGGTGCCTGCCACCTGCTTCGGGACAGACCACCACCGGAGGAAGCGCAGCGTGAGGTATGGGTCATGAAAAACAAAATATCTACAAGAAGACTGAGCTTTCAATTTATAGCGACCCATGTAGTTTTTTGTTAACAGGCGTATCTGACTAACCAAGCTGTGCAGAACGACTACGACGACCAAGACATCGTCAACGACTACCAAGACCTCGACAACCAGCACCAAGACCAGCACTACTACGACCGTAAGCTCATATAAGGATGAATTCTTAATTGATGCTGACTGCTTGTGGATCCAATAAATAGAAGACCACCACGACCACCAAGACGACGGTCACCGCCGCTCCTACCGGCCTTACCACCACGCTCCCGGCGTCAAGCGGCTACATCTCGTTCGCATCTGTGTCCACTATTACTGGCACGTTCGATGGTCATATGTACAAGTATGACCGGAAGGGAAGCTCCGGTGAATGCCAGGAGCAGACCGAAACCGGAGAAGCGGACGCCGTCTTCATCCTCGAATCCGGGGCGACAATCCAAAACGTCATTATTGGTAAGGACCAAGCTGAAGGTATTCATTGCAAGGGACCTTGCACTTTGATCAATGTCTGGTGGGAGGATGTCTGCGAAGGTAATGTTTACGGATCGTCAAACTCGATAGCCTCGCTAAGGGTTGTTCTCAGATGCCTTGACGATCGAGCAAACTGGAGCTAGCGACGTCTCGTACGTTATCGGTGGCGGAGCATTCCACGCCGAGGACAAGATCATTCAGCACAATGGAGCTGGTACCGTTAACGTCAAGAACTTCTTCGCCAGTGATTTCGGAAAGTGAGTACTAGTGTTACATACAAGCTCATCACTCTCGACGGTACCTAATAAACCCATCTATCTCAAGGGTTTACCGTTCATGCGGAAATTGCTCCAAGATGTACGAACGCCACGTGATCATGGATAATGTCGCCATGCACGATGGATCCACCGGTGTTGGAGTCAATGAGGTAAGTTTCTGGCTCCCGCACACAAATGCATCGACTTAATTGCTAGGATTAGAACTACGCCGATACGGCAACATTGACCAATATCTGCACCAACGGCGACCCATCCGATTCGAACATCTGCTGCCGCTATACGGGCGTTTCTCCCGGCTCGGAACCTCCCAAGATCGGATGGTAAGCCCGCAGACCGTTGTGATCACCCTCTCTCTGTCTTACTTTTTCTTGCGTCATTAGCGGTCCTTCTGGCAACACTTGCAACTACTCGACTTCCAGCATTGGTTCCTGCTAGACACGCGGAGCTTTCGACAGTGACACAGCAAAGTAATCAGGCCCTGACATGTTTTTGTCGGATAGAATCGATCAGATTATGGAAATGCCCTCTATATCGTGCATTGGTCCCCCGACAGCTGCGGTGTGCTGGTGATTTCAATAGTCACCTGTCGTCCGTCGTGATCGTGCGCGTCTCTAGCGCCGCGATGGGACTTGGCAACCGAAGACCCTCTCAAACATGGCCGGCCCGCGAATCGTTCATCTCGCCGCTTTCATAATGATTCCTTGCTCACGTCCAGAAATTTATGAGCGCATCTCGAAGTCGTGGTGGATCTGTACGCAAGTCCTAGAAACCGGGCCGCCTCATCGACCGTGGATGTCCAATCAATACTTGGGCGAATTCCCGAGACAGGGTTTCCAGAGTGTTCTAATGAGGGAGAGTACCGCCAGGGGGTGGGATACGCTGCAGTTCCAAGGCTAAAAGTCGGTTTGGCGGGCTAAAATTAGCGTCGGGCCGTGCCAAGCACAAGTCCTGATCTCCGCCGAGCCGGCCTCTGACCTGCTTCACGGCGTCTCAGACTCTCAGCATGACCTGAATGGTCGCAGGTGTTGATCGACCGCTCCAAACTCTTATTACCTCGGATCCACGAACGGAACAGTCACGGCCCGCCCATGCGTCGCACCAACGACAACGAGCGACCTATAAATGTAGTCCCAGACCCGTCGTCTAACCATCCTCATCATCCAGGAAAAAAAACCCAACCAATCTACAGACAATCATGAAGGTCGCTGTTGCTCTTTCTGCTCTCGCATTCGCACAAGGTGCCTTAGTGAGTATCGTTGATTGGTCGCGACACTGGCAAGCAGTTCGACTGAACACCTTGCCATCCATTTAGTCCGTTGCCATCTACGGCCAATGCGGTGGCATTGACGGAATCACCGGAACCTGCGACTCTGGTACGTTCACTAGCTGGTTTTAAAGGCTTTGAGAAGGCTCATTCGCTCGTCGTTCCAGGGCTTGTCTGCGTCGTCCAAAACGCCTACTACTTCCAGTGAGATTACCCGTGAGGCGTACATCGGAACCAACCTAACAGTCTATCACAGGTGCTTGACTCCTTCTTCTGGGCAGACAACCACTGGCGGTAGCGCGGCGTAAGTTCCAAGCGCAAGTCCGCTGCGATAGTTTCTCAACGGTCTCCATCCTACTACAGTACCACATCGAAGACCACCACCACCACCAAGACATCCACGACCTCCACCAAGACGTCCACGACCTCCACCAAGACTTCAACCACTACCACCAAGACGTCCACCACCACTACCAAGACCACGACTGTAAGGGTGCATCGTGGGCTCGTTCGGGCGGCGTGCTCAACCAGACACCAACTTTTGCTCCACAGGTTGGCTCTGCACCCACCGGTCTCACGACCGCACTTCCCGCGTCAAGTGGTTACTCCGCTTTGCCCACCGCCTCAGTCATTACTGGCACTTTCGATGGTGGCATGAAGCGCTTCGACAGGGCTGGCAGCTCGGGTGCTTGCCAGGGACAGACTGAGACTGGTGAATCAGATGCCGTCTTCATCTTGGAGTCTGGTGCTACCATCCAGAACGTCATCATCGGTGCCGATCAGGCTGAGGGTATTCACTGCCGTGGCCCTTGCACCGTCAAGAACGTCTGGTGGGCTGATGTTTGCGAAGGTCGGTTAATTTTGAAGCGCACATCTTTCCCTTGGTGTGCTCACACCATTCTGTTTAGATGCTATCACGATCAAGCAAACCGGCGCTGGCGATGTCTCGTACATCATCGGTGGTGGTGCTTTCCATGCCGAGGACAAGGTCGTCCAACACAACGGTGCTGGCACGGTTTCGATCAAGAACTTCTATGTTAGCGACTTCGGCAAGTGAGTATTGAAGTTGGTGCGATCATGGTTGTCTGCAATAAGTTGACCGTTCTCGTTGTTCGCAGATTGTACCGCTCTTGCGGAAACTGCTCGACTACCTATGCTCGTCACGTCATCATTGACAACGTAGCTATGGCTAGCGGCTCTGCCGGTGTCGGTGTCAACTCGGTTAGTGGTCGGGCTGGTTGGAGTTTACGAACCGCCGCTCACAAAGCAATTTGACTAGAACTTCGGTGATACCGCTACTATTACCAACGTCTGCACCAATGGCAAGCCTACCGCTGCTAACGTCTGCTGCTGGTACGAAGGCACCACCCCTGGTAACGAGCCCACGAAGCTTGGATGGTGAGGGCTTCCTTCTGTGATTGATGGACAACTCCTTCTGACTCTTAAATCTTTCTAGCGGCTCGAACGGCAACGTTTGCAACTACTCGACTTCCTCTGTTACCACCTGCTAAGCAGTCCGTGTTATTTAGTCGAATAAACAGCGTTTTGGGTGCTTGCACCTTCTCTCTGCCATTTTTTGTTGCTTTAACGAGCATAAGCTGTCTCTTGGTACCCGGATTGTTTCCTCGTTTCCGACATCAATCACGTTTAACACGAATATCCACCATCCGAAGACGCGCGCCAAGAGAAAGTCCACACTCGCTGGCTTTCTTGTTGCACCGTCGGAACCCGTAATTGTTCCTTCATGGGCTCCTAGTGCAGACCTCCCAAAGAACTCCACCCCCGAACCTTTCATCGAATCTGCTTTGCGGAAGCGAAAACCATTGCACGAATCGATTAAGGTGAGGAGGAAGCATCTAAGAGAAGGGAGATCTCAGGAGGCAAGTTGGAGGCTGTTACTTAGTACATCGGCGCCCGGCGGATCGATGGTTAATCTGACTCCAATAACCTCTCTTGCCGGGTCTTTCCCTCTTGTTATTGTTTGTCACCCACGCGAGGCTCGTTGACATGCTATCTCCGTCGTCTATTCAGACCTCGGGGGTCGTTGTGGAGACTCTGGCCCAGCCAGTTTAGCAGCGAAGTTCGCTGGAATGGTCTCCATTCAGAGGCGGTGGTGGCTCGATAGCCGGCCATCGCAAATCCTTCCACCATTTGCTTCATCTCGGGTATCCAGAAGTGAGGGAGGCGGGCAGGCAAGAGAGTGTAGCATGTTAGTAGCGCACAAAGCCTTATCAATCCTCTACATCCATCTCCACGTCTAGCTTGCGAATTCAATGCGCTATGGATCCAGTGGTACTGAATTCGACGAGGTAAGTTTCTGTGCTTTACAAACGAGTGCATCAGCCTCATTTCTTGGAAATAGAACTATGGCGATATGCTAGCATTGATCAACATCTGCACCAACGACAACCGTCTGCTGCCGCTATACGGGCGTTGCCCTTGGCTCAAAACTCCCAAGGTCGAAGAGTAAGCCTGCAGTCCATTGTTGTCACCCTCTCCCTTGTCTAATGCTTTCTTGCGTATTTAATGGTCCCTTTGGCAGCGATTGTAGCTACTCGACTTTAAGCCTTGCCTCATGATAGACACGACAAGGACACGGCGGAGCCATCAGGATCCTGACATGCTTTGTCAGATACAATCAAACAAATTATCGAGACGCCCTCTATACCATACATCGATTTCTCAATGGCTGAGGTGTGCTAGTGACTTCAATAACCATATGCCGCTTATGATCGTGCGCTGCCATGAGGGTTGGAGGCCAAAGACCCTCCCAAACATGGCCGGCCCGCGAATCGTTCATCTTGCCTCTTTCCTAATTTTCCTTGCTTGCGTCCAACTGCTGCGGCGAGAAATAAAAATCCTTCTGAGGGCATCTCGAAGCCCTGGTGAATCCATCCTTCAAAGTAACACCGCGTCAAGTCCTAAAAACCGGGCCGCCTCACCGACCGCGAATGTCCAATCAACGCTTGAGGGAATTCCTGAAGCAGGCTCCAGAGCGCTCTGATGAGGGAGGCTACCGACAGAGGGTGGGATGTGCTGCGGATCCAAGGCTAAAAGTCGGCTCGGCCTTGCTAAAATTGGCATCAAGCCGGGCCAAGCACAATCCCAGGTCTCCGCCAAGCCAGCCTCTGACTGCTTCTCGACATCCCACCATGACCACAATATGTCACGGTGGTTAAATGACCGCTCCAAGCCCTCATTACCTCGGGTCCACCAACGGAGCTGCTGCGGCCCGCTCAAGTCTCGCGGCGATGACGATGGGCGAGGTATAAAGTCTAGCCAAGACTCGTCCCCTACTGACCATCCTCATCAAACCGAAGAAAAAAAACTAAATCAAGTCACAGACAATCATGAAGGTCGCTGCTGTTCTTTCTGCTCTCGCATTCGCACAAGGTGCCTTGGTGAGTGTTGCTCGTCGGTCGCCACGGCAAGCAACTTGACTGACCACTTCGCATATACTTAGTCCGTCGCCATCTACGGCCAATGCGGCGGTATTGACGGAATCACCGGAACTTGCGACTCTGGTAGGCTTGCTAGCTAATCTTTTGATGCTCTGAGAAGACTTATAGCTTATTATTTCAGGACTCGTCTGCGTGGTCCAAAACGCCTACTACTTCCAGTGAGTCTACTCCCCCAAGACGTACATCGGAACCAAATCTAACAACCCATTCCAGGTGCTTGACTCCCGCTTCCGGACAAACTACCACTGGCGGTAGTGCGGCGTAAGTTCAAAGCCCAAGTCCGCTGCGATGATTTCTCAACAGCCACCTTACCACAACAGTACTACGACGACGACGACGACAACGAAGACATCCTCCACCACCACCAAGACATCCACCACCACCACCACCACCACCACCAAGACCACCACCACGACTGTAAGTATGCGTCGCCTGCTCGTCCAGATAACACGTTCCACCTGAACACCTATTTCGCTCGACAGGTTGGCTCTGTACCCACCGGTCTCACGACCACACTTCCCTCATCAAGTGGTTATTCTGCTTTGCCCACCGCCTCAGTCATTACTGGCACTTTCGATGGTGGCATGAAGCGCTTCGACAGGGCTGGCAGCTCGGGTGCTTGCCAGGGACAGACTGAGACTGGTGAATCAGATGCCGTCTTCATCTTGGAGTCTGGTGCTACCATCCAGAACGTCATCATCGGTGCCGATCAGGCTGAGGGTATTCACTGCCGTGGCCCTTGCACCGTCAAGAACGTCTGGTGGGCTGATGTTTGCGAAGGTCGGTTAATTTTGAAGCGCACATCTTTCCCTTGGTGTGCTTACACCATTTTGTCTAGATGCTATCACGATCAAGCAGACCGGCTCCAGCGATGTTTCTTACATCATCGGTGGTGGTGCTTTCCATGCTGAGGACAAGGTTGTTCAACACAACGGTGCTGGTACAGTTTCGATCAAGAACTTCTATGTTAGCGACTTCGGCAAGTGAGTATTGGATTTGGTGCATTAGGGTTGTCTACAATAGGTTGACCTGTCTCGTTGTCCGCAGGCTGTATCGTTCTTGCGGAAACTGCTCGACTAGCTATGCTCGTCACGTCATCGTCGATAACGTAGCTATGGCTAGCGGCTCTGCCGGTGTCGGTGTCAACTCGGTTAGTGGTCTGGCTACCAGGAGTTTTTACATCGCCGCTCACATATCAATCTATATAGAACTTCGGTGATACCGCTACTATTACCAACGTCTGCACCAATGGCAAGCCTACCGCTGCTAACGTCTGCTGCTGGTACGAAGGTACCACCCCTGGTAACGAGCCCACGAAGCTTGGATGGTAAGGACTTCCTTCAGTGATTGATGAACGGCCCTTTCTGACTCGTGGATCTTTCTAGCGGCTCGAACGGCAACGTTTGCAACTACTCGACTTCCTCTATTACCACCTGCTAAGCGGTCCGTAGTATTTAGTCGAATACATAGCGTTTTGGGTGCATGCACCGTTGTTTCTCTCATCCTATCGGCGCTTGACGGACATAAGCGGTATTTTGGTACCTGGATTGTTTCCTCGTTTCCTCCGCCACTCACTGTTCGGCGCAAGATCCGCCATCCGAAGATGCGCACCAAAAGAAAGTCTGGGGTAGCCAGCTTTCTTTCCGCATTATCGGAACCTGTGGTTGCTCCTCTGAGGCCTCCTAATGAAGACCTCCTCAAGGACTCCACCTCCGATCCGGACCTTGGTTCTGCCTTGCGGAAGCGAGAACCATTGGACACATCGATCGATAGGGATCAAGGTGGGGAAAGAGCATCCAAGAGAAGGAAGGTCTCAGGACTTCTCGGTCCTGGATACGAAGAGTTTGATGCTAGCCACCTCGTGCCGTTCGTTTCAAAGGCGTCTGAGCTTCCTAAACGCTTGAGCAAATGTACGTTACATCTAGTAAAGGAACGTTTACAACATGATATTAATTGAATCTTACCAGACTTTTTTCAGAGGGAACGTTATTTCTCCTTATACTCGGAAGGCTGCTTGCTTGACGAGGAAGGCTGGTACAGCGTCACCCCAGAGAGAATAGCCGATCATATCGCAGAACGATGTCGATGCGATACAGTCCTTGATGCTTTCTGTGGAGTAGGAGGGAACGCCATTGCTTTTGCCAAAACGTGCGAGCGAGGTACGTGAATTTTTTTCGCCGCCTGCCAATCAGCATTACTTTAACATCTCCGTTCTCCATCAGTCATCGCTCTAGACATTTCTCCAATGAGATTGGCTCTAGCAAGACACAATGCTACTATCTATGGGGTTCAAGACCGGATAGATTTCATCTTGTGTGACTACCTCGACTTTGCCCGAGCATATGCAAAATTACCTCCAGCGCGGCGCAACATCGAAGTGGTGTTCCTCAGCCCACCATGGGGCGGCCCTCAATACCTATTATCATCTTCGACGAATGACAAGCCAACCTCAACCTCAGTCGAAAAAGAGTTCTCCGAGTCTTCTACCTCCAGTTATTCCTTGACAAGTATCTTGCCAATTCCCGGCGATGAACTCTTTCAAGTGACGAAGAACATTGCGGGGAACATTGCATATTACCTTCCTAGGAATATGGATTTAAACGAGGTCTCTACGTTGGGGAGTGAAGGGGAAAAGATCGAAGTAGAAGAGGAGTGGATGGGAGACAAGTTGAAGGCGGTTACTTGTTACTTCGGCGGATTAGCGGCAGGTCAGGAGGACTGGTTTTGAGGACGTGTAATCAGCCCCCCAGATTCTTCACTTAGCGGGTCATTTCCCCTTGTTTCTTGTCTGTCACCCACGGGTTCACGAGCGTGCCATCTGTGCAAGACTAGTTCGTGTGCTATCTCCGCCGTCAATTTAAGCCTCAGGGTATCGTCGTGGAGACTCTAACCGAGGCGGTATCCACAGGAAGAACAACCCAGTAGAATGTAGGAGTTGGATTTGTCGGAACAGTCTACTTGTAAATGCGGTGCTAACTCGATAACCGGCTGTCGTGAATCCTTCCACGATTTGCTTCATCTCGGGCGCGCAGAAGAGAGACAGGTCTCACAAGTTGCCAACTTGTGGCTTGGCTTCGCAGGGAACGGATAGTGAAACACATTCAAATAAATTTAGAAGATTTTGGGAGAACTAGAAATCAGGCTATTCGAGCAGAGTCCTGATGTGGTAGCGACGTATTTGAAGTACTCACGTAACCTTTGCACTCAAGATGCCCAAGCAACGAGCTAGACAGCAGGACGCAAAGGATCAAATACCACATTTATAATCGAGAGAAGTTGTAGGTGAATGTGAAACCGTCGAATTGGCAACCAAACGAAGAGTAAAGTACAGGGTCTGCATCAGGTTCGAAGACCAGCAGAAACAATGACGCCAGAACCGAAGGGAAGGCCGGCCTTCATGTCGTGCATTGAAGAGGGGAGGGGGGTAGTGATCACCGAGGAGCGTTCTCTCTGGCCTGTTGACGAACCCTCCGCCTCAAGGAAATCAAGTTGTCAGAACTTTCGGAGTTTGCCGACCTCAGACAATGGACTCACTCGTATGCCGCTCGGTCATTCCTGGGAATTGCGTTCCATCTTCAGTTAGTTAAGTCCACGGATGAGAAAATAACAAGGCATACTTGAACATCGTGTACGCGTCACTCTGCGCTGGGTCGTTCACGTTGGGGTCATTCAGAAGGTCCTGAATTCCTAGGAGGATCTAAAACGAGGGGTTAATGGCCGCTCTTGACTTGCCCGCGATTCTAATCTAGAGAACATACCTGCTTAATAACAATTGCCGGCTTCCAAGCCTTCTCCTCGTCGAGGATAGACAAACAGACAGTGCCCGACGGATAAACATTTGGGTGAAAAAGCGGGGGATCAAACTTGCCTGTAACCAGAAATCAGGATCTAACGGCATGAATACTTCGGGATACTCACATTTCGGAGGTTTTGCAGGATATTCTAAAGAGGTTCGAAAGCGTGTGAGGGGCGTGATTCTGAGGGTCTTGAGGCTAATCTGCCACCCACCTTCGGAGAAGATCATATTAAGCTTGTAGATCCCACCGGCCCACGGAGTCTGAGAGCGAGAACGATCAAAACATGCATGAGCATACGGGCGGCTCGGCGGCGGCGGAGAAGGCACGCGTTGCGTGATGTGTGGAGGTGCGTGCTCAAGGCAAGGTTCCAAGCGCGCACACCTTCGTGTCAAAACCAAAACACTTACTCCCTCCTTGCCTGGAATGCCAACTTCCCATTCGAGCAGGTTAAGCGAGCCGTCTGGCAGCTTCTTCGGCTTGGCATAAAATCCCTGGACGATGGTATCAACTCAGTCCTCATGCTACCCATGGTTATGCAGTAAATTGAAACCTGGACTGACAAATGGATGGTCCTTTCGCCATTGTTTGCGTTCCTCAGCAAGACGTTTCCTACAGATTGACATGACTAAACGTTTTTAAAGGCGGTTTATAGGTGGTGATATTAATCTAGAGGGGTTTAGCAGCGAGCGGTGAGGCGGGGAGCAAAGGACAAACACGAGGTGTCTTGAACATTTCGTAGATATACTCGGTCTTTCGGGTTGGGTTTCTCCGTTTCAACCATCGTCCTTTGTGGTACAGGGGTCACCAAGTGCTCTTTCAACGGTCCCTCTCGGTCCAAGCTTCTGACACGATGTTCTCGGTGGAAGTATTACAGTCTTCGCGACACCCATCTTAACATGGTGCAGCGATTTCCCTCAAAGTAGGCTTCCGAGCCCGATCCGGCATGATCCATTCTCGTTCCAAACCCTCTCTGTTTACTCCAAAACTATAAACACTCTGAGATGAAATCGCGACGAGATTTACTGGAGCTCATCACGAGATTGGCGCTTTACTGTACCTGCACGGCGTGATGCCTCGTGTTTGGGGCCGCGCTGTTATGACGCGCATGCCTCACACGACCCAGAATGTCTCTTCGTGGGCAGAGAGAAAGGACTATCTCCGCCGCTAACTTTGGGAACAAGTGGCGAAGGGTGCAGCATTTTTTCCTGAAAGTCGGTGTCCCAGTGTTCGATTCCTTTCCGTATGCAATATCAGATGGAGATAGTCCAGGGATGCAGATGAGGCTGGGCGTTGAGAAGTTATCGGGGCACGGGCACGGACAACCTTTAAATGCCAATGTTCAGGTGTTTTTCAAGCAGGACCCTCATCTAGTTCAACGGCTCAACGCTGGCTCTGGGCATTCCACTACTATCTTTATCCAGCCGACCGACGCCGCTTCGTGGTCTTATCCCTTTATTTCCCGACCGTACTTCAGGCCGCTGATGCAACCATCAATCCGAGACTCGTGGTCCCCAAGTGCCAGTGGCCGTTCGAGTCCTTCGACTTCAGCAACAGCCTCAGAGGCACACTATAGCGGCGACGCAGATGACGAGCTCACTACATCGGAGGACATGTCGAGCGCGGTTGCTTCGGACCCTCAAGGTCTAAGGTCCCGAAGCCCTACCCGCTCCGATGCAGCTAGCGTTTATTCCTATTCATCGTCGATGCATCATCCAACACGAGACATCTATGGAAGGTTGTTCAACAATATCAACGACGTGAGCCCTGAACAGGCCTTTATGCCTAATAGAAACTAATCCTTGATGATGATATTTCAGTATTACATGCTACCAGGTATGTACCCGCTTGGCCTTGCGTTTTCTGTGGACTAAAAAATAACCCTCGGGTGCTCGGAACGCACAGCGGACGTTGACGAACATGGCAGACACGATCTCCAGCATGAGATGCTACAGTTAGCCATGGATGGTATCTTCGTCAACGCCGATGCTGCAAACCGCGCGTTGTCGTCAGGGGACGGGAAAACGCCAGCGGCGCTGGACGTTGGTACCGGATCAGGATCCTGGGTTGTGGATTGCGCGAGAAGATTTCCCGAAGCTGAGGTGGTGGGGTTAGACCTCGCACCTGCAAACCTCACGATGTAGGTTGGCTGTATTCTTCCTCCCTCATATGCGACGCATCTGAGATAACTCTGTAGGCTACCACCACCAAATGCGCGTTTTGAATGCGACGACGCCAATCTTGGGTTGACGCACTATCGGAACAGCTTTGACGTGGTTAACGCCCGCGCATGTTGTTCTGGCTTCGAGGTATAACTTGGCCTTGCAGTGATCAATACTTGTGCTAATAAGTATGGTCAATGAAGAACTACTGCGGGTTTCTTGACGACGTTCTGCAGGTACTCCGGCCTGGAGGAGTTTATCAGATGCTCGAAGGCAACCTGCGGTTCTATGACGAAAATCGGCAAATGGTACCATTGCAGCAAGACAACGATCCTGTACGTTCATCGCAACTGAAGAATTCTATTATTTTAATTGCTTGCGGTGCAGAACTTTTCTTGGGCCGTTAAAATGGGCCATGCTGCTCACGAGGCGATGAGGGTACGTGCTTCGCACCCAAACCATTGCGATCCCTCACATCTCAGACTGTTGCGACACTTCAGGCGCGTGGTAACGGCATTGACTCATATGACCAAGTTCCCGGGTGGCTTGAGGACATGGGTTCTGTTTGGGAAGAGGTCGGGGTGAAGGACGTTTGGGTTCCAATAGGTCCCTGGGAGAATGGTGGTAAGTTGGAACAAGCAACTACTCTACGTACCCCTCTGACATGGCACCCCTTGTTGTAGACGGGAAGCAAAAAGTTATCGGGGAGATGAACCGTCAGAACGTGCTGAGGATTGTGAATTCCTTCCGGCCGCTTCTGCTGTCGTATGGTTATTTTGACGAGACGATCGACAAGTGCGTCCATCTTCCTCGATTTCCAGATGAAAGCGAATAACAGGTATTTCTTTAGGTGGACCTTAAAAGTCCACGAGGAGCTCCGCGAGCTCAAGCGGCCTCTTTATGTCAGGGTGAGCACAAGCACCTTCGAGGATTTTGGCCATTCTCCCATACATCTTTGATACTAGTGGCATTGTGCTTGGGCAGTCAAAAGCAGGTCTCAAGGACAAGAGTAAAATGTTTAGTTGTGTAACTCCTCGAATGCCGAAACGTCCGGTAAGGCCGCACTGCACACCACTCTTGGACGGTAGATACGATTGTACTCCTTGTATAATAATACCCACACCCACGACCGTGATACCCTCACCTTGGCCGATGAGATTGAGCGGCTCGCAGTGGAACCCTAGTGTTGGCGTGCGGGAACGGTCTTGGGGCCGATCCGGAATGAAGGATCCTAGGACCAAAACCGCTCTATATAGTCCATGACTTTAAAGACACCGAGATGAGATCGCAACGAGCTCTTCTGGAGCTCTCGCAAGATGGTGCTTCCCAGTACGGTGTGACGCCTCGTGTTTGAGGAACGCATGATGACGCGCGCGCCTCACGCGACCGAGGATAACTTGGTGACCAAGGGACACCCCAGCCACTAACGCCGGGAATGAACGGCGAATGCCGTAAGATTCGGTCCCGAAAAAACAGTTTTTGTCCCAGATCTGAGTTTGATTTCTTTACGACCACAAGATCAAATAAAGGTCGTCAAGTGGTCAGGCGTGGCGAAGCTGTTAGCAGCAATAGGGGCACGGGCAACCTTTAAAGGCCATTGTTCAGGGACTTTTCCAAGCGGGACCCTCATCAAGTTCAACGGCCCCGACGCTCATTCTTGGCATTCCGCCGGTCCTATCTTTGTCCAGCCGTGAGACACCGCTTTCTAATCATATTCCTCCACATCCCGGCCGTACTTAAGGTCGCTGATGCAACCATTTGGAGACCCGCGGTCCACGGGTTCAAGTGGCCGTTTGAGCCCTTCTTTTTTTGCGCCTGGCTCAGAGGAAACCTACAGCGACGACGCAGACGACGAGCTCAGTACGTCGGAAGATATGTCTAGCGACGCTATTTCGGACCTCCAAGACGGGGCTAGCGTTTATTCCTATTCGTCGTCAGTACATCATCTAACGAGAGACATCCATGGAAGAGCATTCAACAACGTCAACGACGTGAGCACTAAAAAAGCATCTCTAATCAATTGGTACTAATGCCTGACGATTTTTAAGTCTTACATGCTACCAGGTATCTACCCATTTGGTCACGGGTTTTCCGCGAGCTAAAACAAAAAAAAAGTACCTAACACTCGGGATATACAGCGGATGTTGACGAACATGGCAGGCTCGATCGGCAAAATGAAATGCTAAAGTTAGCCATGGATGGTATCTTTGTCAACGCCGATGCAGCACGTCTCGCGTTGGCTGCAAAGGACGGGAAAAGATCAGCGGCGCTGGACGTCGGTACTGGATCTGGATCTTGGGTCGTAGACTGTGCCAGAATGTTTCCTGAAGTCGACGTGGTTGGGTTAGACCTCACACCTGCATACCTCACGACGTAAGTTGGTGGTAACCTTCGGGTCTTAAATACGAAATTTACCAAATAATTTCGTAGGCTACCCCACCAAATGCTCGCTTCGAATGCGACGATGCTAGTCTCGGGTTGACACACTATCGGAATAGCTTCGATCTTATTAACGTTCGCGCCTGTTGTACCGGCTTTGAGGTATCGCAAAATCTTGCAGCGATTGAGGGCTGTACTAATTATCACGGTATTCGAAGAACTATCGCGGGTTTCTTGATGACATTCTACAAGTACTCCGCCCTGGAGGAATATATCAGATGGTCGAAGGCAACCTGCGGTTCTATGACGAAAATCGGCAAGTGGTACCATCGCAGCAAGACAACGATCCTGTACGTTCATCGCAACTGAAGAATTCCATTATTTTAATTGCTTGCGGTGCAGAACTTTTCTTGGACTGTTAAAATGGCCCATGCTGCTCACGAGGCGATGACGGTACGTGCTCTTCGACACACGCCGTAACCTTTTTTTTCACATATCTGGCTGATGCAACGTCTCAGGCGCGCGGGAACGGCATATATGCGTACGAACAAGTTCCCGGTTGGCTCAAGGAGATGGGCTCGGTTTGGGAGGAATTCGGGGCCAAGGACTTTTGGGTCCCAATAGGTCCCTGGGAAAAGGGTGGTAAGTTGGAACAAGCAGCTACTTGATGTAAAGCACTTCTCTGACATGGTATCTCTTGTTGTAGACGAGAAGCAAAGAACTATTGGGGAGATGAACCGTCAGAACGTGTTGAACCTTGTGAATGCGCTCCGACCGCTTCTGCTGTCATATGGTTATTTCGACGAGACGATAGACAAGTGCGTCCTACTTCCTCGATTTCCAGATGAAAGCGAATAACATGTATCTCTTCAGGTGGATCTCGAAAGTCAATGAGGAGCTCCGCGAGCTCAAGCGGCCTCTTTATGTCAGGGTGAGTGCAAGCACTTTCGAGAATTGTGGCCATCCTCCCATGCAGTTTTTATACTAGTGGCACTGTGCTTGGGCAGTCAAAAGCAGGTCTCAAGAACAAGGGTAAAATGTTTACTTGTGTAACTCCTCGACTGCCGAAATGTCCGGTACGCTGCAGTGCGCATCACTCGTGGGCGGTAGATACTATTGTGTTCCTTGTACCATAATACGTACACCCAAGACCGTGAAGCCCTCGCCTTGGCCGATAGAATTGAGCAGCCCGCAATAGCACCCTAGCGTTAGCTTATGGGGAATGGTTTCGAGGCTGTCGATGGATCCTAGTACTAGTACCAAAACCTCTCTATATAGTCCAGGACTTTAAAGACACCGAGATGAGATCGCAACGAGCTCTTCTGGAGCGCATGCAAGATGGTGCTTACTAGGACGGTGTGGCGGTTTGTGCTTTAGGAAGGCATTGTGGCGCGCACGCCCACGCGACTGAGGGTGACCAATGGACAATCCCCGGCGCTAACGTCCCGAATGACTGGCGAACGCCGCAGGATTTGGTTCCGAAGGCAGTGTGCCAGAGTTTGATTCTTTAATGACCGCAACATCAAATGAAGATTATCAAGGAGTGCGAATCCCTTCGAGCGTTGTGAAGCCGTGGGCAGCAATAGGGCAACCTATAAAGGCCAATGGTCAGGTCCTTTTCAAGCGGGACCCTCATCAAGTTCAACGGCTGACGCTCACTCTTGGCATCCCGCCGGTCCTATCTTTGTCCAACCGTGAAACACCGCTTTCTAATCATATTCCTTCACTTTCCGGCCGTACT
>KN822954.1:421763-446878 GCA_000827465.1 Tulasnella calospora MUT 4182
CAGAATGTTTCCTGAAGTCGACGTGGTGGGGTTAGACCTCGCACCTGCATATGTCACAACGTAAGTTGGTGGTAACCTTCGTATCTTAAATACGACATTTACCAAATAAGTTCGTAGGCTACCCCCACCAAATGCTCGCCTCGAATGCGACGATGCCAGTCTGGGGTTGACACACTATCGGAACAGCTTCGATTTGGTTAACGCCCGCGCCTGCTGTACCGGCTTTGAGGTATCGCAAAATCTTGCATCGATTAAGAGCTGTACTAAAAATCACGGTATTCGAAGAACTATCGCGGGTTTCTTGATGACATTCTACAGGTACTCCGCCCTGGAGGAATATATCAGATGGTTGAAGGCAACCTGCGACTCTATGACGAAAATCGGCAAATGATACCATCGCAGCAAGAGAACGATCCTGTACGTTCATCAGAACTGAAGAATACCATTATGTTAATTGCTTGAGGTGCAGAACTTCTCTTGGACCGTTAAAATATGCCATGCTACGCATGAAGCGATGGTGGTACGTGCTTCGCGACCCACGCTATTGTGTTTCTCACATCTCGTGCTGTTGCGCTGCTTTAGGCACGTGGGAAAGGCATACATGCGTACGAGCAAGTTCCCGGTTGGCTCAAGGAGATGGGCTCGGTTTGGGAGGAAGTCGGGGTCAAGGACCTTTGGGTCCCAATAGGTCCCTGGGAAAAGGGTGGTTAGTTGGAACAACCAACTACTCCACGTAAAGTACTTTTCTGACATGGCATCTCTTTTTGTAGACGAGAAGCAAAGAACTATTGGGGAGATGAGCCGTCAGAACGTGTTGCACCTTGTGAATGCGTTCCGACCGCTGCTGCTATCGTATGGTTATTTTGAAGAGACGGTAGACAAGTACGTACATCTTTCTAAATTCTAGGATGAGAGCGAATAACAGGTATTCCTTCAGGTGGATCCTGAAAGTAAATGAGGAGCTCAGGGAGCTCAAGCAGCGTCTTTATCTCAGGGTGGGTACCAGTGCTTTTGAAGGTTCCGGGCATTCTCTTATCCAGCTTTGGTACTAGTGGCATTGCGCGTGGGCAGTAAAAAGTAGGTCATAAGTCAAGACTGAAATGTGGACCTTGTACGGGTCCCCGTTATAGTAGTCCGGGCCAAGATGTCTTACCTCGGTACGCATAGTTACTCTTTGCAATACATACTGCTATATTTCTGGTGCATTAATACGCAGCGCAATACCGTGATAACCTTGTTTTAGCTGATGGCATAGAGCTGCTTGCGGTGCCCTTTTGTTGTTGGTTTTTTTTTTTTTTGGAAACGTTTCCAGCCCAATTTGGAATGATGGATCCTACTACCAAAGGCTCTCCGTTTATCCCAGGACTTTACACACACCGAGACGAAATCGAGACTAGTTTTCTCTGGAGCATACTGCGGATGGCCTCGTGTTTTAGGCCTTGATGCCAACGTGCACGCCTCACGCGGCCCGGGATGTCCCTTCGTGGGCAGACTCGGCATCTTCAGCCGCTCCGGTGGGGAATGCGTGGCGAACGCCGGAGCCTTCTGTCTTGACGGTCCGTGCCCCAGAATTTGGTACCTTATGACTGAAATTTTGGTCAAGGGGTGCGGATGCCGTTGAGCATTGCGAATCTATTGATAAAAATAGGGGAGCGATCAACCTTTAAAGTCTCGAGTTCAGGTACATACTTGTCGAGCGCCGCTCTCATCAAGGTCAAGGGCTGAACGCTCACTCTTGGCATTTTACCGCCCCTATCTCTCTCCAGCCAATCGACGTCACTTCTTAATCTTACTACTCCACTTCCCGGGCGTACTTAAGGACGCCGATGCAACGATTAATCCGAGACCCGTGGGCCCCGCGTTCAAGTGGCCGTTCGAGCCCTTCGACCTCAGCAACAGCCTCAGAAGCTTACTACAGCGGTGACGCAGACGACGAGCTCACTGCATCGGAAAATATGTCTAGCGTGGTAGCCAGTGATATTGCTTCAGACCTTCAACGTCTACGTGCCCGAAGCCCCACTCGTTCCGATGGGGCTAGTGTTTATTCTTATTCATCGTCAACACACAACTTAACGCGAGAAAGTTATGGCAGAACCATCAACAATGTCAATGATGTGAGCACCAAAAGACCCTCTCCCCTCGATCGAGACTCATGCTTGGCGATGATCCTAAGTATTACATGCTGCCAGGTATTTGCCCATTAATCCCGCGTCTGTCGTGATCTAACAGATGAGCCTCGAACGCCTGGAACATATAGTGGACGTTGCCGAACATGGCAGGCTCGATCTCCAACACGAAATGCTAAAGTTGGCTATGGATGGTATCTTCGTCAATGCCGATGCAGCAAACCGCGCGTTGACAGCGAAGGGTGGGGAATCACCCGCCGCGCTGGATGTTGGTACCGGCTCTGGCTCTTGGGTCGTTGATTGTGCCAGAATGTATCCCGAAGCCGAGGTGGTGGGGTTAGACCTAGCACCTGCAAATCTCACAACGTAAGTTGGTGGGAGCCTTCGACCCTTAAACGCGACATTTACGAGGTCGTTGGTAGTGAACCTCCACCAAATGCTCGCTTCGAGTGCGACGATGCTAGCCTTGGGCTGACGCACTATCGGAACTGCTTCAACGTGGTTAATCTTCGCGCTGTTTGTACCGGCTTCGAGGTATTGGGAGGTCTTGCAGGGATCGAGAAATGTGCTAACAACTACGGTCTACGTAGAACTATAGAAGGTTTCTTGATGATGTTCTACTGGTACTCCGGCCTGGAGGAGTTTGTCAGATGCTTGAAGGCAGCCTGCGGTTTTATGACGAAAACCGGCGGAAGATACCACCTCAGCAAGAAAACGATCCGGTATGTCTATCAAAGCTAAGAAAATCTAAGCAATGTTGACTGATCCTGGTGCAGAACTTTTGTTGGACCGTTAAGATGTATCATGCTACTCGTGAGGCAATAAGGGTATGTGCTTCGCACCCACACCATGGCGCTTCTTCACATCTCGAACAATTGCAACGCTTCAGGCTCGTGGACCCGGCATCGACTCATATGACCAAGTTCCTGGGTGGCTCAAGGAGATGGGCTCTGTTTGGGAAGAGTTCGGGCTGAAGGACGTTTGGGTTCCAATAGGTCCTTGGGAAAAGGGCGGTAAGTCGGAAGAAGCATCTACTCTACGTACAGTACTTCTCTGAGGTGTTATCTCTTGTTGTAGTGGACAGGAAGCAAAGAACTATTGGGGAGATGAACCGTCAGAACGTGTTACGCCTTGTGAACTCATTCCGACCGCTGCTGCTCTCATATGGTTATTTCGACGAGACGATAGACAAGTGCGTGCATCTTCCTCGACTTTCAGACGAAAGCGAATAACGGGTATTTCTTCAGGTGGATCTCAAAAGTCAATGAGGAGCTCCGGGGGCTCAAGCGGCCTCTTTATGTCAGGGTGGGTGCCAGTGCTTTGAAAGTTCCAGGCATCCTCTCATCCAGCCTTCATATTAGTGGCATTGCGCCTGGGCAGTAAAGAGTAGGTCATAAAGTGATGACTAAAATGTGGACGTCGACGTTGTACGGGTCCTTGGAGTAGTATAGCTCGGGCCAAGGTGTCCATTTCTTTGGTACACAAAGTCACTCCTCGCAATTACATATTGCTGTCATCCTTGTACCGTAATACACGCATGCGGGAATGTGATATCCTCATCTTCGCCGATGGCATTGAGCGGCTTACAATGGCGTCCGATTGTTGGCTTTCGGGGAACGGTCTCAGGAACGGGGATTTGTTTCCAATTTCGGCGTTTTTCGCACTTTGGGCCAGGCATCGCCGCTCCGTACCGCTTCTCCTTCTTCCATTATAACTCGCGTCACCTAGGTACCTCATTCCGCCTCCTGATCAATCCTCCACCCCCTCGACATCAGGTCCAGCGAGGACGGATCAGATTCGCGTTGGAATTCACCCATCCAAGGTTGTCGAAAGCACCCGACTCTTCGCTCGTTTTTCTTGCCTCCCCTTTCCTTTTTTCCCCATCAATATTCGCCTCAATTTTCCCCTTGCAGGTTCAACAAAAGCAGCACGCTCGTTCTCGCTGGCCGTCCCTCAACTTCAAACTCCTTTCGCCTTCTCTCCAGTACTTTATCGTCTCATTCGGCGTTGACCAACGGTTCAGTCCGGATCAAAATAGGTCTCATTCACCCATCACATCACGCTCCCAAGTAACAAATATCCGAAGGCTTGCAGCACCAAAAGCCTCATGTCTTCACCCCCGACCAATCTCTCTACACCCGAAAGTCCATCAGCGATGTCGTCCTCAGCTGCCGCACAGGCAGAAACCCCGACACGGCCCTCTGGCAGTGAAGCGCTGCCCGGAGGACTAGCACGCGCCCAGCGGTCCCCTTCTTTAGGTATCAATATTCCTGGAGAGCCGTCAACGCCTCGTACTGGAGGAGCGACGGATCGTTCATTCAACCTGTCAAGAACGACCCCAACAGTGCACGTCACCAGCCCGACCCGCGACATCTCGTCACTTCGAGCTACGCCGCTCTCCGCTGCCAACACATCGACCTCTTCCGCGGCTACATCACCCGTCACCCCCGGCCGCTCTCGTCAAGGCAGCCAAACCCATGCCGGCGGCATTTTACCCCCAGCCTCGTTCTTCCGGCCATCAAAACCGAACTCCGCGACGAATAGAACATCGGGTAGCGGCAGTTTCAACTTTCCAGGAAGCCCGCCCAAGTCGTCCCCCATAGGCAGCATTGGCATCGGTTTGCCGTTCAAGGCGAGCTCTCCCAGTACATCGCCTTTGGCGCCAAAGGGCAGTGGGCTGCCAAGCACCTTCAAAACGCCCAATCTCGCACTGGGCGGCGGAGACGCCGGCGCCCGCATGACAAAGCAGAGCAGAGAACCTTTGTTACCCGTCAGGGAACAGCAGGCGGGTAACAGAACTCAGACTAGCGTTGCGGATACGAGTGCAAGCTCTGTCGGTGGAGTGATGCGAGGAAGCTTTGAGAGAATGTGGCGGAAAGGAGGATCTGAAACGGGAGCTTCGACTCCGCCTCGAAGGAGCGTGGACCGGAGAAGTCAGAAAAGCGTTCCAGCTGGTGTCGCGGAAGAAACAGGGATGGAAGAAGGAAATAATATGGACCTGGAAGGTGGACCAAGGAGCGGAGAGGGTGAACTCTACGATGACGCGACGCCTCAACCTTCGCCGGGCCCAGAAGACCGAAATCGGTTCGTTCAAGATGACGCCGACCACCTCGCCGTCGACGATATTGGGGATGGTGCATTTGGTGGCGGTGTGGTGATGGAGATGGGCCGTCTATCTCTTGCAGACACAGCCGTTCGGCCAATGTCGATGGCTGACACGAGCGTTCGAACGAGTTACCGGACTGGCGACGGGGGAGATACGGATTTGGAGAGTGCGATTATCGGAGATGCAGTCGTGTTCCGAAGGAGTACAGGAGCTATGGTTATGTTGGAAACACCAAAAACACCAAAGACGCCCCGGACTCCTGGTGGCGGGGTAGGGGCCATCGCAAGCTTTTCGTTCGACACAGAACGTACGGAGCTCGAGTCCCATCCGCCCGATTCAGCCCATCCACTTGCACAAACCCACCATATCTCCGCTCCAAGCACCCCAGCCCAACAGTCTCGCCACGCTCATTTCGCTCCTTCACCTCACCGCTCGCCAAAGAACCTCGCCAATGGGAAACCCTCTTCCTCTACCACTTCCTTGCCGACTTCGCATAATAGCTTATTCCACCGATCGTCTGAAAAAGAACCTTCTTCCATGACAGCCTCACCACCGTACATGGTTCCGGTCATGTCTGGGAAATCTCAAAAGCCTATGCGCAATTACGAGATCCACCCCAGCCGGAACAAGTTCTTCTTCAATGGGCATGTTCTCGCTGGCGGGGACTCCGCCTGGCCGTTTATTGGCGCTTTGGTTTTGGTGTTGGGAATTGCGGGGACGTGGTTTGGCACGACGTGCGTCTTTTGGTGGCATCGTGGCGGAGGAGGGCAAGCTGTTGCTGCTGTTGGAGCGTACTTGTGCTTGCTGACTCTGAGCAGCATGTTGATGACGGTAAGCGTTTGGTCTGTTTGCATTCTGGGGAAATCGTGATTTTTCTAAACGGGAGACGTCGCCGTCATGGCGTTTGTAGGCCTTCCGAGATCCAGGCATCTTGCCCCGAGACTTGGATCCCGATCCACCATGTGCGCCGACGGGATCGAGTGCATCTGAGAGCCAGCGTGTTCCCCTGCCAAGGGATCTTCGTGTTCGTGCCGGAACGTGAGTACCCTGGAAACCTTTTTTGGTGCCGAAATGGCTTGCCGTTGTGCCGAGCATTGTCTGACGTTTCGGCATGGTCCCCCCAATGACGAACAGGGTGAGGGTCAAGTATTGCGTAACTTGCAAAACTTATCGGCCGCCGAGATCAAGCCATTGTAAGATGGTGAGCGTCTTTTTTTTTAATGTCTTGGGAGCGTTCGGGGGAATTAACGCTGCGGTCTGGCCTGGCAGTGCGACAATTGTGTTGACGGATGTGACCATCATTGCCAATGGGTCAACAACTGTGTTGGACGGAGAAATTATACCCATTTTATTACTTTCGTCGTGACCGCTGTAGGTTTTGCGCGCAAGACCGGGTTAGGGATGCGATTCTGACGTTCGATGGCTTCCTTTCCAGAGCATCACCGCGTTTCTCGTTCTTGGAACCGGAATCACCCACATATACCTAATTACACACGAAAACCATTGGTCCGTGCAAGAAGGTTTCAAGCATGCTATCGGCAGCGTTGTCGCCGTGGCACTCTGCTTTGTGGTGATGTGGCCGTTGTTGGCTTTGACGCTCTACCATGTCCGGGTATGCCAAGTTCGATTTACTGCGGTGATTGCCAAGCAAACTGACACGATCAAATGCTTAGCTTTTACTGTTGAACATTACTACGATCGAGCAAGTCCGGAACCAAGCGCACCGGAAGCTAACCAATGCGCCCACCCCACCAAACCCCTTTAGCATTGGTCGTTGGTGGCACAACGTTGCGTACCTCCTCTGCCGACCTGCTGGATACTCTTGGGTTGATTTACCGGGGTACAGCACGAGCGATACTCGGAAGGTGAGCGAATATTTGCCTTGTCATGTCATGTGCTCGGTTCCCTGGAGACTGCGGAGCGCTAACGAACCACGATTTCTCCGCACTCTCGCTGTGCAAATGTATTCTGTAGGTCAACCCTGGTTTTATCGTGCGTGCCGCGAGTACCGTGGAAGGGGACCTTGAAAGCAGCGTTGTGCGCGATTCCCGAGATGATTGGCGGTAGTTCTATGTGTGCGTTCTGTATATTATCTACTTTGATCTCTTTCCCCCATCTTTTCATTAGATTATGGTACACTTGTTCTTGTTCGTTCTTTGGTGAATCCTAGTAGCTACATTTTGGCGTGATCGGGGAGGTCCCCTCAGATTCCTGAAGATCCACCCGGGAGAGATGGCCGACGACACGTTGATTGGTGGAGGGGTGTGAGACATGGATGAAAGAAGATGCAGGAGAGGGTTGCAAGTTAAAGTGTTTCCCTTTTAGAGATTGTGTGCTCAGACGGGGATTGGTCACCGGGCCTCACCCTCGGGCATCGTAGCGAGCACCCCAAATCGTTGCATCGGGGTGGGCCGGGGATAAAATTAACCAGTGACTTGGCCTCCTGCTATTGATGTGGACGTCATGAAGGGCCATTTTGATGCTGTCTGCAGCAGAGCCAAAAAGGCGGGCTCGTTCGCGTGCAGGGCGGTTTTGGGGTTCTGCTTCGCCCTACGCTCGTCTCACGGGGGGATGTCTTGCCAAACATTGCGAAGATGAATGAAATTTCTGTGGGTGTGCTGTGCAGTCGTTGGAGCTACGTAGTTGGAGTGCCTGAATGTGTGAGATGCCGATCCGAGGTATGGTCAAGGTTGCGGCAAGGAATTCCCCGTTTGAATAATTTTTTTTCGGTGTCAACGATGTCCGCGACTTGGCAGAACAGATTTTTCGGGTACTGGATGGCCCGTGGATGGCATTACGCGCGCGACCCTTTATCTGGGGGGAGGAGAAACATTCGGTCATTTCCCTCTCGATCCAATCAACCGGTGGAGGGGGACGAGGTGTGCAGCCCAAAGGAGAGCCTTGAAAGACTTTTCTCAACCACCTCCAATTTCTCTTTACTCATCCGTTTCTCCTCTGCCGTTAGGCCTCTGCCGACCTTTAAGAGCCAGACAACCACAGGCACCTCATGAATCCGACCCCAAACCAGGGCGGTCAGGATTCACATAACAATCACCCGCAGCACCACCAACAGCAACATCTCCCGAGACACCAAACTACCTTTCCACCACCACCACCAACAGCTTTCCAACAAGGTGCTCTTCAGTACCAGCTAGCTCAGCAGCAGCTCCAATCCTCCTTGTATCAGGCACCGTATTCCCCAGGAGGCATGGCACACCAACAGCAACAATCGCCGTTTGGTACCTCGTCAGGCTACTTTCGCACTTTCTCACAACACTCTGGCTCGGCTACTCCTCAAGGCTCTACGACTGCCCCTCCGGGAACCTTCCGCGAACCCCAAGCCATCGACTCACCAGCCATGGCCTCAAGAACCACACCAGAGGCCTCCTCAAGCGCTAGCCATACGGCGGGGCCATCTCCAAAAGGCGCACCCACCCCGCCTTCCATGTCCACTTTGACGTCCTCCTCGTCCATACCCGGTTCCTCCCAAGCGAAGCGGAAACGCAAAGACGGGAAAGGAAAGGCTGGAACCGTCGACCAGTCTGAAGAAGACGAAGCCGAGAAGGCGAAACGTACCAAAACGCAGAGAGCTTGCGATCCGTGCCGGCGGAAGAAGATACGGTGAGCTGCCATGCAGATGCCCTTCCTCTCCGTTCGGGCAAGTTCGAAAACTGACTGTATATCTGTCACACCTCTCGTTGGTTCCTGCTTCTCCGAAACAAACGCGCATCTAATAGATGCGACATTATACCCGATTCGGAACCCGCAATATGTCAGCACTGCTCGCAATACCGCTACGATTGCACCTTTTATCTCCCAATCACCGAGACCCGCTTTAAGAAAAAGAGGCTGGAAGAAGCCGCTGCTGCCGCCTCCACCTCCAACGGCTCGACCGTAGACGTCAAGCCGGTCATATCTAGAGGTCCCAGTGGTGACGAAGCCCCGAACGGCGGCATAGCGAGCGCAAGCAGGGTGAGGGGAGATCTTCCCATGGCGAGTGCAGGAGAATCGTCAAAGGAAGTCAAGATATACGGTGAGTGACTTTATATATCATATGCCTTGCGTGGGGTGACTGTGGCTCGCTCCGTGCCGTTTTCGGCGCTGCGGAAGGAGAGACGCATAACCTTTCCGGAATACCATGGCACGGGCCACGGCTCACCGCACCCGCCGACCTCAGTCATGTTTCGGCATCTCGTTACTGATCTTACTATTGCTTGGGTCATCATTACCCTTCTCCTTCTCGTCCTTCCCATGGGAAATTCTGGAACCTGGGTCTAGGTCCGACGTCGTTGAGCTTCATCATGCATTCTACTCCTTCCATCCCCGTCCAGGCCTTTGAGAACTACGACGCACGCTATCAAGAAACATGGGAAGTCGGCAAAACCGGAGACGGTTTCATCCAAGTCACGGATCACAGTCCACCTCAACACCCTGCCACCTTGGCCAAGCCGCTCGAATATCATCGGCTGGATCGAGAGGTCCTAGCGAGCTTGATCAACGCGTACTTTCAGGAAGTCGCTCCACAGTTCCCCGTCGTCAGCGAAGCGGAATTCCTGTCGACGCCGAGCCCGCCGCCGGTGTTGCTGTACGCGATTTGCAGCGTCGCTGCTGGGCGGAGGGGCGTGCCGAGGGAGGTGTTTGATACGTTGAGAGCGGCGGTGAACCAGGTCATCAAGACGGATGACGTGTTGAGCACCGCGAGCGTGGTCAACGTGCAAGCGCTGTTGATTTTGGGCATGAGCGGGGACGTTCACTCGGTGAGCATTCAGTCGGCGATGACCGCTGCTTGGTTGAGGTTGGGTGCGGTGAGTTTTTGAGGTTCCCCACGCTATCGTTGTGAAAAGGTTGAACTAAACTCGAGTTGGGAAATTTCTTTTAGGCGATACGAATGGTATGGCTGATCTTGGGTTTGCAAGACGGAAAGTGCTTGCTGACCGCTTCTGCTCATCCATAGGCTCAAGATCTGGGCATGCATCGTGCCGAAGCTGTCAAGAAGAACGTCGAACTCCGACGACGATTATGGGGTGCATGCGTCATCGCTGACCGATGGTATGCCAAGTTATTCCCTAACCTGTGTGGGGGGTTGAAGCTAAACTTGGTGGTGCCCTTCGCTTAGGTACGGCGCCTGCTTTGGTCATCCTTTCATGATCGACGTTCTCGACTGCGACGTTCGACTACCGACGCCAGACGACCCGAACGACATATCTATAGCCGCGACGAAACCGAATTGTTATTTGGCGGAATTGATCAAGCTTTCGATATTGCTGGGCAAAGTTACCAAAACGATCTACTCGCCTAGCGGATTGGTGCACGCGACGGATCAGATCATCACCCAACTCTTGGCCGAATTGGATTCGTGGAAGGAGAATTTGCATCCGGATCTGGTCTTCCAGGGCAAAGATTCGATTTTACCGGCTGGTACGTTGCAGTAGTCGGTTGTTTGGTGGACGTTTGACCGACATCGGCGCTTATTTCTGTGACGTTTCTTCAAGGGCTCCTGCATCTCTTCTACACCTGCGTGTGTATGATGTTCTGGCGTGTGTTCCTGCGTCTTTCTTATCGCTGTCCGGCGCATCTCAAGTTCAGCTTGACTGTTCCGAGGTGGACGCAGCTCGTCGCCTGGTCCAAAGAGAGCATCGAATGGCTGGACGGCCACGAGGAATGTTTTGATTCGTGGATGTTTGTTGCTTACGCCGCCAGCAGTTGCGCGTTAGTCCAGGTGCGTACAACTTACACCCCCCGGCCCTAAGCCTTGTTCGGTCGTGGCAGTGGGCGCTATTGCTGGGTTGCCATCACGAGACTCTGGGAGGCAAATTTGAAATTAACCTCTTCGCCTTTATTCCTTTCTGCTGTAGTACCATACTTGGGTGCGGCGAAGAGATCCAGAGGCGGTCAAGACCCTCAAACTCCTAAGGGATTGTGTACAAAGATGGGAGGCCTCCTTACATCCGGGCCACATGTCAGCTAGAAGAAAAGTGCGTGTGTTTACATTATTCTCCTCCTTTATTGTGGGCGGGGCTTGTGTTTTGCGCACCGACGTCATTTGGCGGTGCTTGAAACGCGCGCGTCGTCGACCGTCGGTTGCCATGCCTCGCCTTTGTTGTCTGGATTAGATTTGTTTTTACTAACTCTCACTCTCCTTCATTTCTTTCTTCGGCGTTCAATTTTACAACACGTTAGACAGCCGAGATCATCATACTCCTATACGAAACCACGCAACTCCCACAGGCCGCGTTTAATCAACCAAACAATCCGCAGAGGCTGAACCCAACCGTCGGCGTGTCCGATCGACCGCCTGGAACGGAGAACTTCCGGAAGCTCAAGTTCACAAAGGATCCCACGCGACCTGGAGGAGGGGTGTTTGTCGCTGATGACAAGGCGCTTGCGGAGGCGGTCATCAGCGATTTACCCCTTGGGACGGTCGTGTTTGTGCAGGCCGAAGATAAGGATGGCCGACCGGCGTCGGGCGTTGGACCTGTGAACAAAGTCGAGGATGGAGCGCCCAACGCTGCTGGCGGGAGGTCTGCCAACTCGGCATCGGATGAGGTCACGTCGTTGATGGTGAACATCGCACCTTTGCAAACTGCGTTCGGCGGCGGGCCAAGCAGCAGCAACAGCACTGGCGGCCAATCGAGCGCAGCGGCAGGAAGCGATAATCACAATGCTCAGCGGTTCGGGTCTATCTTTGGCCCGTCGAGCTTGTGGAACAGCATGCCCGATTTGATTGCTGGACAAGTGCCTGCTGATTTCCCCGTGGGGGCTGTGGATGGCTTCTCAGGAGCGATACCAGCCACCAAGCCCCAGCCATCGACAACTGTGTCGAACGTCAACCCATCGATGAACTACAATTACGCCCCCGTGACCTCGGGCGCAGTGAATGGATGGCAGCAGCTTGGCAATGGTGGCGTTCAGGTGTTGAACCTGTTGGACCAGCCTCTGGATGGGAGCGTGGTGCCGTATCAGATGCTGCAGGGCATTCCTTTCGATACGTTCAATACCGGTGAGCTTTTTGATTGATCGACTTGCCGAAGCGGCTTATGATTACGTTCGTGTGGCGCTGATCTCTTTACTTCCTTTCTCTTTGTTGTATAGCTGGGTGGGATGAGTACTTCGCAAGGGTAAGTGGGCTGTGGCTTGTCTCGAGACAAGAAGAAGAAAAGAACTCAAAAAAATATTCCTTTCTCTTCTTTTTTTCTTTATTTGGTACCCAACGTGCGTCACATTGGACAGATTGCTTCGCGAGATAATGCGGCGCTCCCCCACCATGCGTCCGGTAGCAACAACGCCGGAAGGGCGTCTTCGACACCGGGCAACGCTGACGGTGGTAACGGGGGAACCGGCGGCGGTAGGACGCTGTGATGTGACGAGGTGGATGGTGTTTTGGATTGATGGTCCTTAAAAGGGAAAGGCTCTTTAATTGAATCGGAAGTCGGTCGGAGTGTAGAGCGGAGTTGTAGATCGACAAATCACCCCTTGGCACCGTCAAACACCCTGCGCTCGCCGTCCATGGACATTGAGGAAAAATAGTAATAATATTCTAAACGACCTCTACTGTATCTTCCTCCCCTGTAGCTGTTTCTCGTCGTGGCTCGTGCTGGCATTTCGTGTTAATTAATTTTTTTCGGCCACGTCTAGTTCGCGGTGCATGACGGGGGGATGTCGAGAGTGACCCGAGATTTTGGGTGGCTTTCTGCTTCTTTGGGACTTCTGTGACCGCTCCCTTGACAAATAATTCACCCACCCAGTCCCTCCCGTTCATCCCTTCCTCTCCTTTTGCACTCGTTTTCCACCATCCACGACGTTCTCCACTCCTTCCAGGTCGTCGTCGTTGGACGCAGTCTGTGCACTGGTGTACCTATACAGCCCTCGTCGGTTTTGCCATCAAAACACTCGACTTTCCCGGCACCATTTCGCGATCTCAAACTTCTTCCTCGCCTCATCGTCCCCCGCCCCGCCCGCCATTCGCGACCAACCTCTTTTTCCTATAAACTTGTCTCTCCTATACTCTAGCAGCCGGCCACTGTGTCCACTCTCTTAAACCTGTTCCACACCTTTCCTCTCGTTTTTACTATTACCCTAATCAGTCGGGATTCAAATGGCTGCATTCGCCAAGCGATTCCTCTCCTCCGCCACAACGGCAGCACCTAGCAATCCGCCTTCCGCTCCGTCAAGTCCAGTCACTCCGCCGTCTCCTACGTCCCCGACATCCAGTGCTGGACCGCCTGTTCCTCGGCCTCCAAAGGGAAAGGGAAAGCCTCCGCCAGGTCCTTCTCCGCTGTCGGTTTCAACCATCGCGGAGCCAACGCGATTCTCTCAAGTCCTGCCTGGCGTCAACTGCAAAGAATGCGGCCAGTCGATCCCTCTTGACAAGCTAGAAGAGCACAGATGTCCGCCTCGCCCGCCTATGCCAACCTTGCCGCCAAACCAGGATGCCAAAGGTCGACCGATGTCTAGAAGTCCAAGCAACCCTTCGATACCTCCTACTCAATCCGCTCAAGCTCCTGCAAGAAGACCGTCGGACCCTCCAAGAAGAACACCGCCCTCACCAGTTTCCAGACCCCCGGCTCAACAGCTACCAAAGCCTCCCTCGCCGTCAGCGCGCTCTCCACCAGACGATGCGCGTTTGCGTCCAGCTGTGGAGAACGACACCGACCGAGGTCTCCGGCGTCCTTCTGCTGAGAATAGCCGGCCGAAGCCAGAAGTACGTCCCCATTTCCTCATTCTTTCACCAGGCCTGACCCTGAACAACGACATTTTTTTTTCCTGGGTTCCAATTACAGACCTTGCAGACTACGGCGTTGGGGAACTCGCCTATTCCCGCGCCTCACAGTCCAGCTCGCAGTCCAGCTCCTGCCCAAACGAGCTTTGCTATTGCAAACGACCCGCCGCCGCACCCACGTCCTTCGCCTCCTCTACCGAACAACACGCAGGTGCTTCCCGATCCTCCATCCCCAAACCAACACAGCCCATCACATGCGCATTCACCGCAACATGCCACGTCCCCTCCATTGGCCCAGCAGCAAAACTCCCCTGAACGCATTACAAGCCCCATATTTGAAGGCAGGGCAACGAGGAAATCTAATTCCGAGACTCCCTTTTACGTGGACAATGGGCATCACCAGCAGGCTGATCAAGACGTAAACGACGACGCGCATATGAGCATGATCGCCCCTGACCCCGGACGCGACGCTGCACAAGTTTTATCAACGTACGGCATGCCAATTCCTGACACCCAAGTCGGCGGAGAAGCTGGGATGGCTGGTGTAGGCAGGAGAGGATTCGCTGCTGTCGCGCAAGCGGCGCTGATCGTGCAGCGAACGGGCATGAGCAGCGCGATGTCCCACCACAGTTTTGGCGGCCCGCGAACGCCAAGCCCTGGAGTTTTTCCTGTTGATCCGAGGGCGGTGAGCCCAGGTCTTATGCCAGGATTCGGTCCATCCGGTCCGTTCCCTCCTTATGGTGGTCCCAACAGTGGTCCGCCGTCGCGAATGGGCAGTCCCAACATGACCCCAATGGCTTTCGGAGCTCCCCCTCCACCCGGACGAATCGGAAGCCCTGGACAGCAGTTCCTCGGACCCGGACAGCCTGGGCACAGTCCTGGTGAGTGCTTGATCGCGTTTTTTTATAGTTTTTCGTGGTGCGCCCTCGCCGATAAGACAGTTCATTGATTTTGTCTGTACCTTGTGCCTTAGGTCCCTCCCCTCATTCACCTCCTGGCTCGTTTGGTGGACTCTCGCCCCGATCTCAAGATATCCCCCTACCTGCAAATGGTCAGCAATATCCTTTGGATGAGCGTCGCCCATCACATGGAGAGTTACCCGGCTTGGGTTTGAGCGAAGCTGGCCCAAGTCGTTCGCCCCCTCGTCAACAACAGCTCAATCAGCCTCTATCAGCCGACAGCGACGACGATGAACAAGCCGATGGGCTTAGACCTCGGAACTCGAGGCAGATGCCCAAACGCTCCATGACCGACGTCTCCCACTACACCGACGAAACTCAAATTCCGATGCGTCAGGATTCTCCCGAACCAATGACCCCTGAGGAGGAGGCCGGCTTGAACCGCAGTGACAAGGGCAAGCAACCGGACAACCGAACGTCAGTCGCCTCCTCAAGTTACACATCAATGACGATCGGAGAATCGGATCGGAAGATGGTGTCAAACGTGAAAACAGGGGTACGCAACCTATTCAGAAAATCAAGCAACCATTCCCAGAGCTCGGCATCTTCCGAGAGCAGCTCGCTATCTGTGCGATTGCCGTTCTTCGAGCGACTCAAGGCTGCAAAGAAGTCTGGCTCTCAAAGTTCTTCGGGATCCAGCGGAACGGCATTGTTCAAGTCTTCGTCCATGCGTTCGATCTCGTCTACCAAATCCGAGATTCGGCCTCTGGGGATCGAGAAGGCGTTGGCACCCGTTCAGGAGCGGCGCGAGAGCAGCAGCACGATGTCTGATGACGACGTGCAATTGGCCTATGCCTTTGGAGAAGAAGACGAACCTTCCCCGCCATCACCGGCGAAGCCTGCAGCGATCCCGCAAACCGCGCCTCTCATGATTCGTCGCTCGTCTCAAGATCCCGAAGGCGAGCGATTGCCACATTTAGCATCGGGTGCAGAATCCGGCAATACTATCAACAATTCAATCCCGTTCCCTTCACCGCCGGAAACTGCGGAGAAATTGAAGGCAGGGTCACCAATCGTTTCACATGGTGGTGTGAGAGCCGACAGCCTTGAGACCTCTTCCAGCTCGACCTCTTCCTCTTCGGCGGTTTCGACATCACTGTTACACAACAAGAACGGGAAGCCCGTCGTTGGCGTGCAGATCGTCGGCGCTGGCGATCGGGATGGCGCGACGGTTCGCGAACGCGCCGTTGGAAGCCAAGGGTTGCTTGGAGGAGATTTGTTAGCCGGAGGGCAGATGGATGGTAGTGGAATGTTGGAAAGCCCGACGAGCAGCAGTCCATCGCCGACGTCGACGTCGTTCTCAACGACTACGGGTGTCGTGTCTGCCGTCTCAAAGATGAAGAAAAAGAAAGTTCGGCAATGCCGGAAGTGCTCCAAGATCATTACGGATGGCAAATGGGTTGCCGTTGATGTTGGAACTCCTGAAGCCGCCGTCTTGTGCGAGTACGATTGGAAGGAAGACTATTTACCCAAGGTTCGTGTCTCTTGGACGGCTTGGTCTCCAAACCAGATGATGCTGACGCGAAACCTCTTATTTGACAGTGTCGGCGATGCACGAAGCCTATTGAAGGTGCTGTCATCTCCGCCTCGGATGGCCAGATTGTGGGCAAGTATCATCGCGACTGCTTCACGTGCATTGCGTGCTCCGTGAGTATCTTTGCTCCGAAATGCCCAGTATCATGCCCCTGACCACTTCGTTATTAGAAACCATTCCCGGACAAGAACTTCTACGTCTTCGACGGTCTTCCTCATTGCCGCTACCACTATCACGAAGCCAACGGTTCGCTTTGCGCCTCTCCTGACTGTAACCAGCCCATCGAGGGTGGTTGCGCCATTGCGGATGACGGCAAGCGGTACCACCCAGAACATTTCGTCTGCGAGTGGCAAGGTGGAGGAGACGAATTACCTCCGACTCGACGACAGAAGTGTGAACAGGAATTGGAAGATTATTGGGAGTTTGGGCCCCGGAAGTACTGCTCTGAACGACACGCTGCTTGGGCCCAGGAAAAAGCTGCCGCCGACAAGGCGCGTGCGCTGAGAGAAGGCCGAGCCGTCACAGACACTACGGATCCCAACTCTCGAGCTACGAAGCGGCGTACGCTGTTCGTCAAGCAAATTGCGGAGAAGGTCGAGCTTTGAGCATCAAGCTTCCCGCTCATCCTTCCACTGCCGTGATACCCTGTTTCTTTTTTTGTTCATCCACACGTTCGTTCTTTCCTTTCGTCATTCGCTCAACCTATCTGTCACTACCTATCTCTGTTCCATGGTTCCGGATCTCTTTTCTGCTTTCTTTGAGGGACCCCTCCCTTCTTGGGGCTCTGTGTGTGTACTATTTGATCAGTTTGCTAGACCCTCTTCTCCGTCATCATCTTTTGCTGATTTTTTATTACTTTTTCGTTTTGTGTGCCATAGTTTTGCGATTTGCGGGTTGGATTCTTATTCCCTGATTGACGTTTTGGTCAAAGACTCGGTTTTCTTTTTTTTTTCTCACCGCTTTTCCTGGACTCTTCTTTTTGCGTGCTCATGGTAGTAGATCACATAATCAAAAGAATTTGTTGCTAACCTCCATCATTAATGCTAAGCCTTGTCTGAGTCATCTGCCAAGAGTTTAGGTAACCGGTTTTCTTTGAACCGGTTTCTCGCGGTCCCTCTATGTATAGTGGGCGGTTCTGCAGTCGCTCGGTGGCCGCGGTGCTCACGGGCATCACCCCGAGACAGTCTTTAAATAAAAGAGCGCGCCTGAGGGGGCCACGTCAGACAAAACCCCAATCATTCCTTCTAGTGACACTCGACACTGGATGGCGACCGCATCGACTGTCAAGAAAGCCCCGGCTGTCCTCACACGCTTGTTCGACAAGATTGCCGGCGCTCCTAATGCTTTGATATCCCGACCAGCTGCCGGTGTTGTCGCTTCCAAGGACGAGCCTGAGTAAATACAATGCTCTTACGTTGATCTTCTGAGGCACCGAGCACTGATGCTTGAGCCCATTCCTAGGTTAATTCTTATCTTTGGATGGAGTGCGTTGCATGTGGCGCAGGAACAGATAAGCTGAGGCACTCTACTGACTTCCGTTCCGCGTTGCTCGTTTCGTTTCTTTGGGGTAGTGGATGCCCAGTTGCAACATATCCACAAGGTGAGCTTTTTCCGTTCAACGTGGCATTACAGAATGCTAAATAACAGCGGTCCCCAGTACACCGAAACCTATCATAAACTCTACCCCGGAGCGACGCAAATCATCGTTCGGAGCTTCCCAAATTGGTGGTGGACAAAAGAGGAAATTTCAGTGAGACTTCGCATCCTCGATCGAGAGACTTGAACAATCAAAGTGACCATAGAATTCCTCGGGATAGATAGAGGGCATCCTGCCAGTCGCCAAACTCGTGAACGAAGCGTACAATCCTAAACGTACCTTGATCCATGCCTTCTCGAATGGTTCGTTCTCTCATCTTACCACGCCCACGTCCGCTCGCGCTGACTCTGCGGTTTACTTCCTTTGCGCGATACATGTCTTCAGGCGGAACGTTTGCGCTCGACAATGTTGCTGAGGGCTTGCATCGTTTGACTGGCAAGACCGATCTTCCACTCCCCGCTAGGACTGTCATCTTCGACTCCTGCCCCGGAGACAGCAACTTCTCCGGTGGAGCTAAAGCATTCACTGGTGGCATCAAGAACCCGATCATAAGAAACATTGCCAGTGCCCTCGCCGTATCTTCGATGACTCTTTTCTGGTTATACTCAACGGCAGCTGGAATCGAGGATCCGTTCGTCACCTTGCGGAAGCACCTCCTGGATCCAGCGTTTCTCCCACCTACGGCCTCCAGAACGTACATCTACTCAAAGATAGATGAACTGGTGCCTGCGCAGGTCGTCGAGCAACACGCGCAGGAATCAAAGAAGCTTGGCATGGACGTCGTCCTCGAGGCGTACGACAACTCTCCACACGTCAACCATCTCAGACAAAATCCCGATCGATACTGGGCGATCGTCAAGGACGCTTGGACTCGCTCCGGGAATTGAGCGGCCACAAGCTACAGCTGCACTGGTTGGACGAATCATCATCTCAGTTAATGCTTCCAGTACGCCAACCACCTCGTCGTGCTTCGAGACCCTTGGTTCTTTGTATCCGCCCGTAATATAATCGCTTTGTAACGGATCTCATTGTCCTTCATTGACAGACTTGTACCAGTTGGCGTATAAATTACATAATGGAACAAAAACGAAAGAGGCAACAAGGGGCAACACGCGAGCAAGAAGACGAATAATTGACGAAGACCACGACGAGAAGGCCCGCAACGAGAGGGGAATTGCTTCGGAACCATGCAAGGTACAAATGATGAAAAAACGGACCACATAATGAAGAAGAAAGAAAATGAGGAGAGCACGATGCAAATGAGACCACCATTTCATCTGAGGTACTGAGATGGGTTGACGAGGTGAGGATAAGGATTCGTTCCCGGAACAACGGACGCCCCTGCGGATGGTCCCGGGAGCATCTGCATGCCCGCTCGAGAATCAGCGCGTGATCGTTGCTGGATTAAACTGTTGGCCGTGAGCATCACCTCCACCTCGGTCGACTCGCTTCCCGTGATTGCCACAGCGTGAGCAACGGCAGACTGAGTTGCAATCGATACGTCTGTGAGAGAAACTGGGGCAGGCGTTATTGGTGCCACGGGACTGGATTTGGCTTGCAGGAGAGCAACAGCGGTCTTGTCTGCTTGAACTTGACGGGCAGCTTGGTGTACGACAGATTGTGCAGCCTGAACCAAAACACTGGATGCTTTCGGTTGCTCGCCGATAGCACGGCCCACGAGAGCGTCGTGAGCTTCGCTGGAGATGACTTGCGCGGCGACGGTTAAAACCTGCTGCTGTTTTGCTAGCGCAGCTTGTGCATGAATCTGGGCGGGACCGGTCGGGAAACCTTGATTGTGTGCAGCAGCAGCGACGCGATTCGCAGCGTTGTTGATAACAGCGATGACTTGTGCCGTTTCGGCTGGATTTGGTACGGGTGGGGGAAGGGCTGCAGCGGAAACGAGAGGAGGGCTGTCGAAGAGGGTTTAGATTAGATTCCGCTGGTACAAAGGTCAAAGGGCAGGCTCACCGAGGAACGGTCGCCTGGGGAACAACGCTATCGCTCACAAAGCGCCTTGTGTTAACCGCATCCGTGCCTAGCAACGATGGTCGTCGGGCTTTGGGATAAGAAGAGTCGCCGACGGCCAGCGGGGCGACGGTGATAGGGTGAGTCACGCTGAGGACCTTCTGTTGACCATCTTGCATGTACTACGGAAAGGTCAATGTCAACCCCCCTGAATGAACAAGGGGTGGAGATTCACCTACCCGAGCTTCAACGATGAGGTCGATGCTCTGCGAGTCTGGCGTCGGAACGCCATTAAGAGCGCCTTTCTCCCATCGCATCCAAGGCGGCATATTTGGCGAAGAGAACTCGACGTCGATGCTTGCCCTCGACAATTGAGGATCCCAGATCTTTGGCTCCCACTGCCACTTCAAGCCGATGTAGGCCATGGTGGGCGGAGCTCCCGCGATCTTGCGAACGAACTTTTTGAAGACCCAGCGGGGTGCATTCACATCTCCATTCATCGCCAGAATCTTCTTGGCCTCGATGTTCCAAATGTGGTTTCCTTTGCTCTTCGCTTTCTTCCCGTCCTCGTTGAACCGGGCGATGTAAGGGTTATGGTGCCAGAGGTAGGCTTTGATCTGTTGAACGAACCACCGTTCCTAAGTCAATTTGCCCCTTGAGAACGAGCCGTAGTTTATGCTCACTTTTTTAATTGGTATCTGTTCTTCGCCATACCCTTGTCGAGCGAGCTTACATTGTGGCATCCGGTCAGACACAATACGTATCAAAATCGAGATCTGATACGATACCTCTTCCACAAAGCCGTTAGTGAACGCCTGGATACGGAATTTGAACGGTCGGAAATCGGGAGACTCGTCCAGACGAGCCATCTTCTTGGCCATGAGCGTTTGGTGGATCGCCTCGCCCTTCGAGTCGGTTGCGTCCACTAAAAATAGAAGGAAACTCGTCAGTAACGCGCCCGAACGAGCAGGACAATGGTTTTCAACGCACAGTTTGAGCAGATCCGATTTAGGTACTCCAGGAACACTCGATCCACGACGGCCTTGACCTCCAGAGACAACGCATTGGCAGAATTTGAGCCCTCCGGTCCCGATCCTGCGCCCTTTCTCTTCGAACGACCTCCTTCCATCCGTCTCGAATCATTGATGCTCCCATTGACGCTCGACGGATTCGACATCCTCCCATCCTCTCCATCATCGCTATCTCCGTCGTCGTCGCTATCATCGTCATTGGGATCGTCCTGAGAGCTCTGGTGCTGAAGGTCCGACTTGCTAAAGCTCCCATATCCGCCCCCCGAGGAAGACGACGAATGATCAGGCAGGCTCGGACGACCATGCGACGTTCCAGGTCTACTCCCGGGCAACGCCGTCACATCGACGAACGATCCCAGTGCTGCAACGTCCACGTCCATCATCCCCGAAGTCGGGCCACCAGGTAAAGATCCAGGCATAAGTCCTCCACCAGCACCCATGGGCAAGCTCTGCACGAGACCGTCAGGCAGGCCGCTGGGGTACAGCGCCGGAGCGAAAGCCGAATTCGACGCCATCGCATTACTCGATCCTACGCCCCCAGCGACCCCGGGGTTCAGAGGCGACCCGCGCAGAGCCTCTGAGCTGAATCTCCGAGATACGACCGAGCCTGGATGGTGCGGTGGTGGGATGACCACTCCCGGCGTAGGCGACCCGTGGGCAGGCGAGTCCGCGCCAGAGGCCGTTGTCGTCGTCGTCCAACCAGAGAGCGAAGAGACCGATGTGCCCGGGAATCCAGTGGGCTGTGCGGGCATACCGTTGGGATTTCCACCAGCAGCGGCGGCGATGGCCAGTGCGGATGCCAGGGGGCTTCCGCCGGGGAAAGGAAGTTGAGCACCTGCTCCGCTGAGTTGGGCCTGTGGGAGCGAGTTAGGAAACGTATGCGCATGGAGTAATGGAGGTGCTGCGGTCTGGATCCCGCTCATCATCGACGAGGTGGCGGAGGGGCTTGCGCTCGCCGCAAGCGCGTTCGCTTCGTCGGCAGCCTCCACTGAAGGTGACCTTTTGGTGATCTTGGCGGGCCCACGCGGGTCGTCGATCAACGTTGGAGCTGATGAAGCCGTTCTCTTTCTTGATGGGTCGAACGAATGATTCGAAGGCGGTTGACCGATCGCCGAACTGCCTGGTCCATCTCCCATCTGCGGTAAAGGTCCCAAAGCCGCTGCTAACGAGCTCGCCGAGGGCATTGAAGGTGGTGAAGGGCTGAGCGACAAGGCGTGCGCGGGCGAAGCGTTGAGCATTTCCTGTACCGAACCTGGGGGTGCTGCCAAACTGCCCATCGGTAAAGGTTGACTCATCCTTTGAGGTGGAGAAACGCTGCTTCCAGGACTGTTGTTCGCGCTCCCGCCTAACCGAGTTGGCTGTTGGGGCGATGATCCAGAGCGGTGGCTGGCGGCAGAGGTTGTGGAAGGGCCTGCAACGTGTCCCATCAGCGACCACAGCGCGTTACGAGGGCTGCCTGCAGCAGCATCAGAAGGCCCGAACAAAGCCCAACCTTCGAGTGATGCGCTCGCGGGCGCTTGTTGTTGCTGTTGTTGCTGTTGCTGCATCATGGCAGCATCGTCTTGACCTTCGGCGTACGGCATGTTGCTGCTGATCGCTCCGATGCTGGGCCCGACTCCCAACCCGCCGACGAGCTTCAAGCTCTCCAACAGTTCTTCGATTTGAGCGTGCGTCTGGTCCTGCTTCCCCGCAAGGTAAGCGTCCCGGGCTTGAGATGCCATTTGGACCACGCTGCAGAATACCGGCACAAGGCGTGAGGATTCAACCGAAAGGGCGAGAGACAGAGAGTACCAGGCACTTGGGCCCCGGGCTGAGGTTTTTACTTACTTGTCCAATACGGATGCGACTACAGCACCAACGGTAACCTGCCCTCCATGTCGTGTCGATATCACTCCACCTAGGGCTACCCCCGTTGCTGTCACGGCTTGCGACCCTGGACTCCCGGTTGAGGCTACGGAGGAGTGCTGGCCCATCGTGGGCGATATCGGACTAGCCATAGACGACAAGCCTGAAGGTATCACGGAAGTATCAACGAACGAAGGCTTTGGTACTGCACCTGAAGGTGGGGAAGGGCCCGCGCCCGGATGAGACGTAGGCGGAGAGTGACCGGAGGTCTGAGTAGATGGCGGCGATGCGAGCTGGCTTCCACTGGGCGAAGGTTTCGATTCGTAGAACGGCATGGGAGCCATCAAGCTATTCTGACTAGACAAGGTGCCGGCGAACGACGAGGAGGAGCTGCTCGCATCCATCATCTGCTGCATGCTGCTGCCCTGCGGTGGTTGTTGCGAGAGGAAAGCCGTCGGATCTACGGTAGACTGGGGAGAGAATTTAACCTCGTTTTCCATGTCCCTTAGTTGACTGAGGATGGTTGGGTCTGAGAAATCATAACTCGACGGTGCTTGACCACCGGCTGCAGAGAGGTGATGATGGTGGTGCTGCTCGAATCCGGTCATTGAGCCCATGTTATCTCCGCCCGCCGACGAAGACGAGAGTGGATTGGAGGGGCTAAATCCTCCACCAGCCATGGAGTAGGCAACGTCCATCTTCATGCTGTCCATGTCGATGGCTCCATAGAGCGACGACATTTAGCAAAAGAGTGGAAGTAGGAGAGCGAGTGTGATTGGGGCTTTCGAGGTTGGTGCCGCGTCTATTAGTGGTCGAGACGAGATGCTCAGGGAGTTCAACCTCTGTTCGTCGCAGATTTTCAAAAAAAAGACCAGTGTTGTTGGAAATTGGTATATGCAAACCGCTTGGGATGATGATGATGGAGGGTGGCTTGAGGTGGTGGGGAGGAGAGACTCGGTAGAATGCGAAACGAGACTGTTTGACTGCTGGCCAAAGCACAGGTAGGGAGCAGCGGCGGGAAACAAGACGCACGAACGTCAACGGACAGGACCCAAGTTAGCCCAAGCCGCCTTGCGCCGATGGACCAAGGTGCGTACCTGTATGTGAGACTGGGCGCGGGAGGTGTCGAGGGGAGGGGAACGGTCTAAATTAGAATGTAGGGTCGCTCTGAAGCCGAAACGAATATAGACTGGGAAAAGAAAACGAAACAGGAGGTGGAAAGGAAGACCCCAAGATTGCCTTTCGACAACTCGCGAGCAGCTGCTGGGGGAAGAGAGAGGGATCAAAGGTGAGGGGAGAGGTTTGTGCTGGGTGGGCAGTCTAAACGTACATGGCTTGCGGCGTCGTTCGAGGCGAGGTGGGGTGACTGGGTCCCTGAGAGACAGCAAGGCCTGTGGCTCGCTTATGCTTTGGGTATGAAATGTGGACAGCAAGGTCGGGGGAAGCTCGAGTGGAAGGACCCGCCTGCCCAACAGAAGAATTTACGAAAGGATGCGAGTGAAGGGAGAGTTGGGAGATGGACCGAAGCGGGTAGGTGTACTCGTGTCGTGGGTGCAGCTTTGAGGCTGAGAGCGGGAAGATGGTGGGGAAGCAGATGGCAGAGAGAGCGGAGAGAGAGAGCAGAGTAGAGCAGAGACGGAGAGTGTGACGCAATTCAGACGGAGACTAAACTTCTGTTCCAATGTAATAATGAACTATCCCATATCCCTCTGCTCGCCCATCTCGCGAGGTACCCACTGCTTCCCACCAGGCCACATGTCACAGCTGTTAGGATTTCATTGCTAGGCGTTGAATTGATTGATCCTGTAATCTTCGCAAAATGACACTTTCAGCTAGTCTGCGTGCGTGCTGCCAGGGGAGGCAAGCTGGCTTCTTTCCCTGACAGGCCTCCCCTCCTCCGACATCTCGATACCGCTATCTCTTTTCCATCGGCCACTTCCATCCGAATTCTTCCCCTTAACGTAAACCACCTTTTCCCAGCTTTCTCCTCTCAGTACGCCTCATTCAGCAAAGCCGCGTTTCGTGACTCTGGGCTCAACCGTCGGACAACTTTCCAGCCAGCAAACTCCAACTTTGCGTAAATCGTTCAGTCCTTCCTCGCAACCCTTGCGCAACCATCACCACGTTCTGTGCTGACTGCGGAGGGGGTTTTTTGGTGCTCCGCCTGTGCTGTGGCCAACCACCAAGAATAGGTGTCCCCATCAAGAGGTCTCATTTCCGATCGCCAATTACC
>KN822955.1:0-13314 GCA_000827465.1 Tulasnella calospora MUT 4182
TTACAAGCTCCCCCAGCCACCCCTGCAAGGTCTTTTCCCTGCATTCATCGTACTTTACGCGGTGTCGATGACCGTTGGAGAAACTTTCATCATCGTCGCCGATCGTGAGTGGCCAGCCTCAACCTCATGCCTCCTATCGCTAAATGAGCCAATATGTCATTTCCAATGTTTTAGTTGTAGTGGTAGTTTTCGTCATCCTCAACGTTTATTACGCATTCTGCGTTCGCCCAGATCCGGGCCCTCCAGCGCAACTCCAGCACGCGGCCCCGCCTGTGGCCGTCGTCTAACACGGCGACTTCGTTTAGGGTACGTCAAATTGGTTGGCTCGATATTGGGCATCTCTTAGTGGCTATGCCCACAGTCTCCCCAACCGGCCCCGTCTCGAAGCAGAGGTGTCGTCGCACCTGCCGTCGCGGAGCACCAGGACCGTGCTTCAGACACAGAGAGAGGCCCGATTGCTCATGCCCCTCCTGCCGGAATATATGTACTGGATCTGGTGTGCGGATCTCAAAAGTGAGTTTCTCGAAGTTCACGCTGAGCTAGTGCGTTGCAATTTTGACTGACAGGGTCGTCAACGTCGGTCCCAAAACAAACTTCTCGCGTTCCCCCTTTCGATGAACCAATAACTCAAACAACCACAACCGGTATGTTATGTCGACAACATGCAACCACCACCACCAATCCTTCTCCCCTATCTTACCTCTTTCCAAATCACAGGGTCCACGTATCAACCACGCTGTCCCGCCGTTATCTCCATGATGATCCATGCTCCTAATGTCACCCACCTCGATCTCTGCTTTGATGGTAACCCCATACCTGCAGCTCTCGGCATTTTTCCGGGACTAACAGTCGTGCGACTCCGCCAAGCCTCGAACTTGGCGATTGATATCTCCTCCTGGGGCTTTAATCTCTCAACGGAGATCCAGCTGACGGCATCTTGTGCCCCTCAAGGCGTTATGGTCGCACTATCACATTACCCAGAGGAGATGGAAGTCGCTGCCAAGATGTTACGTTATATCGAAACCATCACCTCTCCGTGCACCGCTTTCGATCTCGTCCTCGATGACGAGGCCATGCAGGATGTGTTCAACTATCTCAAATCCACTCAAGAGGCTGAGGTTGGCTATCCCCTACCTGGGCTGCGTACCGTCTACTTGGATTTGAAGCAGTGCGATAGCTATCCATACGAAGAGATCGTAGCGGACCTCGCCCGGGCTAGAAAAGACGTCGCAAAAATTACTGTCCACCTCCGGAAGAGTCCCTCGAGCGGGTCCTTAGGTGGGACACGGAAAGTATGTCGTTGGTATTGTCAGAATAGGGGTGGGGTTGGGATGGGCATTGGTCGGTTTTCAGTGTCATGTTTACGGTGGAACGTTTTCAGGAGGTAATTCCGCAACCCTTTCGGTCAATGGGCTTTTCGGGGGTCGCTTTTGCTATTTCCTTTGACTTTACACTCTGAAAGGCTGGCTTTTAATTGCTAGCAAATATTACCACGGTTGTCTCTTCCACACTCCAAATCCCTCTTCTTTGATCGCATACCCTAGTAAGTCCCAAAGGACTTATGCAGGTTTGGAACGTCAGTATCAACTTCAAGATCCGATATTACTCAGTCAGGACTATCCCTGCTACCCATTGGGCGAGCTCCAACCCTAACCGCGCCGAAGTTCTTTGTTCACGAGAACTCAAAATGAAGAGCTCAGCTCCGAGGTCTACTCTCTGACTTTAGGTGAGTGTTTACTTGAGTTACATCATTCTTGCACCCGTAATTTAATCTACACTTGTCTTACAGAACACGCTTCAAGGCAATCATCTCCGGACGGGATGGATTATATGAGTCAGCTCCCCATCGAACTTCTACCCTCACCATACTCCTATCGCTCAACACACTGGGCCACGCTCGTAAGATTACTCGCACCAAGGAGCTGCATCTAGTCAACAGAGCGTGGAAAGCTGCAATCGACTCAACTCCGCTTTTCTGGACATGCATTACCGACAAGCCCAGCTCATCCCCAGAGATGATAAAAAGCTGGATCCGAAAGTCAGGAGGCGCACCATTGCACATTCTCTTCGAAAAGGATACTCGTTCCCCTGAGGCCTTTATGCCATTGGTAACCCCCCATATCCAGCGCTGGCGGGAACTGGAGATCCAAGGCTGGGGTTCCAACATATCAACATACATCAACGAACCTGCCCCAATGCTGGAATCTCTCGTTCTCTACTCTGTTCTCCTTTCTTCCAACGAAATCCCATTCGGTGGGACTACCCCGTCCCTTTCATCTGTCACGCTAGGGAATGTCAGCTTCTCCCAGGACCCGACGATCCTTAGGAATTTAAAGAACCTCAGTCTTAGGAATATCACGTATGACCAAAGAAATCCTCCTCTCAGCTGGCTTCGCGGAACTCTCAGTGCGTGCCCCGACCTGGAGCAGTTGGAGATCGATGGGCGGTACATCCCGAACCGCCATCGGCACACCAACCTGTTCTCTTGGCGAAGCTATCATCCTTCTGCCTCAGGGGACTTCAAAATCTACCCGATACCACAGAGGCTATATTCGAAATGATTACCGCTCCACACCTTCCCCTCATCCGTCTTGCCTTCGATGAACATTGGGCGTGGCGGATCATGAATATACTCTCTCCACTCTCTACCAAACTTCTCCTTCGATATACCCGATTCCGTATTTACATACACAACTGGCGCATTCAAATCTCACCTATCACGGATACAGGTGAAGTTCCTTCCCCTGCTCCAACGGTGGTTGTCAATTTGTCATCCTCCGCCCGTAGTTATCCCTGGTCTCATTCGAATATGCGCGTCCTTCGCGCTTTGTCGCTGGGATGTTTGTTGCAGATAATTTCCTCAGCGTCACTGCTTGTGAGTATCCAGACCTCACCTTGACTATTTAATTAGTGTGAGTGTCGTTTCGGTTCGAAGCCTTGTTTATATGCCGCTAACAGCCAAGGAGCGGGGTTTAAAGGCCGTCGTTGCCAGTTGCTCGCCAATCGAACCTTTCATGGGTCGCTTCATGATCTAGACTCCGACAGCAAAGAATCCAGCGAAGCGATCGCAACACTGAGCAGGAGGACCAGGGTGGAAATGAACATTACAAAGCTACCCGAGTCCAAGTGGCCGCTACCAAGAAAACCAAATGCAGTGATAATGGCAACATGGGAATGGCTGGTTGAAGCCCGTCCCAGCCAGCTACACAGCGGACAGAAATCAAGCGTACATAAGCCCCAGCTGGTGATAGTTAACAAAAATCCCGTTCACTATAATGAAGATATCCAAAAGCCGTTGTATTGGTTTCACATAGCGTTTGGCATCGCTTTCAGCATCATCCACAAGTTTCTGCCCACGCTGAAAAACAATAACTTAGAACCCATAGTACATAAGAAGTAGCTATTTCTGTCTAATGGGTTAGTTCTCGACATACGAGCGCTGCGTGCCATCGCTGCCACCGCGGGCCATCGTCGACAGCAACCAGGGACGCGACTACAACGGCTCTGACCACTGACACTGACGCCTAGCTCACGTCGTGCGATGCGATGCGACAACGGTGATGGCGCAGACCTTTACGCCATTGGTAAACTCCCTTCCTGGCGTTAGTCAGCACGCCTTCCGATCGGTAGGGGGGGTTTCTCCGAAGGGGGTTTCTCAATAAAATAAGCCGGGCATCTGCAGGTCGTATTGCATGCGCAGAGCTAGGCACTCATTCATTAGGTGTCGCCTCTTTCCATCTCACCACACTAGGGAACTTCATGGGGGGAGAGAAGACACAAGAGATAGCTTCGAGGTAGGAAACCCTACGCTTCTGAACTTCTGGTCCATAGCGACTCTCCTACGGTTCTAGAAGCAAAGACAGCGCGCTGACACACGGTAACCAGAGGCTGTTCTAATTTGGCCTTGGGTGCAGGGTGCACACCAGATCGCGTGTGTGATCGGCTCGCGGCAGTCGTTTGGAATGAAATCTTACCGCACTTGGGGTCTCTGGACGGAAATCCTACCGCACTTGGAGTCGGTTGGAGCGAAATCTTACCGCACTTGGAGTCTTTGGAATGAAATTCTACCGCACTTAGAGGGCTGTCTAAGTGCGGTATGATTTCAGTCCTGAGGCCCGTAGTCAAGTGGGGGGGGGATTTCTCCACGATCCTGCCCCACGTGAGAACGTACAGCTGTTTTCAAAAAGCTAGTCCAAACAAACCCAGACAAACGCGCGCGTCGACTTTTTTCCTACCGGGATAAAAAATTCGTAGCTCTGGACACACCCCACGGAGTTGAAAGCTCTCAAGTGCGTTGTGAAAAGAAAAAATGAAAGAAAATTCAGGTGTGGCTCGCAAAACGTTCGGCCGTCATCCTGAGGTATGCCATTTTCCGCGTGCCCCGGTCTCCCTTCCATGAACCTCAAACATGACATTCCCGAGGAGTTACCCACTCATAGGCTCATGTATGGTGGGCCGAGTTCGGTTTTATTCCGAACTCGCGCGACGCGAAATTTGGCTGGGGCCGGATTTGGCGCGCGCATCCCGAGTGCGGCGCGCAAAACCCATTCCCCGCCGGTTTCGGTATTTCAACCGCGCAAATAAAATCAGATCTCGACAGCTTAAATATAAACTAAGTATACAGTATATTTAGAGTGGAATTTTCAATAGTGGGGTAGTTCGTAGCTCGCGCAGAGTTGGCATCGGCGGGGAAATGGCGATCTGAACCGGCGCGAAAATTGCGGATTTCAGCGCTGCAGCGCGAAATCGTCCACCGGCCAAATTTTGCGTGACAAATCGATTCCAGCAGCCTCAGCCTGCTGTCTACAAGGTTACAATGGTAGCTGCGGGGTGCTGGCGGGCTGCTGAAGCTGTGGGTGGCGGCGAAATGCGTGTCTCGTACGCATGTTTGGCCCAGTTTCAAAAATTTATTGAAACGAAAAGCTATGGGCAAGTGGCCTAGACAGATTGAACCTAAACTACAAGTATAGATCGACCATACAGGGAAGTTGATTAGAGGGTTGGGGGGCAGCCTGTGGTGCAGGGGCTCTGGGAGTGGGGGCAGGGGGGCCTACGGCTGCCGGGCGACGGCAAGCCTGCTGCCTAACTGGTCCAGAAAAGATGCAGCCAGGTACTAGAGAGGGAGAACTGCCATAAGACCCGCGGCAGTTAATACCTAGTGGGGCTCGTGGCAGGGCTCTCTCGCTGTTCTGACTGGTGGGTGGGCAGGTGCGCTGGGTGGAACGAAACTTCACCGCAACTGTGGGAATGCCGGTTTTCAAACACTGGCAGCCACCACCACTCTGTACACACCTTCGATAGCCACCAATTATTGCCCACCCAGCACCAAATGGATGATCAGACCGATACAACTAAACCTGTTGCAGTGGGGGCTAGACAGGCTTATGCACAGGCACCAGGTAAAAAGAAGAAAAATAAAAAAAAGGGTTTGGAGGATTTAATACCATACGATGCATGTAAGTTGATTTACCTGGGGATCAATAATGGCCCTGTATTAACCCCATAAAATTATAGGGGAGAGTTATCTTAAGGGAGTCCCAGGCCTAGTTGCTATAGCCCAGCAGGCCACAACTGTTGCAGATATGGATGCTGCCATTACCAAGATTGTAACGAATGCATGGAAAACTCAAGATTGGGGTGAAAATGCCACTGTGGTAGGGGCAGATATTTTTGATATGTACCCTGTGAAGTTCTCAGATGCTTTTTGGTTGCAGGCCCAATTGCGATCACACATGGGGCGTTCTTGCATTCCTGGGGTTAGCTCCATACTAGATCAGTCCCGGGTGCTGACTGCTGCTGAGAAAGCAACTTTTCGTGCAAAGCGACACCTGGTATGCCTGCTCCCACAACATATACACTATCCCTTGACCATAGATGCTGATATTTTGTCTCAAGATGCGCTCTGAGCTCCACCTAAACATTCGGGAGTCAATTTTCAAGACCACTGGTTTGATTCAAGTGGTGCGCTCTCGGAAAGAACTTAAATCCCCAAACCGAAAGTTCCTTCTTGATTTAACCAACATTGACAATGTGACAAGTAAATTTGACAGCACTGTTGTCGGCCCTGGTGCCATCGAAGTTGGTGGCCAGGACTGGCTTGTGATTGATGCAAGCCAAAGCTGCATAGTCCGAAATGGTGATGTGTATACTTGTTCTGGAGAGCAGACAGGCTGGCTCATTCACCTGTTCAAACAGACCATGGAGAGATTGAGTTCATTGCACTACGCAATGCAATTGGCATGGCAGACCTTGTCGAATTTATCAACTTGAATGCTAATATTGCTACAAACAACTTCCGGGGACTGCGGGTAAGAGGCTGGAGCTCTGTACCTGTACTGTGCTGCTCATGGAGTTTATGCAGCCAACAGAGCCTGGACATATGGCTGGCTATGGTCTCAGCCCAGGGCCGCGCCACCGACGCATGTTTGGACATGCCAGGAACCTGCTCTACCCCAGCCGCTTTACAGAGTCTGAACTGACAATGATGCACCATGATCTCCTTGCCTGCGCTTCACTGGTTTGGATGATTGCAGAGAGCCGCCTCCCATCCCCTGTCATCGACCAAGTGAAGTCTGATTTTGTTAAATCTGGCCTCCCTGGGATTTCCACTTCCCATATTCCTGAAGGTTGGACAGCCCCTTACTTTATTTTTTGGTATACTAATTTTTATAAACAGGGACTGGATTTTCTTTGCATCTCAAGGGCAGGGAGTATGACTTTGGGACTGCACCAAGAGCACCTCCTGAGGTATATTGGTCCAAGAATTATGCATCGTACGTACATCTGCACCCGTGCTGTAATGCCTGTGTGTTACTTACCTGTCAATACAGCAAGGCCCACAAAGAGAATACCTTTACCCCATATGCAATATCTTATACTGCACAGCGTGCTGAGACAGCAGAACCCCACGATGAGCTGCTCCCTTTTGGGGGTGACTTTGTCGATATTGGGCTGAAAGTGATGATGCGCCAAGCATCTGATACTCTGTTTGTTTTCCATGCAAAACACTATCATGGAACCACACCTATGCATAGGATTCAGCAAACAGGAGTGGTATACCCATTTTCAACCCGCCTCGTTGATGCTTACAACAAAGCTATTGAAGCCGAAACCATTGTGTTGGATCAACTTGTCTCTGCAGGGGATGCACCAATGGTGGAAGAGTATATTTAGATGGGATGCGCTAGCATGACCCACCATGGTTATTATAAACTAGTCACTACTACTCTGAGAAATCAACCTGTTGTGCCTGGTTTGCCCTATCCAAGGAATAGTGAATCACTCCTTCAACCCATTGCACTAATTAAACCATTCGAAGCCTTTGTCAACAGCTATAACGCACCTTTGGCAGACCATAGCAGTGCAATCACCAGTCCCCGATTCTGCAAGCGAAGTTCCCCTCCGAGTTATGTGAATATGCAGCACTGAGCCTAGCCTTAGGAAAGCATTCAAATTTCATGTAACTGTTTAAGTGTAGTAATTAGATTAGATTCGACTATTGCGATAAATAGACGCACATTCACCTATTCCAATAAATAGGAAACTCGTCAACTTATCGCAGCAATAGGTAATTCATTAGTCTATTCCGATAAATAGACCACTGTGATTACCCTTTTAGGCAACCGCGTCTCGTGCCCGGTCTCGGAAACTCGCCCCATATCTAGCAATTCTGCATACAATAGAGCTAATAAGACACTATGTTCTAATCCTACGAATCAAGTAGCCTATTATTCTCATAAGAATTACTCTTAATTCGAGTCGGCCGCTTACACAGCGAACGCCTCAAGGTCGTTCCCACGACCCAGCCACACAAGCCGACCCACTTACCCCTCTCGACTCTGTTACCTCTCTACTCTAATATTAGTTTTGCCCACTCGCTACTCTAATTCTGGTATGTCTATATTCTACACTCGATTTCTAATTATGTTTCTAATTACAGGTACTAACTACATATACCGCACGGTGGCTTGAACTCTCTCATGGTTAGTTCTACGCTTTGCGCACGCGCTTACCAACTTCTAAGAGTGTTCCTATGCATGTGGTATCATCGGGAACGGTGCTAGCTCTGACCAAAAAAAGCTTCCATTCTCAAGTAGGACAAAAATTAGTCTAAGACAACTGCTTCCATATTGTCAGAGCTGCTGCCCTGTGCCACCTCCACCACATGAGTTGACTGTCAGAGCCACCGCCTCTGTCACATGAGTCGCTCACCACTGAAGGAGTTCCGACTCAGCCCTTCTCCACCAGCATGCACCATCTCTCTCTGCCACCACACCTGCTGTGTATATATACACATAGTTACCGCATGTATTCTGTTACCCTGTTCATAATTACTTGTATCTTATTCCTTGTCTCCCTTTGCTCCACTCAACGTTCCACCCATTGTCCCATCCCAGCGGCCAGCAGCCAAGGCTCTTGAGAGGACACTCCCACATTCTACTCCTTTGTTCGTACCCCCATCCTCACACAAATTCTCTTCGGTCTGGTTTGGGGCCTCCAGACCAAAAGCCACAAACGATGGGATGTTCAACACATTTCAAGAATGCACAGCAGAGTAGCAGCACTTGTACTAGCAAATCTGATCCATAAACTCCTGCACCTTCCATTAATACCTGGAGCCTATGCTTACAGACAATTCAATGCATTATACTCAAACTACCACAATCCAGAATTCTACTCGAGTACAGGTAGGACAAATCTAGGGCCAATGATATCCTTCATCCCCTGTTCCTCAATCTGAGTCTCCTTGCGCCAAAGAATACCACGCGCATTGACATCACTCAGAGTGAGCCGAAGGCACTCTGAAGATGCCAGTTTCTGAACTTGGTCCACTGCATCTTCCAGATACACCTCAACTGTCATGCCTCCAACCCAGCCAGTGCATGAAATCAGGTGGAGGCAACTATCTCTCCAAATCCGATTCCACCGTTCTTGGCAATGTTCTGTTCGGGAACCAGCTACACAGTCTTCACTGTGTGTGACAGTTGGGGGTAAAATGATTAAACGGTGGCGGTGGCGAACTAGGGTTGCGCGGACTGCAATGAGGGTGCGAAACGCAGGCTCATGAAAGCACTTCAAGCGGTCCACTTGATCCTTGAGGAGTTGCTGGTCGCTTCGAATAAGCTCGGCAAGAGTGGGCCGGATCCACTCAGGAATGTCATAGGCAAGAGCACACCATAAGCGCTGGGTTGGCTCGAGGTAATATCGCTTTGGATCAAGCTCGGCAACTGCTGTCTTGAAAGCCTTCTCAACCTGGTAGAAGTGTGCAACTGGGAGTAGAGACTTCCAGTCCTCTTGTGACAGGGGACCATTGCTATGACCCAACATCTCAGTTTGGATAGTTGCTGTATAAATGGGTAGTCTTACTCGTGGTGGTGTGGGTAGAGCCATTTTAAAAGAGCTCGGAAACCAGCTGCTGTGGCTGGTTCTTTCAAGACGATTGGATTGGCCTCGGAATTTGGTGGCTCGTTCTCGGATATTGGCTGGCCATCAAGTGATGAAGATGACTCTTGTCTGGTTGCATAGATCTCAGCCCTTCGGCCTAGTACACTGAGACCAGAGAGGATTGGGCTTATTGTCTTAAAGTCCCAGGCATGGATGCAGAAAAGGGTTTTCTCAACCTAACGAGGGTTCGGTCAACCATGTGTTATAAACACCCAATATGGCATGCCACTCTACCAGGAATACTAGGTTACCAGGGCCAACTGGGGCAAAGAAATCTGGATCCTTGCTCCATAGATGTTGGATGATATGGTCTGGGCGAGACACTATGACAGGACTTGTAATCTGCCCTTGTTGGCGTCGTTCAGCAGCTTCAGCAGCTTGCTTGCGTGCCAAGGCAGAGGTATCGTTTCCATTATCAATACTCATTTGGTCAGGTGTTGGATTCGTGTTCATGATTGAATGCCAGGAGTGTCGTAGAGGTACCTGGGGTTCAGTGGTTCAGGTTCAAATTCCCACACCACCCAACCTCGGTTCTGTTCGGAACACCCTCCACCAATCATGCCTGCTCCCAATGAACTCATACCACTCCCTGAGCCCCTAACAGGAATTTGGCCTGCTCAAGTTCGAGAGAGCTTTATCATTCTTCAAAACAAATATCGACATGCAGCACGAGTCTTGCATCAGACCCGATCTGAGGAGCCCACACGCTTACTCATCATCGCAGAGGAGCTCAATGCGCAAGGAAGTCAAATTCTCGATATTATGGGTGTTCACCATGTGCCCGAGGATTGGATTGAAGCAGTGGCATTATGTTGTGCTATGCTTTTGACCGAGCTTGAAACAGCTGCTGAAATTGGGCGTGGAAGGTAGGTGATAGAACAAATTAGCCGACGAAAACTACTCAAATATACTATTATGGTTAGAATTCATGCACGTGCTCACAAGCAAAAAGCCTACACCCTCATACGAACGGGAAAGCGTGGTCGGCCTGCAATCCTTATTCCTGAACCCATTGTTCGTGAAGCTTTTGACAAGCACCGAAGCATTACAATTGCAGCCTTGGCCCGGGCACTTGGAGTGGAGCGAACTGTACTCAAAAAGCAGATGGACAAGTATGGTGTGACTCGAGCCATGGATAACATAAGCGACGAGGAACTGGATCGCCTAATTGCAGAGTTTCATGCCGATCGTCCAGACTCAGGTCTACGATATCTGGCAGGGAGACTGCGGGCTCGAGGACTACAAATCCAGCGAGAGCGCATCCGAAAGGCTGCCAAGAGGGTCTATGGACCAGGTAGCTTCGCTGCCCGACAGGCAAAGATTGCACGGCGTGAATTTGTCGTTGAATGCCTCAACGCACTCTGGTGTGGAGATGGTCACCACAAGCTAATCAAGTATGGGATTGTTGGACATGGGTTCATTGAAGCCTATTCACGTTTGGTATGTGTTGTGGGCGCCTGGGTATCACAAATGCTCAAGTCCCTGCCTCGCCGTAGATTGTAGCTTTGCGCTGGAGCAACAATAACCATGCAAGCACTGTGCTTGAAGTCTTCAAGTCTGGAGTGATCAAATATGGGCTTCCATCAAGAGTACGAGGTGACCGGGGTGGTGAAAATGTTAAAGTGGCAGTCTACATGACTATGCGCCGTGGGACTGATCGTGGCTCTTATCTATGGGGCGGGTAAGCAACATATCATCTTTCTGTTTGAATACTAAATAGAAGCTAAGTTATACGGTTTAGGTCTATGCATAATGCTCGAATTGAGCGCCTCTGGGGCGAAGTGGGATCACAGTTTGTGAGGCGGTGGAAGGTATTCTTCCAGCGCCTTGAGGCCGAATTTGGCCTTGTTAAAACAAATAAAGCCCATATCTGGCTCCTTCACCACCTGTTCCTTGAAGAGATTAATGCAGATTCAGTCCGCTTCCAAGACGACTGGAATCGGCATGGAGTAACTGGAAAGCAAACCCAGAGTCGTGCACCTGAGGTAGGCACGATAGTCTCCAAGTGTGTTTGTAACTGCTCAGGCTCGAATATTGAATAGGATATATTTTTCCTTGAAACCTTCGGGACAGGCAAATGTGATGACAGCGATGCTGCTGAAATTCCAGCTGAGCTTGATGCCGAGATTATGAGGGGTGAGAGGACTCAAGTCAACCATGAACCTCTAAAATGTGCATCGTCGGTCCACCCATTTGGAGGTTCTGAAAGTTGGGAACAGCTGTTCAACTCATACATGGAGTACCAAGCAGCCCAGCACTACCTACCCCTAGGATATGGCTTCCATGGAACAGAAAACAAGCCTTGGGATGACTTGGAAGGTCTTAAAGTGGGTAAAAAAGTATCACGAATTACTTTGCCCCATGATCCCTGGTGGTTTCGTGCCTTAGTTTGGGTTCGTGGGCTTGAAGGAATGACACACATTTGGAACGAGATGGAAAGGGTAGTTGGTCTACCATAGTATTTCCCTAGCTACAACACTTCAAGCTATTTTATTTGCAGTCCATAGTGTAGTGCATAGCATTGCAATTGCCAGGAACCCCTAGGTGCTGGTGTGTTGTGTGTTGTGGCCTCCATGTTCGTCAGCGAGATTCCTTTCACATTCATTCTCTCCAGTTTGCCAGCTCTTTTTTTTTTCATCTTTCCATTTCTCTCCCACACCTCACTTCTCCAGCAAAAATGTCATCAGCCCCACACTCCGACAGCGAATCCAGTGGTGACGACAGGGAGGATGATCAAGACTATCAGGAGGATGGCCAAATGGAGGAAGTCGGCATGGACGAGCCGGAGACCCCACCCAAAAAGGCAGCAAAGGCGAGCAAACGAACCCAGTCCAGACCGAAACCACCCAACCCTGGCACCTTGCCCGCAACTTCGAAGATTCCAGCACCTTCGAAGCCAACAACGAGTACGAGCAACTTCAATCGTTTCCTTGGCAACCAGGCTGAGCTCGTGCGAGCAGCCCATAAAGACTCCCTAGAGTCGGGTTACAGGCCAAATAAGGGGACGAAAGACTCACCGAGTGGGGCTGGAGGGTCTAAGAAGAGTTCTAAGGACCAGCAGGAGGCAAAGGATCCATCGTCAAAAGCCAAGGTTTGTGCTGTGCCCCCATGCCACAGGAGCTTTTTATATTTCCCAAAATACTGATAAATTTATGCAGGCTGGACGAAAGCCAAAGACCGAGTTTTCCCTACGAGCCTGTGTATTTCTCACACAAGGAGTCGATGTAAGCATCCCACTCAACACTGCTTGCCCCCCTGCTGATTCTCCCTTAGGCCTACGAAGGAGCTGCAGGGCCTGATCTTGGAAAGTGCTATCAGATGCAGGAATGGGGCCTTGCAGTAGTTGCCGACTCAGAGAGTGATCTCACCATTGAGAAAACTGCCAACGATGCCGATATGGAGAACTTTATCCGAAAGCTCTTCCCCCAAGTCTTCCAGTATTTCGACTCGACCATCGCTTCAACCAACTCCACTCGTCGCTCCAGCAAAAACAAGGCTGTTCAAGGCCATCTCATCACCCAGGTTAAGTCGACAGGAAAGAATAGGAAGCTGAGGGTTGAAAGGGATCTAACAATTCGGGGCTCGGCTGTGGTCGATCGCTTTCCCTCTGGCAAGAGCTGGGAACACCGAATTGCCTACTTCAGTCAGTCCCTGCTCGTTTACCATTCTAACTTGTTGCACTCACCCCTCTCTCCCATCACTAGCGGGTCCTTCAAAGATCCCGAACGAGCAGCTCAAGTTATGGGGAGTTCCTAGCTCTTGGCGAGCAGAGCTAAATGGTGAGGATACCGAGTCAGACGACGATGGTGATGCTGCAGGGAGTGACAGGCTGTCAAATTCGGGAAATGAGTCTCTCCCAGAGGTGGGCAG
>KN822955.1:57757-80922 GCA_000827465.1 Tulasnella calospora MUT 4182
TTCTGATTAATAAATCTCTCTTCTATTCCAGACAACTATTATGGCTCATCTCTCCGCATTAATTCATAGTGAACAATCCAAATTTCCAGTATCCCTCTTTTTTCTCCTCTCTTGTACCCCCCTCATGAATATCTGCCTAGGATCGATCTCGAGACGTTTTGAAATTCATCCCAGCTTTGGTCATGCCTTCTGGACCTTCTGGTACCTTACCCTTTACATAAGAGCTAAAAACACGATCCTTCCTCACGCCAGCTAACTTTTTATGGTCTCCCTAGTCTAGTTCCGCCCCCCCCCCACCTGGCTGGCGAATTAGCTAAGGGACAGGAAGTTGAACACGTTCTCAGCGGGTACCACCCGATTTGGATACATTGAACTTTAGAGCTTTCCAGAAGCGTTTGTCGCGTTGTTGAGACTGTAGGGTAGATGTCCGCTTGGTACTCGTCCATCCGCAGGATCGAGGAGTACCGAAGGGGTGTTTTGAAGTTGTAGGATGATCGAATTGGATGGCCATGATGGAAGACTTTGGCCAAGACGTGTTCCTAGTCACGGGCCGGGGAGGGAAGTAGGGTCGGCCGATTGATATTCGTCTTCGAGCATCCGGGAATGACAGATGCACGTGAAAGAGGCCTTTACGTGGAAGTGAAGTCGTCGGCCCGTGCGCTGAGCTCCCCGCAGCCAAGCCTCCCGACCGTTTGTTTGGCCTAAATTCCACACCGGTCGCGCGCACATTCTACACCGTCTTTCCGAGAGCAAAACCTTCTTCAAGGTTGCTCCAACGCTCCCCACAGGCATTTGTCCTTGACCTCTTCGCGCCCACTGCACATTGCGCAACGCATCACAGCTAGGAAGGGCCTGATTCCAACACTGGGGAGTTTCGTGGTTGAACAGGCCTTCCCTTCCACGCTCGTTCCAACCTAGTTCCCCATCTTGGTCTACTCTTTGCGGTGTCGATTGCGACTAGATCCAGCTTTTTTCCTTCAACGACAACGTGGAAGTCCTTCGCCTCCCTAATACTCTCCCGAGAAATACTTTCACCTTCTTCAGGCTGCATTGGTCACTCCATCAGGTATGAGCTCGAGTAGTCGAGATCCAAATCGACCATTGGCGGACGGCACTGGCTATTCGAATCTAGATTAAACATATTACTTGTACCACCAGTTAACCTAATAATACAGTATTCAAGCGTCGGCACTTCATATACTACACAGTGGGTTGGTGGATAGGAGGGGAATGGACTGCGAGTGCTTGGTTCTGTCGTTTGGCGGCGATCGACCGGTACACCCTTTCTGCGTACTGTAGAAAGTCCAATAGCAAAATGCTTCCGTTGAATTGACTGCAGCCCACGGACCCCGGTCCGTCCGCAGATTCTGGATAGTGCTCTACTCCGTTCGGAGGACGGGGATAGTTTGTCTGATCGCTTGTCCGTCAACCAATTTGTCCCTCCCACCACATGCGGAGCTGCAGTATGTTGCTACATCACACCCCCACATGTTCCTAATGAAGCGTTCAGGTAAAATATTGCAGCGAGGACCCCTGCCGGAAGATCATCCGGCGTTTTTTCTTAGGGATAGATCTACGATGTTTTAAGGGAAGTTGCTGTTTACTACCGAACCGCGTGGTTGCCACTTACATACCCCGATGAATTCTAGTGCCCTTGGACCCTGTACATCACCCTCAGCCGTGGAAAGAAAGTCCGAGATGCGTAAGCAGATGAGGTGCCATGGCGATCAATAGCGGCAGAAGCCTCCATTGTGATCGTGGCGGTGATGATTAGCCTTTGGGTGATTTCCGCAGGAGAAGGGGAGGCATGAACGTCTCCATACAGTATAATCGGATGGATTATTCCAAAATACTAAATGGGGGATGGAGGGGACACATGAGACAATATTGAAGGGACCAAAACGGGGAGCCTCCCCTCGCCCATGCTCTTCCATTCTCACAGTACTATTGGTTTCCTTCATTGCACTTATGTTGTCCCTCTTTTGGAGATTATTGCAGTTTCTCATCCTATCCGTGCCCTTGACCTCCTCTCCATGACGTCTCGTTAGATTGTATCTTCGGAAGATCCCTCTCGGGTTTTTGTACTGTCAGTCCCTTGACTTCCCAACAGACCTTGATTCCCGCCTTTAACTTTGCAAACCTTTTCATTAGACAAGAATCATGACTGTGGAATTTCTGGTGCGATGTATTGGATAACTGCTGTACCTAATATTACCTATGGAAGTGGTCCTCCTCCAAGGAGAGCCAGTTGGCGGTCCGCACTTCCAGAGTTAGTTCAACGAAGGCACAAGCGTTCGTGTACGTGATTAGAACAGTATTACATCTAAGACTAGCAACCCCCGGTGTAAGGAAGAGGGCTTAGCTTTGCACGGGTCGTGACCAGCGCCAATCCATCTCAGTGGGAATTAGCCTCCACCGAAACGAATGAATGAAGAGTGCCAGTATACAATTGACAAGCTTAATATTTAGACAGGCTCTACCAATGTAGCCTCTGAAGCCAGGCGTTGTCCTTCCGAAACCCCGATGGACCCGGCTCATCCGCGATCAACGGACGGCAAATGGGTGCTGCCGCGGATTTCAAATTTAAACTTCGACCAATCGAAGCGAAGCGAAGGAGATGTCGAAGTCACTTCGATGGGCGTAGGAAGGCGATTCCCATCATCCGTCGGATGGCCGCCCTGAATTATTCGATATTACATAATTTCCAGAACGTTCGGACCCTTCCCTACCAGCTCGGCTTCATAGCTTTCTCTGTTTCCCAGCTCTTGCGGACCCGTTTCCCACCGTGGTCGGAGTGTGCCCCCCGGAGGGGCTCGTCACTTCATTTCGATCCACCTCGAATAGTCCAAGTTTGTCGAAGTTGACACTTCGATAGACTTCACTTCCCTCCGCCGCAACACTAACGATAGTAGGTTAGTTAGTTTCCCGCGGGATAGGCTCATCCGACCTTCATGGGAATACACGCGCACTGCAGACGGTCCAACTCCAGAGTCCTGGACCGCAGCCATAATACCACCGACCGCTTTTGGAAAATGTCGCTTGAATCACCGCTGCGTTTTTCGTAGACACCTAATGGACACCTACGTCTTTTATAATATCTTTGTCTCCCTCTTTTCGATACCAAGATAAGACTCGGCTACCTTCCCCCAACTACTATCAGCGAGCCCGCACTCTCCTTCCAGCAACGCAGTGCAATGCAACGAAAGCTACTCCTCTGCCTCATCAGTAATGAATGCTCCTCCACACTTACCAGTGCAGTCTTAGCTAATCGTATATTCTTTTTTCCCCTCGCATAGCTGTCTTCCTCTTCGTAGTCTTGTGTGCCGTCCTCGTTACGATTGCTTTCAGGTTCAGGTTTCGTGCTCGTCCACTCCTATTGCCGCAGACACATCGCACACCGGAGCCCGCTGTTGATGCTACATACCAAAGCCGTGCTTGCTCTACTCTACATTGGTTGATCAATCATGGAGTACCTATCACCGGCTTCCACCGTGTGTTCCCACGCCTTCTGCCAGGCGCAGACTGCGGCGGCCCCGAACCCCGGCTTCCTGGTCGGGACCTGGACTCAGCCACACTGGTTTCTCTTCAACGACCTCCCTCCGCGCATTACTAGATACCCTGAGGTATGTGTGCTCAATGCGGTCTATGTCGTTGCGCCGTAAATCTCGGTCCTGACCAGATTCCTAACGCGACGCCACGCGAACCACAGTGGGCTGCCCCCGACCAACCACGACCGTTGCTCGCCTCGCGGTTTCCCAATCCTCTTCGCGCTTCCACAAAGCATCACCAAATATGGGATCGGGTCCTGGGAGACATTCCTGCTCTCGGATCTGTCCGTTTTTCATTCTCCGGCATCCTCTGCCGAAACTGACGCCACCGCTGGACCGGTTACGTATGCACAACCCTGTCTGATCAAGCGCTCCCATCCACCAATTCCTATATTTCAGGGATAAGACAGCAGCACACCTCTTTAATATACACGCGTAAGGTTCCAAATAATTTCCACTGTAGCTAAATACCGCTCTATGTTCTCTGTCTCGTCTCTGCCTCCATTCACGTCTTACATTGGCGTCCTTTCCCTACCCTTGCGGCAACTCACCATGGCTTTTCTGCTAGAATATTATTTTGGGTCTGTTCCCCATTTGGCATAGCTGTGGTCCAGGAGTGTCCGGAGACAGTGACGCCTCATGTAATGTAGATCGATAAAGTCTCCTTCACCGTTGCTATCGCCGTATTTGGGAGTCGAGAGAGATGAGAAGACCGACACACTCGCAACGAAAAGGGTTCCAAGTAAACAAACGGGGTAACACGGAGGATCCAGAGAAACGGTGATAGAAAACAGCACTACTGTTCCGCGCTGCGTGTTGTATCACCCGGTTGCCTCGAGATTGCGCGCTTGTAATTTGCTTGGGCATACGATAGGGTCTACCACCCTTCATGCCCCAAACCTTTGATCACAATACCTCCTCATCCCCTCCTCCCTCACATTCCTGACTGTACGCACATACCACTTCTTAGCGCTTGCCCGGAACTGGAGAAACTGGAGCTAGACGCGGACTACATCAACCGTTCTATTGATCAACCGGTGGTCCTTCTTTCCAAGCTTTCGTCGTTCCGTTTCATGAGAAGCGCAGGGCCGTCCGGGTGCACGGAGGTCATACTTAGCAGGATTATCGCTCCTCGCCTCGTGGATTTCTACCTCGAATTAGACCGGAACTGGGTACCACCAGTCCTGAACGTCCTTTCCCCACTCTCAACTGGCCTCCTTGGAATTCCCAAACGGCCTCAGTACCTCATTGCTGTATCTTCTCGCCAATTTACTCTATCGACTGTTGTAGTGCGGGGCCAGCCACAGTTGGTATCCAAACGTGATCGTTGATCTGTTATCCAATGCACGAACGGAGGAGGTGACTCTCCAATTGCTCCACGGCCGCCCCACGCAATGCTATTGTAAACCCCTTTCCGATTCAGCCGCCCTCAACCCCAGCCATCCTCAACTACCTCAAATCAACGAGAGAAAGCAAGGATGAGGAATTGGACCATCCCATTCCTCAACTTCGCGGCATCCGGCTACACGCGGTTCGAGCAAGTAACACTCCATACGAAGACTTGCTAGCCGACCTAGCTCAGGCCAGACCGAAGATTCGAAGCATAAAAATACAGAATTTGATTTCTCGAGGTGATTTGGGTGCCCGAGCCTCTCAATGGGATCCAATTGCCTCGAAGTTCGTTTTTAATGTGACGAGGAAAGGGGTAGCTAGCCGCAACCGGATCCGATGAAGGCGCCATAGCGAAGAGTGCACACCGTCAATGAAACAGTGATTGTTGAGTTGATTAGATTTAAATGGTACCTCTTGTTTCTCTCTCTTTATCGAGCTTCGAAATTCTTATTTGGGTGGACGCGGTCGGAAGCAGAACGCTTCGAGCTGCGCGTGCTCGACCCGTATAGGAAGGAGCAAAGCATGATAATTATTCCAAGACACGCAAAGTGGCCTTGTAAAATATATGGAGACGGTCAAATGGCTGCAGTATTTCAGACCGCCGAGTGGCGGCTTGCGAGGCAAGCAGCCCTAGACGGTGGATTGTGCCACGTGAGATGGAACCCTGGGAGCGATCCCTCGAGAATTCGCATTCTGGACCGAAAACAGTTTCCACCAACGGGCACACGTCGAGTACGTGTCACTCTCTTCACATCCAAAGCCTCCCCAAAACCCATCCGCTGCTAGCTGTGAAATCAGCCTTCCACTCTTTAACAAATACCCCCATTGACTAGGCAACTTCAAAAATAAAAATAAAAAACGATGAGCACAGCGAACCCGATCCACCTGGTCCAGCACACCATCCCGGCCTTCATCCAGTCCAAGTTGGCGTTCATCGCTACGGATGCTCTGCCATGGAAGGAGAGCGTACTGGCATTTTCGTGGACCGTTTGGGGGTTCGAGAGTTATCTCTTGTGGGTGCATCCAAGTCGCTCGCGGGGATCCGCCCGCCGGTAGCCTGACGTGCCTCGTATCCCTTCCAGGTACCGCCAATTCCCCAACTACAGCAAACCAAACCCTCCCCTCGAACTCGTCGCCTTCTTCCCGGACGACAAGTTCCAGCAGGGCCAAAAGTACGGCGCCAGCAAGGCCAAGTTCTCCGCCTTCTCGTTGCTGTACAGCCAGATATTGGAGACGGCGTTGATCGTGTTCGACGTTTACGCGAAGAGCTGGGACGTCGCTACGGCTCTGATGACCAAGTTGGGATACTCGAGTGATTATGAGGTGGGTTTTCTCAGATATTAATATCGTGCACCGAAAATCGAGCTGACGGTCTGATATTCGAATGCCGGTGGAAATTAGATCGCGACTTCGCTTGTTTGGGCGGCGGTGCTCTTCGTTGCGATGCAGGTACCCGTTATCCCGCTCAGCTACTACCAAACGTTCGTGCTCGAGGAGGAATACGGCTTCAACAAGACCACCAAGGGTCTGTTCGTCGCGGACCTTATCAAAGGATGGGCTCTTGGCGGTGCCATTGGTCTTCCGTTCCTCGCGCTGTTCCTCTGGATCATCAAATGGGCTGGATCCTCATTGTGAGTGCGCACGCTCGAGGACGGCGTTCTGCTAGCTTGCTGACCTTGGTCGCTCTTTCGTGCAGTATTCCCTATCTTATGGCATTCATGTGAGTGGTACTTGACGGAAAGCTCTCGCGTTTTGGCCCGAGTTTGCTGATCCTCACCCCGTTCTGCCCAACAAAACAGCATCACGAGTCAACTGATCCTCGTCGTCATCTACCCTCTCCTCATCCAACCGCTCTTCAACAAGCTCTCGCCGTTGCCTGAGGGCACCCTTCGAACTCGCATCGAAGGTCTGGCGAGCAGCTTGAACTTCCCCTTGAAGCACCTCTACGTGATCGACGGGTCGAAGAGGAGCAGTCACAGTAACGCGTACTTCTACGGATTGCCTTGGGTGAGTGTTGGAGAGGATTTTTTTTTCGCTTTTCGAAACGGAGGTTTCGCTCTCGCTGAACGCTCATCACCTCTTTTTCGTAGAGCAAGCACATCGTCATTTTCGATACCTTGATCGCAAAGACCAGCGAAGAGCAGATCGAAGCCGTCCTCGGTTCGTATTCGAACTGCGCACCCGCCCCCTGGTCATTCACCTCTAACGAAACCTCCCCACTCTCTCGCCCTTGGTCTCAATAGCTCACGAACTCGGCCACTGGAAGTACTCCCACCCGTCCAAGATGCTCGTCGTCTCGCAGCTCTACCTCGCCTCGATCCTCTCGGTCTTCCCCCCATTCCTGCGCTCATCCCCTCTCTTACGCTCGTTCGGCTTCAACGCTACGGTCGCCGCAAAGCCCCCGATCCTGGTCGCGTTCATGCTGTTCCAGATGGTGCAGGGCCCCATCGACGCTATGATCAAAGTCGGGATGAACGCGCTGTCGAGGCACTACGAGTACCAAGCGGATCAGTTCGCCTGCGAATTGGACGAACAGGCTGCTGCTGCCAAGGAGGGACATGGGCACGCGCATGGCAGTGATGTGAGCATGAGCGAGAGGTTGGGTCAGGCGTTGATTAGCTTGCATGTGGGCAATCTGTCGACTGTGTGGGTTGATTGGCTGTGAGTGTTGCTTTACTCTATCCCCCCCTCACCCCAAACCTTCCCCTTTTGCCTTCCTTTCCTCCTTTGGGGCTTGCCCACGTTCACCTTAACTCCCTACCATCAACGGGCACTTCGGAGAGCCTGTGGATCTGATGGTGTGGTGAGAGGCCTTTTTGGACAAAGTTCGCGACGCGAACGCGGTCGTCTTTGGCCTGAGGCGTATCTCCGTTTTGGGGGTTCTTCGTATGACTTTGCTTCCGCGGGCTGCTAACAAAAAAATATTGATGAATTCTATCTCTCCACACAATTTGACAGGTTCTCGACGTGGCATCACTCTCATCCGACGCTCACTGAGCGGCTCAAGGCTATGGAGATGATTCGAAAGCAGTCTAGAGACAAAGCTGCTAGCCAAGGAAAGAAAGAGTTGTGATTTTTGGCCCTACCGGGTGATAACGTTTTCGTAGTGCGCGCCACTGAGCTGTTTGGCTTGCGTTCACGCTAGATCAGTCGGTGGTCAAAGCTTGAGAGGACAAGTGATGAGCCTAATTCCTGTGTCTGCTGTTACTTGTGTAGTTACGGAATATGGTGCAACGATGTCTCATCTGTAATCATTTCGTAGGCTGGGGGATGTATGATATGAGCATTGAGTAATTGCTGGCAATGGAAGTGTTGCCGCTGAGCCAGTCGATGACGACGATGTGATGTTTAATGTCTCTACACTCGGCATGTCTAAACTTAGCTATAGGAGTTTCGGTCCGGTTCAAACACAGGTGCTAAGCGCAGTATTCGCCGGTTGCTTCGTTGATCGAAACGCCGCCTTGCCATATCTCCTCATCAAGTCGGTGCCGCGCGATTTAGCCTGTGTGCCTTTAGGCAAATCCGCTTCGATGCCGCCGCTGACATAAGCAATAGTGCCAGGACCGCTTTAAACATGTGGGATTGCAGTGGCACAAGGGACTGAGTAGATCTGTATGTCCTTGGAAGCAGCTCAAGACTTTGTTGGGATTAGACTATTTGAGAGGCCACCTGAAGCCGGAAATATCGGGGAGAAGGAGGAGAAGGAGGGGGAAATTAAAATGCAAGCACCTCTCTTCAGCCGATACCTGTCGACGACCGAGAGTGTTTTTAACACAGGCGGTATTGAGATTTGGGAGAGCCCGAGATCTTGGGACGGGCGTGTCAGATCTGAGCGGCAAGTGCTGTGTTTCCAAAGGAACGAGGCTAATCCGGGTTCGCCTTCCGAGGTTCCGAGTTTCCGCTTTAGTAATACTGCGTTATGTAATGTGGTCGATGTTTGTTTTGTCGTGTTGTCGGCCATGTTTGGTCTTTGTTCAGAGACGACCTTTCAGCTCTCCCCGTCGTTGTTCGTCTACTCTGAGGCGAACAAAACCACCAAAGACCCATTCTGATCAATGATGCTAGTCATCAGTGCTGACATGGGGACTGATGCGTGGGGTGGTGAAAGCGTGAGGGGGTCTGTGTTTCTTGCGCAGGGGTCACGGAATTACCGCTTCTCGCGGCGCTTTTGAGGCCGCCATTCGTCCGCCGCCGCCTGTGCATTTTACACTTCCGCTACCTCACCCACTCGACGCCCCCGTCCCCTCATCTCCAGCTTATGCCCACCACTCACAAAAGAAAAAAAACTGCGAATATACTCGGTTTTACCTTATTCCCGATGTTTGCCTATTAGGGCTAAGTTTCGAGAACCTCGCGTGGACGGGGGAGTGAACATCGTGGCGGCGTTTGGGAGAGCGTCGCGAGGAGGTCTTGATGAAGCTAACAAAGTTGAATAGCAACTATAGCGCGGTCAAGACTGTTTGAATGCTGTCGATGTCGTCTTACATATGCTGGTGTGATTCCGTCGCGGTGTCGAAATCTGAGGCTCTGAGTGGATCGACCCCAGCCTCAGATCCTACTGCGAAAGACACGGGTCGTTCGACGGTAGCTCATATGCGAAGGGATTCGTTTCTCGTATATGACGAAGCAAAACATCGCCCAGCTCCCAAATTGGATCTGACGGGAAACCATCCATAACGTCCGCTCGACGTCCATGCAGCGTGGTCAGTGCCGCTAGATTGGATCAGATGAGTGTGAGAGGCTAAATCTCTGTGTTTATCCCCCTCTAGTGCCGCAAGAGATCCTGTGTAAGTCGTCAGATCCAACTGGCGGAGGTGAATCTCAGGGACGGGTGTGTTGATGGCACCGTCTTGTTCGTCCAATCAAAGTCCGTCGCGGGCCTTCAGGGTCCTTTTGTCAGCCTACCACCGGTCTTGGTCCGTTTTTACACAGTCCCAATGTCCCTTCAGCCCCTTCGACTCGGTAACACCTGAAGCCTGAAGTCCAATGTTCCTGGTACCAAAGAACATTTTTCTGGTTCAGCCTGTCTTCACAGATACGACAAGGGATATAAATCTCCACCAGGCAGCGCCTTCCCAATTCCCTCATCAAGTCGCCTCTTCCAACTCCTCACCTCCTCCTTCCCTTCCTCAACATCACTACCGCCGCCTCCTCCTCAGCGACTCCCAACCAGCTCCTCATTCCCAAAATGAGCTCTTCTACAACATCAAGCACTGTGTTCTCCGTCCCACCTTCTCCTACACCATCCTGCTCCTCATCCTTACCCGACGTTTCGGATGACCAAGTCACCTTCCTCCTCCCTGACATCATCGAATACTGCCCATTCGAGCTTAAAGTCAACCCGCACTTCAAAGCCGCCTCAGCCGAATCCGACGCCTGGTTCGACTCGTTCGACATCCACAAGGGCGCCAAGTACACCGAATTCCACCGCGCCAAATTCGGCTTGTTGACGGCCATGTCCTACCCCGAGGCTTCCTACACCCACTTGCGCAACTGCTGCGACTTTATGAGCTGGCTCTTCGCCTTCGACGACCTCACCGACGATGGAGGTCTCCGCGAGAACATCGAGGGTTCCAAGAAGGCCGCGTGGATCATGATGCAAGCCCTCAAGTACCCCAAGACGTTCAAGACCGAGTTCAAGGTCGGCGAGACTCTCAGGAGGTATGTTATCTGCTCTGCTCCCTTCAGTTCTGCGATCAAGGTTATCTGACGAATAGCCTTTTTGACTTTTTTTCCCAACAGTTTCTGGGAACGCGCTTGCGAGACCGCCAGCGAGGGCACCCAACGCCGCTTCATCGAAACCACCCAACTCTACGTCGACGCCATCTGCAGGCAAGTCGTCAACCGCCGCCACGACGAAATCCCCACCATCGAGACGTTCGTCAAGCTCCGCCGCGACACCAGCGCCGTCAAGCTCGTCTTCGCGCTCGTCGAATACTCGCTCAACCTCGACTTGCCCGACGAGGTCTTCGAGGACCCCATGATCCAGAGCCTCGAGGAAGGCGCCAACGACATCCTCACCTGGGCCAACGACATGTACTCCTTCAACGTCGAGCAATCCAAAGGCGACACGCAGAACTTGGTCGTCATCGCCATGAACGAGCTCGGCTTGGACGTCCAAGGCGCCGTCGACTACGTCGGTGACATGATCCGCCAGCGCATCGACCAGTACGTCATGGAGAAGTACTGCGTTCCTTCGTGGGGCGAGGAAGTCGACGCGCAAGTTGCCAAGTACGTCGAGGGACTCGAGTCGTGGGTCATCGGTGTGCTTCACTGGTCTTTCGATTCCGAGCGCTACTTTGGCGCTGAGCACGAGCAGATCAAGAAGGACCGCATCGTCACTCTCCTCCCCGTCGACACTTCCATGCTTCCACCACCCGACTCGACCGTCGTCGAGGATGACGTTCCTGAGGACGAGCTCTTCCAGGAGGAGAAGGAAGTCGCTCCGGTTGTTCTCGAGGCCGCCTCTCCCGCTCCCTCACCCATGGTCGTCGCTGACGAGAAGCCCACTTCTCCTTCGTGGTCATCACTTCTGCCTTCTTCGACATCAACATATCTCACGGTCGCTACCGTCCTCTTCCCGCCAATGTTGGCCGTCTCTCTTCGCTTCTTCGACCTGTGTTGATCAATCTTGATCACACTCCACACTCTCATTCTTCTTCTCTCTCCTATTGGGCTTTTTTTTCGAATTCGTTCTTCACCCCCCAAAATCCAGCTTTTTATCCCTTTTGGTCTCTATCTATGCTTATTCTTTTTCCCTCTTCGTTCTCATCGTCTTTCGTCTCCTCTTCCCTTCGACTTACTATCGTGACACTCCTTCGGGTCTCCCATTCTGGCTATAGCTCTTGTATGCTTTCGACCATGGTCGTCAGCCTCTCCACTCTCTCTCGCCTCGGTCTCTATCTCTATCTCTCTGTGCTCGTGTACCACCACCCTCTTATCTGTCTATCTCTCTCTATTCGTTCTATCTCTCCCTCTCCTGTCTATTCTTTTTGTTATATAGCGCCTGGTCTCGTGTTGAAAAAAATACAAAGACAAAGTGTCCAACAAAAACAAAATCGCGTGCTTCGAGTGTTCGATCTTTCGAATAAGAGGAATAAGTACTTCGACTACCAATCGAAGACAATGCCTTGGACTGGTGGCAAATGAATTTGTCGACCTCGGAGCAAACAGGGCCGCGCGTGACGCCTTCCCTCGTCGGAACAACCAACTCCTTCGCCAAAAACTCGGTCGACGTGACCTTCATCCACAACACCAATTCGAAAACTTGAGAACGTTACAAGTAGGATTATCATCTGTTCCAGGAGGTGATATCGAGGATATGGGATTTTTGCTGGCGAGCCTTTGTGGTCCCTCTAGCATTGATGCAAGGCCACCCATCTGGTATCCCAGGCGGGTGGAGCGAACCCTCTTCGAGTGACCCCACGCGGTGCGCAATGGAAACAGGTTGCAAGGGTAATGGGGGTAGCTATTCGTACAAAGGTGTTTAGATGGAACAGGAAGGACTAAACCGTGACCTGAAGCAAGACCTATTTTGGTTGGACTTTTTCCTTGTATATTGTTATAAACAAATAAGAGATGGTGCTCGACAAAAAAAAAGCGTGCTTTGAGTGTTTGATGTCTCGAAGAAAGGGTAAGGAATATTCTGAAGAGGGCGTCCTTGAGACTGGACTGGTGGGAGCGAGCTCCAGCTTCCAAGTTGGAGCAAACACAGTTACACGTGACGCGTTCTCTTTTCCATAAACAACCATCAACCCTCCGCCAAAAACCCACCTAACGACCTGAATCCTCAACTCTTTTGGAGCAGAACGTTGTGTTGTCTCCTTAAAAGCCAGACGCCTAAGATCGAAAGCTGTCATACGACTGGACAAGCAGAATACCAACACACCAAGAACCACCCTATCATCGACCCGGAGTCAAGAATGGACAGCAAGATAGTTCTGGGGCAGAGTGCGGCAGGTAGTTGTGACATCTTCTTCTGCTACGTCTGCGCATATACATGCGACTGACACTAAAACGAATGAAAAACGAAAGACCGAGTTTTCTACGTGCCGGAATTGGCCAGTATGATTTTTGCCTTCGTCGATGAAGCCACACTAGCTGCCTGCGCTTTGGTGTGTCGTCCGTGGAAAGAACCGGCGCTAGATGAGCTATGGAAGCACTTGGACTCCCTCCTGCCACTTTTCGGACTTCTGTTCGATGTTGAAGCACTGTTGCTGGGTGGAGGAGAATATGTGAGTTTGCGCAGATTAGCTGCAGTCCGAAACTCATTCTCGCTCATATAGCCTGAGAATCTCTTAATGCGAGGCGTGGATTGGCTCAAGTTCCGCTCCTATGCCCAGCGGGTCAGGAGCATCGACATCGAGCCAGGCAGTCTGTCGCTGTTCCACGTCAATATGGCCCTCCTTGCTGTGGCGTCCATTGATCATCCGTTCGGAAGTTTGTTCTTACCTCACGTCCACAGAGTAAGATGGATCGCCTGCTGCTCATCAGCATGTCCGCTTTCAATGGCAAAATTTATCTCACCGTCAACTGTGAAGCTGGAGTTGGGGCTTGACTTCAAGTTGTTAGATGAAGAGGCGGCAGCTTTGTTCCCTTCACTTCAAGGTCTTGCCCCCAATCTTCAAGAACTTTCCATAACGTTCACGAGCCCCATCCTGGTTGGCGACCTGGAAGCCCCTCTCTCCCGGTGGATCTCGTCCTTACAACATCTCACGAAGCTTTGGCTACCTCCATACTACCAGCCCAAGATGATTGTGACAGCAGCGGGAGAGTTAAAAGAGCTGAAGGTACTTAAAATAATGGTGAAAAGTGCTATGGTAGCAAATGAAGAAGGGATGCAGATGGAGTTCGCGCCTAACACGTTCCCTATGTTGCGCGCGCTCGCATGGAACTCAAGCCTGCCGAACGCTTTTCAGCTTCTGCAACCTTCTCCTCGAGTCGAAGCCCTGGAAAGCCTGTACCTGGACTGCTCTGGCTACGACGATCACGTCACCATCCCCACATTCACCCGTCTCATAGGTCATGCCTGTCCCCGGCTACGCGAGGTATCTCTCATCCTGCTTCCCGACTGGTGGACACGTGCGGAATCGTCAGTCGGCCCACTTGACATGGAGGTCTTATACGGCCTAGCGCCCTGCGAAAACTTAGTCACCCTCCAAATCGGCCATCCATTCCCCATGACGCTTAACGAAAGCGATGTACATTGGATCGGTAGGTCATGGAGGAACCTGGAACGCTTGGTACTGTGTGTAGACCCGGATCTCGACCGCCCGATCAATCCACGGATGGGCGCATCAATACTCGCACTACCGCTGCTCGCGGAGCTCCTCCCGAACCTCACTCGCCTGGGATTATACTTTAGAGAAAGCGACGTGATGCGATTCTCAGGAGATCTTCATCCACAACACCAATTCAAAAACCTGAGAACGCTGCAAGTAGGATTTTCGTATGTTCCAGGTGAGACCGAAGATGTGGGGTTTCTGCTGGCGGGCCTTTGTGGTCTATCAGCCCCTAGGATTGATACAGAGCGAGCCGTCGGGCATCGAAGGGGACGCTCTCCGAGCGACTCACGTGTTCTGCCATGGAGACAGGTTGCAAGGGTAATGGGCGTAGCCATCCGCACAAAAGCCTTTGAATGGAATAGGAAAGGCCAGGCGAGGACCTGAAGCAAGCCCTCCCTTGGTGGGATATTACCTTGTAAAGTAAAAAGAGTGTGTCAAAAGATGGCGTGCTCCGTGTGCTCAGGATTTTTTAATAAATTCAAAGGTAGTGACACCTCCAAGACGGCGACATTGCGAAATTGGTTGGTAGACGGAACTGGAAGTTGATTTCGGTGACGGGAGAAAGAGCCCTGCCTCGGAATTGTGCACGAGTTGCGAAAGAGATTCCAGCTCGTTGTACGACAAGAGTCCCGCTTTGAGTACTTCGGACGTTTGACGGCCGTCGAGCCCTTCGAGCGAAGGTGTTTGAATGCTGTCGATGTCGTCTTACACATTATGGTGTGATTTGTCGCGGTGTCAAATCTGAGGCTCTGAGTGGATCGAACCCAGCCTCAGATCCTACTGCGAAAGACACGGGCCGTCGACCGTAGCTCATACGCGAAGGAATTCGTTTCTCGTATACGACGAAGCAAAACATCCCCAGCCCCAAAATTGGATCTGGCGGGAAAGCCATGAACCTCCGCTCGACGTTCGCCCCCGCAGCGTGGTATGTGCCACTGGATTGGATTAGATGACTGTGAGAGGCTAAATCTCTGTGTTTATCCCCCTCTAGTGCCGCAGAGATCCTGTGCAAGTCGTCAGATCCAACTAACGGAGGTGATCTCGCGGGCTTCCAGGGATGGGTGTGTTGATGGCACGTCTGTTCCTCCAATCAAAGTCCGTCGCTAGCCTTTTGTCGCCTGCCACCGGTCTTCGTCCGTTTTTACACAATCCTAATGTCCTTCAGCCCCTTCCACTCGGGGACACCTGAAGGCTGAAGTTTGATGTTCCTGGTACCAAAAGACGTTTTTTCGGTTCAGCCTGCCTTCACAGATACGAAAGGGATATAAATCTCCAGGCAGCGCCTTCCCAATTCCCTCATCAAGTCGCCTCTTCTACTCCCATCCCCCTCCCTCCTCAACATCACTACCACCACCCAGCGACACCAACCCACTCCTCATTCCAAAATGAGCTCTTCTACAACATCGAGCACTGTGTTCTCCGTCCCTCCTACACCTTCCTCCTCCTCATCCTTACCCGACGTTTCGGATGACCAAGTCACCTTCCTCCTCCCTGACATCATCGACTACTGCCCATTCGAGCTCAAGGTTAACCCGCACTTCAAGGGCGCCTCAGCCGAATCCGACGCCTGGTTCGACTCGTTCGACATCCACAAGGGCGCCAAGTACACCGAATTCCACCGCGCCAAGTTCGGCCTCTTAACGGCCATGTCCTACCCCGAGGCTTCCTACACCCACTTGCGCAACTGCTGCGACTTTATGAGCTGGCTCTTCGCCTTCGACGACCTCACCGATGATGGAGGTCTCCGCGAGAACATCGAGGGTTCTAAGAAGGCCGCGTGGATCATGATGCAAGCCCTCAAGTACCCCAAGACTTTCAAGACCGAGTTCAAGGTCGGCGAGACTCTCAGGAGGTATTTAACCTCCTCTTCTCTTTCAGTTCTGCGAACAGGTTCTCTGACGAATAGACTTTTTAACTTTTTCACAATCAGTTTCTGGGAACGCGCTTGCGAGACCGCTAGCGAGGGTACCCAACGCCGCTTCATCGAAACCACCCAACTCTACGTCGATGCCATCTGCAGGCAAGTCGTCAACCGCCGCCACGACGAAATTCCCAGCATCGAAACTTTCGTCAAGCTCCGCCGCGACACCAGCGCCGTCAAGCTCGTCTTCGCGCTCGTCGAATATTCGCTCAACCTCGACTTGCCCGACGAGGTCTTCGAGGACCCCATGATCCAGAGCCTCGAGGAAGGCGCCAACGACATCCTCACCTGGGCCAACGACATGTACTCCTTCAACGTCGAGCAATCCAAAGGCGACACTCAGAACTTAGTCGTCATCGCCATGAACGAGCTCGGCTTGGACGTCCAAGGTGCCGTCGACCACGTCGGCGACATGATCCGCCAGCGCATCGACCAGTACGTCATGGAGAAGTACTGCGTTCCTTCTTGGGGCGAGGAAGTCGACGCTCAAGTTGCCAAGTACGTCGAGGGACTCGAGTCGTGGGTCATCGGCGTCTTGCACTGGTCTTTCGACTCGGAGCGCTACTTTGGCGCCAAGCACGAGCAGATCAAGAAGGACCGCATCGTCACCCTCCTCCCCGTCGACACTTCCATGCTTCCGCCACCCGACTCGACCGTCGTTGAGGATGATGTCCCCGAGGACGAGCTCTTCCAGGAGGAGAAGGAAGCTGCTCAAGTTGTTCTCGATGCCTCTCCCGCTCCCTCACCCATGGTCGTCGCCGACGAGAAGCCCACTTCGCCTTCATGGTCATCACTTCTGCATGCTTCGACATCGACATATCTCACGGTCGCTACCGTTCTCTTCCCGCCAATCCTGGCTGTCTCTCTTCGCTTCTTCGACTTGTGTTGATCAATCTTGATCACCCTCCACTCTCATTACTCTTCTCTCTGCTATTGGGCTTTTTTTTCGAATTCGTTCTTCCACCCCAAAAATCCAGCTTTTTATCCCTTTTGGGTCCCTATCTATGCTTATTCTTCTCCGTCTTCGTTCTCATTGTCTCGTCTTCTCTTCGACTTACTACCGTGACACTCCTTCGGGTCTCCTATTCTGGCTATAGCTCTTGTATGCTTTCGACCATCGACTTGGGTCGTCAGCCTCCCCACTTTCTCTCCCCTCGGTCTCTCTCTATCTCACTGTGCTCGTGTACCACCACCCTTCTTATCTCTCTCTCTCTCGCTCTCTATATTCGTTCTATGTCTCCCTCTCCTGCCTATTCTTTTTGTTATATAGCGCCTGGTCTCGTGTTGAAGAAAATACAAAGACAAGTGTACGACAAAAAAGCGTGCTTCGAGTGTTCGAGATTCGAGTAAAAGGTAGGGAATAAGTACTTCCTTCGACTACCAATCGAAGGCGATGTCCTTGTGGCAATTGAATTTTGGAGCAAACAGGTCCGCGTGACGCCTTCCCTCGTCAAAACAACCAACTCCCTCCACCGAAAACTCACCCGACGACTTGAATCTTCAACTCTTCTGGCGCAAATTTTTGTTCCGTTTCCGTCGAAGGCAACCGCCCGACAGAGCCGTCATATCTCTTTCATGACTGGACAATCGGAATACCAAGGTGGCCAGATCCACCACGGAGGGGAGTTGTTCGAAAAGGCTGCGTCAGGTAATTGTGTCGTCTCCCTGGAACCTATACGCACATAGAAGAGATCAATGCTGATACGAATGAAACACAAAGTTTTCTCCATACCAGAATTAGCCAGCATGGTATTTGCTTTTGCCGATCAAGCCACCCTGGCTGCCTGCGCTGTCGTGTGTCCCTTATGGAAAGAACCAGCATTGGATGAACTATGGAAGCACTTGGACTCAGTCTTGCCGCTTACGGAGCTCTTGCCCGATGTTGGGACTCTGTCTCTAAGTGAAGAGGTGGACGTGAGTTTGCACATGCTAACTGGAGTCCGAAGCTCGTTTCATTGACCTATTGCTTAAGGACTTGGTTCGTTTAATGCGAAGCGTGGATTGGACCAAGTTTCGCTCCTACGCGCAACGGGTCAGAAATCTTAACGTCGAACCAAGCTATGATCCCTACGAATCGTCGTTCATTCCAAGAGGGCCTTAACTGCTGCGATGTCCCTCTGCCATCCGTTCGGAACTTCGCTCCTACCTCACGTTCGAAGAATAGAATGGGTCTCAGGGTGCTGCTCGGCATGTCAGCTCTTAATTGAAACGCTTGTCTCGTCGTCAGCAGTGAAGCTGGAGTTGGGGTTTAACTTCTCAAAGGAAGAGGCGGCAGCTTTGTTCCATTCACTTCAACGCCCTGCCCCCAATATTCAAGAACTCACTATAACGTTAATGGAACCCATGCGCGCTGCTTACCTGGACGGCCATCTCTCCCAGTGGATCTCATATTTACGACATCTCACGACGCTGTGGCTGCCTCCGTACTACCTGTTCAAGCCCATCGAAGCGGCAGCGGGGGAATTAAGGGAGTTGAGAGAGCTCAAAATAAGGATGGGAGGCTTGGAGGTGGGATCTGACGAAGGGATGGAAATGGAGTTTCGGCCGGCTACGTTCCCTATGTTATGCACCCTCGAATGGCCTGCAAGCCCTCCAAGCGCTTTTCGGCTCCTACAGCCTTCTCCTTCAAATCGAAGCCCTGGAAAGCTTGTACCTGTACTGCTCTGGCTACGACACTCAAGTTGACCTCCCCACATTCACTCGTCTCATAGGTCGTGCTTGCCCTCGATTGCGCGAGATATCGCTTATCCTATTTCCCGACCGGTGGGCACGCGAGGAATTGTTCAAGGGGCCGCTAGACGCGGACGTTCTATATGGCCTAGCACCCTGCCACAACCTAGTCAGCCTTCTCGTTGCTCATTCATTCCCAATGACGTTGAACGAAGGCGATCTGCATTGGATCGGTACAGCATGGAGAAATCTGGAGTGCTTGGTACTGTGTATAGCCCCCGATCTCAGTCGCAGGACCGAGCCAGGGATGGGCACATCGATTTCAACATTGCCGCTACTCGCTAACCTCCTCCCGAACCTTACTCACCTTGGATTATACTTTCGAGAAAGCGACGTAGTGCGGTTCTCAGGAGAACTTCATCCTCAACACCAATTCAAAAACTTGAGAACGTTGCAAGTAGGATTCTCATCTGTTCCGGGGGGTGAGATCGAAGATGTGGGGTTCTTGCTGGCGAGTCTTTGTGGTCCATCGGCCCCCAGCATTGATACAAGACCACCTGTCTATCCGAGGTGGTTGGACGGACCCTCTTCGGATGATCCGCGCGATGCGCAATGGAGACATGTTGCAAGGGTAATGGGCGTAGCTATTCGTACACAAGTATTTGCATGGAACAGGAAGGGCCAAACGGTGACCTGAAGCAAGACCTTCCTTGGTGAGATATTGTACCTTGTACCATATTGAAAATAAAAGATTGTGTCAAAAGATGGCGTGCTCCATGTGCTCAGGATTTTGAATAAAGTCAAAGGTAGCGACACTTCCAAGACGGCGACATTGCGAGATTGGTTGACGGAATTGGAGATTGAATTCGGCGACCCTCTGAACGAGCACGTTTGCACGTGATCGCCCTTCCCTTTGAACCACACCAATCACCACCCCACGGCCAAGAGTCTACCGGACGAGTTAGATCCTCGGACCTTTTGGGGCCAGAATTTCGCCCTACTTCTTTGAAAAGCAACACTTGTATAATCCGTGATATCTTTTCCATGACTCGTGAAGCCGAGCATGAAGGTAGTCAGAACCACTCAGCCACCGTAGCGAGCGATGGGAACAGATTGCTCAGACTGAGTGCCTCAGGTACGTATATCACATCCTGTTATATGTGCACATTTACATCGGCTAATATTGAGCCAATTTGGGCGGTTGGATGGGAAAAAGACCAGGTCATCTCGATATCAGAAGTGGCCAGCGTGATTTTTGCGTTGGCAGATCGACTCGGAGCCACCCTAGCTGCGTGCGCTTTGGTGCGCCGCTCGTGGAAGGACCCAGCGTTGGATGAGTTGTGGAAGCACTTAGACTCAATCCTGCCGCTCTTCGGGCTGTTGTTCGATATCAAGGCCCTGTCACTCAGTGGAATGCAATATGTGAGGTTGTGGATGCAATCTCGAGTGTGGAGCTTGTTTTCGCTTACTTATGGCCTAAGGAGTCCATTAGCTCAACGCTAGGCGTGGATTGGATTAAGTTCCACTCCTACGCGCAACGGGTCAGAAGTCTCAGCATCGAGCCAGACAGCCTAGGGCTGTTTCACGACAACAAAGCCCTTATGGTTGCCGCGTCCGTTGACCACCCGATTGGGACTTCGCTTCTGCCTTGTGTGCAGAGGGTAAAATGGATTGCCTGCTGCTCGACATGTCAGCTATCAATGGTACCTTTTATCTCACAGTCAACGGTAACGTTGGAGTTGGGGCTGGGCCTATCGGCGGAAGAGGCGGAGCCTTTGTTCCGTTCACTTCAACGTCATGCACCTAAAATTCAAGAACTTGCTATAACGAGCTCCAACCCGATCGACGCCCTGGACTTCCTTCTATCCCAGTGGATCTCATCCTTACCCCATCTCACTAAGCTCTGGCTGCCTCCGTACTACCACTCTCAGAGGGTGGTGGCAGCAGCGGGAGAGCTAAGAGAGTTGAGACTACTCAAAACGACAGAGCACAATCTTGCGTTCCCGAAGGACGATGAAATGCAGATGGAGTTTCGGCCGAATACGTTCCCTATGTTGCGCATCTTCGGGTGGAACTCAACCATTGAGAGAAATGTTCGGCTCCTACAGCCTTCTCCCCAAGTAGAGGCCTTGGAGAGCTTGTGCTTGGATTGCACTGAACTCGACAGCCGCGTCGACGTCCCCGCGTTCACTCGTCACCTAGGTCACGCCTGTCCCCGACTCCGAGATATACATTTCAACCTGATTTTCGATCCGTGGATTGAACCACTGGTCGGAGAGCCGTTAGACATGGATACACTCTACGGTCTGGCACCTTGTCAAAGCCTAGCCAAGATCCGAATTAGCCATCCATTCACATTGACGTTGAATGAAAGTGATGTGCATTGGATCGGTACAACATGGAAGAAGTTGGAATGCCTCGTCCTCTGCGCGGACATTAATACCAGCAGTCACCCCATCAACCCGTGGATGGGCACGTCAATATCCATACTACCGCTACTCGCCGATGTCCTCCCAAACCTTACTCACCTGGATTATACTTTCGACCAAGCTACGAAGTTCGGTTCTCAGGAGATCTTTATCCGCTACACCAGTTCAGAAACTTAGAAACCTTACAAGTGGGAACCTCACCTGTTCCTGGGGGCGAGCCTGAGGATGTCGGGTTTCTGCTGGCGAGCCTTTGTAGCTCATCAACTCCTAGCATTGAAGCAGAGCAGTCGATCCAGACTGGCCGGGGTGAAGTCATGTCTGGTGACCAACACAGTGCGCTATGGAAGCGTGTTGCAACGGTCATGCGCATAGCTATGCGGACGAAAAACTTTGGGTGGAGTAAAATGGGTTAAGCGATGTCCTGAAACGAGAGCTCCTCTGTTATACCATTAGTCATAGGTTTTTTTTGTAGTTGAATTGAAGTTTTAATTGCTCTCCCTTACCTGCCTTAGGCGCTTAGCATACCGGCTTTCTCGGCCGGCTACCGATCTAAACTCCTTCTTCCAATGTACAACAATTGTCAAAGGAGAGAGACCAGCGCAACGCGGAGAAGATATTGCCAAACACGAATTATATCAGTTCGAGACTCCTTTAACTTTGCGAGAGCGGGAGGCCCCCACGGAACACAACGACTGTGCGGAATCAGAAAAGTTGAGACCGATTCAATCGATCAACAATTTCAAATTGAACGGCTACCCGCTGTCAAGAAACACTCCCCGCCTTTCTCTTGGAAATCTTCATCCAGAAGGCCAATGGTTGTCAAAGCTGATGGACGAGGAGCACGACGAAGGAGTACCGTGGCTAGCTTTACAAGTGCATATTGTAAGAGTTTCGACGTCTGAATCACGATACTGTCATGACTAAAGTTCCCAAAAGACACTCAGTTTCCCTTGACAGACATACTAATTATGATTTTGGCAATGGTCGACAAGCCTACGCAAGCAGTAGCTGCGCGTGTCTGCCGTCGCTGGAACGAGGTCGCGCTAAGCCAACTCTGGAAATCGATGGACTCCGTCTTCCCACTGTTAAACCTACTGGCACCCTTGGAATACTTCTGCCAGTTTAAATACCATAAAAAAGTAAGCGTAAATTGAAGCTCTCCATCTTATATTAGCGAGCTCGGAAAGCTGATGGTCTTTTGGTAGGACTTGCTTAAACGCCTAGGAGCAGCAGACTGGAACCGCTTTCACCACTACGCGGTACACGTTCGCAATCTGACGCACGTCGAGACCAAGGATACTCCCCATCTCGATCCCGAAGCTGCTGCGGCGATGCTTTTCCGACATCCCTTCGGGAGCTCGCTTCTTCCCAATCTCCAAGAGGTCTACTGGACGTTCTTGCACGAAGAATCGACCATGTTTGCATTGGCATTCATGGGGCCCGAGTTGGACGTGCTGGAAATGGGCTTGGGAGTCTCTCGAACGGCCGCTGTAGAATTATTGAAATGCCTCGCGTACCGCACGCCAAACCTAAAGGGCCTTGGCATCGGAACCTACATCCGAGCGCTACACTTGAGCGACGTGGTCTCAAGCCTCATATCGTCCTTGCCCAATCTGGAGAGCCTGCATCTCCCAGTCTACTACCAAACCGAGCAAATCGTCCGCGCCATCGCAAGCAGGCCGAAGCTGAAGCACCTCATGATCGACTGGGCGTATCGCAGCGCTTACGACGAAACCGGCATGGAGCCTTACTTCTCGCCTTCGTTCCTGCCCAAATTGGGCACTTTCAACGTCACGACGCACGTCGATGCTTGCGTCGACCATTTCAAGTCGCGGGAACACTGCAGCGAGATCGACTACCTTCTCTTGCATTGCCCTACCGCATCCTCGCCATCGGATGTCAAGAAGATTCTGGCACACGT
>KN822955.1:81152-118540 GCA_000827465.1 Tulasnella calospora MUT 4182
GGTCCCAAAGTCCGATTACCCATGGGCATGTCGATCACCATGCTCCCAATCTTCGCCAAGTCCTTCCCGAAAATCACCTACCTCGCTGTATACCTCAACGAAGATCCAGTCAAATTCGACGGGGAGCTGTTCCCGGAAGATCAGTTCCACAAATTGAGAGCGCTGGATTTGGGACTTTGCCCCATCCCTGGAGGTGGACGTCAGAATCAGGAAGTGGGGCACTACATCGCTAGCCTGTGCACCGATTTACCCGCGTTGAATTTGGGATGCGACACGGCTTATCCTGGCACTGTTTCGGAGGCGATACTGAGGAGGGAACCGGAGTGGTGGCAGGTTGAGGATGCGATGGAGTTGGCGATGAAGACCAAAGTTGCCGTTCGGAAGAAGTTGGAGAAGATGAAGGCTGAACTTTCCGTCGCGGCTCGCTCGTGAAGGTATGTGAAACCGGCCTCATCGACTCAAAGTGGTGACTAATATAGGTAATGTAAAAATAGAGCAAGTCCTGAAGTTTTCGCTTGAGGTAACTGGGGTAATGAGATAGTCATTGAGCCTCCTCGCGTCGTGGAACCCTTGAAGGGAAGCACTTCGATTACGTATATAACAATAACATTAATTTCATCACTTTCTTTCTTTAAATACAATTGATAAGTCTACCTGCTGCAAGACCCAAACTGAGAGACGAAGGCGAAAGAACGAAACGGGACCAACGGCAATAACGGAACGAAGAACTCCCTCCCAAGAGACTTACTCACCCGGAAGAGACAACATGCATCCCCAACCACAGGAGTCGAAGGGGGCGAACACTCACTGACGAAAGGTCTTACTGCTGAGAGATAAACAATCTCTTCACGACCATCTTTACCAGCTCAGCGTCCACACCCACGTCCTCCCCGATTTCTTCAAAGAGCGTTCTTGGATTGTTGTTAGCGGCACTTGGGCCAGCAGTGGTGGTGGGCGATGGAGGTGCCAGGATGAGTGGGGCTGGAGTCCGGTGTTGTCGGTGGACTGAGGAAATGGGATGCTGGCGGTGGTGGGTGGTTGAGCTAGAGGCGGCGTGCGACGGTCCTCCAACGTGGGTCGCGGGCGAGGTCGTCGTCGGAGGGGAGTCCAAGTTGCCCATGCGAAGCGAAGAAGAGCTGAGTGAGCCTTTGATGTCCGTGTTGGAGGCTGCTGTTGGTCGAGTCGATCCTCCTGAAAAGTGACCGTTGTTGACGACGCGGGAATACCACGGGGACCCTCCTGGCACTGTTGACAGCGACGATGGGGCCGTCGGAGGTGGAACTTCGAGATCGTTGACGTAAAGTTGCTGAGACGGTGGGGGCGTGGCAACAGAGTCCGACGACGACGCGTCGGCGAGAGAGGAGTCGGCGGACGACGAAGCAGGGTAAGACGAGTCGAGGTTGGCTGTGATCGAGATAAGTCGACGTTGCATTTCGGTGAACGCTGTGGGTAAACGAGTCGAAGAGGATTGTCATGCATTCGTCCATCGACGTGTTTTCGATGAGGAAAGAATGGAGACCGTCAGCCCACCTCGACACTCAACAGCAACGACGACGACTTCGTCCAACAACTTTGGATCCCAATCTTGTTGTGACACGCGAACAGAGAGGATCTGCACCGCAGCTATGAAGAAATGGGCGGTGGTGATCACGATCAGCCTTCAACATGCTCGTGAAAGGTTGTGCGAACACTCTTTGTCCCACCTTGTGCCACAGCTTCATCAAAGCAAAAAGTTCGAACCCCCCCCCACAACAACACAGAGGATAAAAGAGACCAGCGGAAAGGGGAGAAGGAAGGAATAAAATTAGCTCCAACGAGGGCAAAGGAACCGTCCCAAAAGAAAAAACGTACCAAACACCCGATCCCTCAACGCGCAACTCCAAAACAAGCCGCTCGACTCGTCCCCACTGCCTGGGAACTTTTGCAATATGCTGGCGATGGCGTAAAACGGCAGAGTCGGTACTTTGAGGAAGTGAGACTAGGTAATAGAGAGCCCCCCCGCCCAATCATCATCCGTCAACAAGCGGGACCGAAAAATCCCCGGGAAAAGAGAGGCAGCTCACCTCGGGATTACGCATCAGCTGCAAAAGAGATTCCAGCTCGTTGTACGATAACAGTCCGGCTTTGAGCACTTCGGACGTTTGACGGCCGTCGAGCCCTTCGAGCGAAGGTGAAGTGGACGTGAAGCTCGCTCGCCAATTGGGGAAGATCTAGACGTTGCAAGGAAAAAAAACCCCAGGTTACTCTGCGTTTTTCGCCGAAGCTCCGACCTGGAACGATCACCAAACAAGCGTACGTTTTGCATGACTTCTTCCTGCCTGCTCACCGTCACGCTCACCGCCCTGGTCCTCTTGCCCGTGCCGATGATCTTGTTCTGGCATTCTCGCAAGACGGCGCGAGCGTCTTGTAAAGTGCGCAATTCGACGAAGCAGTGGGAGAGGGTCTTTCCAGTCGATCGTTCGAGGAGGATGTGCGTTCGGAAGGGTGTGGTCGGGTGTAACCAGGTGGTGAGCATTTGGGGAGTTACGTCCTAAGGGGGAAGGCGTTAGTTCTAGTGAGGAGAAGGGGGAAGGGGATGGAAGGTTTACCCAGGGGAGGTTGTCGATCCGAAGGACTGGGAGGTCTGGCTCGGTGGTAGTTGAAGGCGCAGTGGAAGAAGCGTCTCCAACCGCAAAGCTAGAAGGAGTAAAGGTGCTACTGAAAACGTCATCAGCAGTCGCGAGCCCAGCAGCAGCTTTCATCTTCATCTTGGCGTTCAAGACCGAGGCGAAACTAATAGTAGCAGGAAGATGTTGACCCGTGGTGGTCTTTAGCTTCGTCGTTGAACCAGAAGCAGTTGCAGCAATTGGGTTCTTCTCAAGAGAATGATAAGAAGGAGCAGCCCTCATCGGCGAAGAAGTAGAAGAATGTTGTTGATGGTGGTGGTAGTCGCCCTGAACGTCGAAGCTGGTCACTTGGCCTTTACACATCGGACACTCTAAGCCTTTCTCCCCAACGATGTTGAGCATGCCTGTAAAGCACTGGTGGCATATGGCGTGCTGGCAGGGTTGGAGGTACGAGAGCGTGATCGAAGGGAGAGAAGAGGAGGCCGTGGCGGTACCGTTGCTGCTAGAACCACAACCAGAACAGTAGTCAGCTTGGACTTCTGCTTCCATCCTCTTCTCGTTTCCAGCGTTGATCAAGGCGACGTCGTTGCGCAAACAAGAAAGCGAGGAGTCGTTCTCGGTGGTGGAAAGATAGTCCCGGAACAGAGTTCGCGGCTGAATTTGAACGGCGTCCATGCGAATGAAAAAGTCCGAGTCGGACGACGAGTTGAGGTGGCTGTGGATATGATGGCCATGAACATTATTAGCAGCAGGGGCACGAGCAGCATCATCTTCAAGAATATCGTCTTCACGGTCCGATAGCATCTTCGTACCAGCAGGAGGAACGTCGGCGTCGGCGATGGCGGTGAGTGCTTCAAGGTTGCTTCGGTCAAAGAGCGGGACACGACGGCGCCTCGACGCGGTGGGACTGGTGTTCGTTGCGGAGCTAGGCGTAGAGAAGTATTTGATAGGTGAAGCTAGTGCAATGCTCGTGGTAGTAGTAGCAGACATTCTGTGCTTTGGTGACGCGAGCGTGGCGGGTGTCGACGGCGAGGCTTGAGATACAGCTAAAGCGCGAGGAAGGCGACGGTCGTTCGACACGAACGCTGGAGAACGTAAGAAAGACGGTGAAGTAGCGGCAGCAGTTACTAAAGGGCGCAGCGACGAAAAGGAGGACGAGGGCGAAATCAGTGACGTCACTACCTCACGAGCCGCACACTGACCATTTTCACCAGCGGCTTTGGCTCTCCAATTATCAGAAAAGTCGGCCTTGCAAGAAGAAGACGCGGTATTATTGCTGGCAGCAGCGCGTTTCGACGACGTCGTCGCAGCGGTGGGAGAACCGTCGAGCTGCAAGGGCGTATTGAACGCCGAAGAGAGACGCGACAACGATCCCGAACGAGCGCTGAAGGGCGTGAACGGCGAAGTGGACGAGGATGAGGGCGACAGCGTATCGAGAGTGTTATTGGAAGCGGTGGACTTGGTGCTGGACATGACCCGACGTGGGTTGGAACTGGCGGTGGTGGAAGACGAGGGCGTCTTGGGCGTAGGTGCGGTGGTGAAGTTGACGGGTGAAGACGGTTGGGAAGACATGGAGAGTGTTGGTGGATAGACAGAGAGACAGGTGGTGGTTGAAGGGGGAAGAGAAAAGCGTTGGAGATAGCCACAGAAGGGATTCTGGGGGGTGGGGTATAAATGCCTTCTGGATTTGGAAGTCCGCCTTTGGAGATGTGACATTGTAAACACCAAGACGCGTCTGCACGTGATTCCATACTCACCGCGTTCGTCTTGTTGAATGGAGTGAGAAATTGTGGCTTTGAATACAAAAGCACCGGGATTCGTCGGTCTCGTCTTTCGGGGAGCATGTCGGATCGTCACCCGCCTACATAGATCTCCAAGCTCGGTCTTGTCTTCTTTCACAGGCAACGTGTCCACCCATCGCCAGAGGACTCGGACAGGTTGAGGACTTGGTCTTTTCAGGGGGAAAACTGATGACGGACGTTCGGTTCTAACGGTGAAACCGACGGAGTTGGCGGAACAGGCCTCTTTTGGAGAAGGCGCTTGTCCGCGTCCTTCCCCAACGTTAACTTCAAATCAGGGTTAATAGCTTTTTTTCCAACGGACCGATCCTTGGCTTTCTCCGTTACGTAGCTTGGTGGCTTGACAGCTGATGCCCTTCTCTTCAGCCATCGATCAAACCCTCTCCCAAAGAGAAGCTGTCTTGAAAAGGGCAGACCAGCAAGTGCACATAGTTTGGTGGAAAAAGCGCGTCCCAATGAAGGGGACAACAGTTCTCATACGCAGCTCGGTTAGCGGAGTGTGCCTCGTAGATTGTATCTCACTGGGATGTGCTCTCGAAACCATGCGTAGCACGAGTCGCGTGGATAGAAGGACGCCCGGGTATTTGAAGGAGCGGGAGCCCAGAAGAACGTCAAGCCCCATAGGGGAAGGATCGGGGCCTTCCAAGAGCTTTACCCCAAAGGCACCTCCGATCGATTATGCCCCTCAGACTTTCCTTGGAAGGGGGCCACCAAACCCCTTTCCGCGTGTCTTCGCCACTTCCGACTGACCCCAACCCTGTCCAGAAAGGCTTTATTGGTAATTCACATGAATGTGTCCGCGCAACGGCATAAAAAAAAAAGAATCCCATCACTTGTCATGCCAAACATGGAAGTTTTAGGGGCCGGGTGTGGCACCGCGAATATGTGATAAATTCTCTGCAAAAAAAGGAAGAAAAAGAGCAGACCAAGCGTCGGCGGAGTTCAGCCCTTTCGAATGGGTTGCTCATGATCTTGGTTTGAACTTGACAAGGTTTAGACCGGGAGGCTGGGATCCTCAAAGCAGGAAGGGCGTTTCTGAAAATCGGTGGCCTCCACCTGATGAAAAAATGGCCCTCAGGGACCATGCTGCGTCCTGTCCATAAGGAGGCATCGTAAACCCCACAGTCGAATGTACGAATACCTGGCGCCCTCATTGACGTCATCTGCTGGTTTTTTGGGAGCGTTCTGAGAGAAGATGCGGTCTTCGAAACAAACTATGGCAACAACTGAGGCTGACCACAGCGCAAGCAGCAGCGTCGCCCAGACGCGTTCTTCCATCCAAATAAAAGCTAGCGTCTCTTCAAAAAAAAAAAAAGCGGTCATCCTGCTCTTCTATTCCGGTTCATGTTCGTATTCTCATCGAGACACTTCTCCCCACCAGCTCCAACTCGTTTACTTATCTCCCTTTCCAGGTTTCCTAGACAACTCTCCTCTCTAACCATCAGCCCAAACCTAGCTGGTCGTTGTAAGTTCCTGAATATATGCTATACATGGCTTGCTCAGCTTGGGCGTCTCAGTCGCCATTCAAATGATCCTCGAATGCTGCATTAGGAACTCGAACTTTTTCGGAAGGTGCTTTTTGAACTAGTCGTGGGAGTAGAGAATTCGAAGTTCCGGGTAATCGGGTACGCGACGATCCAAAACGGTCCCCAAAAATAACACCCATCGTGTCCAAATATGGGTGGCCTCGATTTGGGTATTTGCCTGTTGATTCTTTGAGAGGGACCCATAATCCTCGCGTCCCGTCCCTCGTAGCACCCTTCCACATGGATCTAGAGCTAACGGAGATCCCGAGCCTCTCTCTCGAAGTAGGAGGGCTCCTCCGAGAGTGAAATATCATATTGAAAGGCCCTAGGACGAGCAGAGCAGACCGTTCTATCCATGTGGGATGTTACCGGGTCTTTGATGAGCCCGGCCGGGGCCTGTCGACACAGCCTCAGCCCGGATACCTGTTTCGTCGCAATGGAAACGACGTAGGTTTGTTTACCGCCAAAAAGAGGCGCAGCTATTGCCCCGCGTGGACGTTCTCGGAGCCGCGAATCTTTTGGAAAAAATCGGGTTCCGAGGCGGCGCGGAAATGTTTTTGTTGTGTGGGCCAAAAACGCGGGGGGGTTGGCTGGGGTTGGGGACTGGGAGCGACAAGTCAGAAATACGAAGTTCCCTCCGCCTACCTTCTACATTTAACCATGATTTAAAGAGCCCTCAGCTCCATAGCGACCAGAAGGCATTACGGCTCTCCCGAAGATGGTTTTCACATAGAAGAACGTCGATCAGAAGTACCCCATTTCCGACCGAAAAATGAAGAAGAAAAAAACAGTCCATCCGGTTTTTCGCACGATTGCCCCTGACTGGAATAGGAAGCGCCGACGCGCCCGCGAAAAGAGGGTGTTGCGAACCCTGAGAAGGTATGACAGAAACGATGTTGCGTAAAGCCCCTAAGTACGGGAAATGAAAGAAGCGGAGAGAGGCTATTTCGCGTCGAGTCCTTCGGAAACGATGGGGCCCACGGCTCCCAAGCAACCCCCTGACGCCTTGGTGAACCGAAAATGCCCGACACGTCCAGATTCCAACAACAACAACCCGTTTCCAAACCGGCTTAAGCGGCAGGTCTTCCAAATTCCACGCATTGCGAGGTTCGTTTTGGTGTATAATTAAAAACGTCTCCCTAGTGATCTGGGAAAAAACATATAACCGAAACGTCCTGATGTTTCACAAACCTATACATTCGGCTCGTTTCGGTTGAAGTGCGGTTGCTCTCCATGCATCTTCACAACGCCATTATGTCCGAGATGCCCCTGTTGTATTCATTAAGAACTGCGGTGGTTCCCTATCTGCCGGAAGAGCGTTCGAGACGGTCGAGGAGTTAGAGAAGTTAGGGCATTGCATCGGCGGAAGCATGAGCTCCAAGCACAGACCAATTAGCATGCCAACAATATAGCCCGTGCATGCTCAGTTGTCAACGATAAAGCTCGTACATGCATAGATTACTTATTTTAACCTCCAGCTCATAGTTTGTTTCTACGGCGCCAATCGCGTAGAGCTGAGGAGGCGCCGACCATCGCGCGAGTCTTCCAATAATGTCCCTCTGAGATAGTTTTGAAGAAACTCTTAACCATGCCCTCGCAATCCTACGACGCTTGCTCTGAGCGTCATAGGCGATATCGCTTAGCCTTGGGGGACCAGCTGTCTTGAATGAGAGCACCGAGGGTAGACGAGCAAGGGGACTAGTTTGGCCGAGGACGGCTTCCCAATGAAGAACACAGCTGCTCTCATACAGAGCTTGTTTGGAGGGTGCCCATAGTCTATATAATGCTGGATGCACTCAAAAGAGTGCACCGCTCGAGGCGCGCAGAAAGGAAAGGCGCTGAGGTATTTGAAGGAGCGCCAGCCCGAAGATCAGCTTCAAGCCACAGATATAGGAGAAGGTTGGAGAGGATCGGGCCTTCGAATAGCTTTTGTCCAAAGGTTCCTCTGATTGATTCCGCCCCCAGTATATCCCGGCCTTTCCTTGGAAGGGCCTTTCCGCGTGTCTCCGCCACCTCCCACTGACGCCAACATTGTCCAAAGACTTATTGGTAATTCACATAAATATCCGCAAAACGCCTTTCACGATATCAAACTTTCCGATCACTCGCCAGGTTACACATGGAGGGGTTAAGGGCCGAATGAGGCGCTGCAATGATCAAATATCTGCCCAAATAGAAAGCAGACCGAGCTTCGGCGGAGTTCAACCCTTTCGAAGGGATGCTCACGACCTTGGCCTGAACTTGAAAGGTTTAGACCGGAACTCCCCGAAACCGAATACTCGACGTCCTCATTGACGTAGAGAAAAATCACCATGCCCCATTCCCAGTGCAATCTATGTTCAACATACTCCGACGCAGCGAAAGTACTTGGCTCCTGGTCTCAGGTGCTGCCATCGCGCGTGTTTCGTCCCAATTAAAAACTGCACAGGTTTGCCCATCGCAGGACTGAGAGACATGCAAAGAAGTCGAAGAAATAACGCAAGACGCGAACGTTCTCAGAGCCGAATCCTGAAAATCGGCGGGCTCTGACGGGACGGCCGGTCTTGTGGCGCAAAACATGGGGTCGTCTGAAGCAAAATTCGAGGCTATGCTGACCCATCCTATTCTGCCATTAACCAGTTCAAGTTCTTGGCTCCATAGCAACCAGAATGTCTGGGCTAGCCTGAAGATTGATCATAATAAACCAGATCAGACTCTTTCAGTCTCAGACAAAAAAAACCCACATTCACACGATTGCCCCTGCTAAAAGGAAGCACTCGCCCACGAAAATGCAGTTGGAGTGCTCTGGAAACCCTTGAAGGCTTATGACTGAAATATTTTGAGTAAAGCCCTGGGAAGTGTAGGAAGCGCAGGAACCTAGAAGGAGGCTATTTCGCATCGAGTCCTCGGAAACGGCGGGCGCTCCCCCTACCAACCCTGACGCTTCCACAAACTGAACTGCGCCACCGCGTCCAGATTCCAACCAACCCGTTTCCAAAAGCACTCGGGCGACGGTATCAAAAGCTCCACGCGTTGCGGGCTTCGGTTTGGTGCATAATGAGATGTCTCCTAACGATCTTGAATGCATTTTAACCAGAAAGTCCTGAACACTTCGAAGGGGGTATAGTCGGCTTGTCTGTCTCAAATGCGGTTGCTCTCGGTGCGTCATACCTTCGCCAGTACGCTCGAGACGTTCATTTCCTATTTATATAAAAACAAGGTTCCTCTAGAGTCGTCAGAAGAGCGTTCAAGATGGACTAGGTAACTGGGAAATTGCATTGGCCCGGAAGCGAACTCTGAGCTTCGCGGCAGAACCACGCAAAACCATCATGCTCGCATGAGCATGAGACTATGCAGATTAATCTCCGGCTTATAAATTTTCCATATCGCTAAATATTATGAACCAAACAAGGTTGAGGAGAGGACGACTGAGTTTCCGAGGTTTCCTATAGCAGTCCGCACACCCAGACCCTTCTGCAATGACCACGATCTGACATGCAGTTGTCAGCCTAGCCAAACAAGAACACAGAAGAAGGGTTTTATTGAGTTATTGGTGAATCTTTGGGGCCTTGTTGGAACGGGGATGTTTCGAACATACAGACAAGGGACGCTACCACAGGGAAAGAGCTACCATTTCCTGAGCCGTCCGATCATGAGGTCGAGAGACGGTAGCAGCTCCAACTGGTATAGGCTTGAGAAATTTTCTAACTATGCTTCTGGAAAGATGCAACGCTCGCTTCGAACGTCTTGCGCAAAGTCTATCAGTAGCACGCAACGAATTCCTCGAAACACGCTTTATTATTTGATTTCAAGCCAAGTCACGACGCTGTAACAATCAACTTTACTTATCAAGGCGAATTCCATCCAAGCCGATGACCAGTTCCTTCTTCTCGGCGTCCCATCCGTATTTTGCCTCTCCTTTCAAGCCTTTCAAGCCACCGCTGCAGGTCTTCTCATCAACAATCAACTTGGCCGTGGCCGTACCGTCGTACAACCCATCGACGGTAAAATGAGCCTCTCCTTCCTTCCCACCGTCGAGCGTGCCCTTGAAGACCATGATACCAACGTATTTGGCGGTCATTTGGTGGGGATCCGTGACGCCAGGAGGCGCTTCCCGGTAAACCATGACATATTCCGCGAGACCTTTACCGGTCAATCGGCCCGCAAAGGTACGAGTGGTCCGAACACGAGTGATCTTGAGCGAACCCACTGAGTCTGAAATTGGGGCTTCTTCCCACCCGTCCGTCTTGCATGTCGTGATCGCACCTGGGGGAAAACAAGATTTCCCGGGTTGATATATCGGAAGGTTTTTTTTTTTTTTTAAAAAGGAGGTGCGTGTTTAAGGTGGCGATGACGATGATGAAAGCGGGGTGAGAGGCAAGGTCCGGTCGGTCGGGATCCGGTCCAGAGCACGTTGAAATCAAAAGAGATTCAGGGTTCCGGCGGTTATATACGTCCATGAGAGAGTGGGGAAAAGGCGATGCAGTTAGCATAATCGATGATAAAAAGGGGGCGGAGGGGATTCTTCGAGTTGGCCCGCGGTCGAGCGCGGGACGGTCTGAGAACGAGATGCTCACCTGAAGAAGCCATTAGAGATTTCTTGTCCGAATATTCCCTTTTTGTTCTCAAATGCGAGGTTCGTTATTCGAGCGACGAGAAAGCAAGGATTCGAGGGTGTAATCAGAGGAACTGTTTCTCAGAGGTTGGTCGTGTTCTGCTTGAGGGGCAATGGGGCCCGTGGAGACATTGGTCACGACGCGTGTTATATAAGCCGCGTTTTCCCGCCGGATACGTACAATCTGAGAACAAGGGGGCTTAACTTATCGCGAGTTCGGATCCGTTAGACTCAGGTGACTCCCACAGTTGAACACGCGCGGCTTGCGTAAGCCGGTTACTGTCCAAAAGCGTAATATGGATCCGCGTTGGAGCGTCGTGCATTGTGCTCATTGTTGGGTCGTCGAAAGTGGATTGATTGGTCAGACCCTTGGAGCACAGACCCTTGGCCACGCGGCAGGTGAAACCAATCACAGCGCTGGAACACGACGCTTTCGTCAGTCGGGAGGGGCGCTCGCGCATGCAATGCTTAGGGAACGTTCTATCGTAGTCGGGAGAAGGCGGGACGGTGAGGCAGCGCGCAAAACGACAACGACAAAGTGCGAGGCCTTGCAGGCCTCACCAATGACGTCCGGACGCATGCAGGTTTCCAGGCTTTCCAGCCCAACCGAAAAGAAAACGTCACCAGCACACCAATAGGTCGTGTTCAACTAAAAAATGATTAACCTCAAGGTTTCATCATAATGAATCTTTTCCTTTCGCGCTAATACCAAAAAAGATTAGTCCCGGTGTTCTTTCGATCTTTCTTGCACGGCGAGAACGTCATGATGAAGTACTGGGACGCCGAGTCGCTCAGAGACCTGATGATCGAAAAACACAGCCACCCCATTTCGTATGCCTTCTGGTTTCCGTGCTGCTCTTATGTGGCTTGCATAGGAGACTAAGCTTCTCCGACATAGGCTGACTATTTTTTGTACGGATCGAAAAGCAGCTCGAAACGGACGAAATCGAGCTTACTTGATATCTCCGCTCAACTACCCTCCCACGGTTTGTGTGACTTCTTCAAGTGACCAATCAGGGACTTCAAACCGCGCCAAGGAACCCAGCGCCCGTCTTCGTCTCGTCTCTCATCGACAAAGCGCTTGAAAAATGTGACCGCCAGGAATCAGCGTCTGTGTCTCTATCTAGCTGCTGGCTCTAATGGAGAAGTGAGTGTGCTGGCAACCCCAGTGGCGCTATTGCCACTTGAATGCGACGCCCACCTGTATTGTCCATTTGTCCTGACAACAGTGTGCAGTTCACTCGGCCAGACTATCCTCTGAGCATTTTTGGTGCAAAATTCAGGGTAGGGAATGCTCTTATAGTCGTTAGGTATGCTTGTTGGCAAGCTATTCTCGGCGGAGGAGGAAAACCGCCTCAGAAACCTCCGCAAGGACAGTAGACCCGTCGAAGTCGTTCTGCCAACCGTGGAGAGTCAACCTTTTATCTTTGACTGCCAGTTGCTATACAGGCAACGCTATATTTGGACAGAAAGCTAAGCCTTTCAGGCAACAGCACACTCTCTTGGTTGCACTCGCTCAGATCACGTACAGTAGGGATCACACATCTCAGAGTTTAGTCTTCCAAACGCGTAATGATTAGTGATTGAACGACAAGTTCATCCGAAGGGTGTTAATTCCGAACATTGATCTTGTTTTTCTAACTTTGTTTGGTCAGCGATTTGTTTCAGCTTCTTCCCCGGCTTTTCTGTCTCGCTTCTCTCTTCTTCGTCGCACCCGTTTCTTACGACAAATTCCAGGCTGTGTGAGTGTTTCAACCAAGCATGGCTACGAACCGACTGCGCTCTGGTTCTATCCCCTTTCTTTGTAAAAACTGGAGAAAGATTTACTATGTTTCCCTCGGTCTTGACCTTCTCTCCCCATCAGCTCGGGCAGGGCACGTTCGGTGTACACCGCCGGCACCTTTAACCCTTACCTCCTTTCTTCTTTGATCCCCCTTTTGATGAAAATCGTAATAGGAAGCTTTTCCTGCGCGCCACTAAATCCCCATCTGAACCTGAAAGGTTTGACTGATCTTTGTTGGTTCTCGATTCGGATTACTACCTTTTTTAGTGATGATGGACCTGAACTACGGAGCTTTTGGTGATAGATAGGAGGGAGAAGGCGGGGTGTTCTCTCTCCACGCGGCTCTCTTGTCAAAGACACCGTCTCCTACTCCTTTCGAGATAAATGAGCTTTGCACAGCGACCACAACCTAGAGAGGTAAAAGCATCCGAGAGACTTAAATCTATCTCCCCAACCTTCTTGACCTCCCTTGTCGCTCTTGTTATTCGGCGATGGCCGAACGACCATATGTGCGCACAAAGGTTGTCGGTCCCACACCGCGAAGGTTTGGAGTCAAACTTGTTGTCCAACTTCCGTTTTGGGCGTAACAAAAAGATGTCCATACGTGACTTAGACGTGTCATCTTATCTTTTTCTCGTATTTTGATATTGTTGACGACGTGGCTACGTACTCTTTACAAACTGTACGTTAACCCTGAGGTCTTCTATCCGGACCTATCTAAACGCCGACAAAATCGGGGATGGAGCAGGAGCAAGTAAACACAATGCACGACTACCCTGCACGCAAGCCACTCTGTTTACCCCTTCCCCCCTTTGCTCAACCTAGGATATGTGCCAAAAAAAGGCATCCGCGCTCCACTTGGATCGGACTTACCATTGGCATTCCGATGCACTAAAAATCGAAAAAATTGGCCAGGAAATGATATTCGAACGTCTGCGAGTTTCCCGTCGATCGGTCGTGCGTCCCCGACATATGGTCACACAGTTCCGCTGGCGCCCGTGCCTGTGGCAGTACAACGAGTTCTAAGCTAAGACCACGCGCTCCCCCCTTCTACCGAATTTGAACTGCTTTGTTGCCACGCCCTCCCCAAGTTCGGCGACCTCAATGGGTGTTGGCCGAGCTTAGTGTAAAGAGGAAGAGACCGAAGCTGGTTTCTACCATTCCTGGTGGAGAATCGAGTGGTACGTTCCACAGCTAGGCTGACTTTTATCTCAGCCACATTCGCCCAGACATCCACACAGGCAAATTAATTATGAGTTTTAGGCACTCGGGCGACGGAAAAAAAGTCACCCTCGAAAGGCTCGGCGTCGGCGAAGAGGAGAGTGCGTTGTTCGGCGGCATTCAGAAGACCCTTTTCACCCTCCCGCCCAGCCGACGGTAATTTGATTCAAGTGAACGCCTTGGACCGGTGAAATAAAATAACTTTATCGACCCAACCATCCAGTGGGTTTCAATCCCGTATTCCGACCGTCCGCCGAGGGGATAACTCGGGCACCCGGGTGTACGGGACCACCTCCCGAGACAACCAGCTAAACCAACCCGATCCCCCGTACTCCATCCTTAGTTAGGTATTGATGAAGCGGCATTTCTAACGGAACTCAGGTTTGCATGGCAGATGACTACCCATTTCGTCTCGAAGTACGAGTCGCTCCCGATGGTCCGCTCTTGGGATCGAGAGATTTTGGGAAGGCGTCATATGTGGCTCCCATATCTTAATTTGCATCCACATGCGTCGTTTATCTTTGCTTGTTCTAGACGGCTAGTGCTTCTAGCTCGTCGTGCAAGTGACGTTCCCACCGGTCAGGCGAACACTCTCACAGCGACTTCGGAGGAACGCTGAACCAAAAGTCTGCTTCTCCTGTCGCCCATGTGCTAGCAAAATGAACAAAAATGGACACGGGGAGGGTTGTTCATACGGAGTGGCTCGCACGGACTCGGTATCCTTTGCACATGAGAGAGCCCAAGACGTGATTCCGTGCTTTTCCGAAGGGCTGTCTCTTGCATTTCGGCCGTGACTGTCACCAGGAGCTCTTTGGTTTCCTGGTAGCCATCTAACCTGGGGTCATTTCGACGCCATCAGCCCCAATTCGGAGGCGTCGAAGCGATCACACTTTCATCGAGGATCGAGGTTTCGTGGGATTGCGATAAGATATGGCTCCTTCCCCTATCGCCACTGAGTCTTTCCAGGCAAAAAAAAATGGGTCTATCTTCTCGATGAACAGCGCATTTGGCTCCCGTTTTGGTCGTGCTTCGCCGTCGATTTAACTTCCTTGTTCGGTATACGGTGCCATAAGGTGCCGCGGCATCACCTCGCTTTCCAGGATCGGTCCGCCTATCAGCTGCGTCACGCTGAAACGCGAAAGCACCCTCCTCTCCTACGCGGATATCTCCGTCGCTAGCCGCAGCAAAATATGATTTTCCGCTCAGAACACCTCCTTGCCGACGGGCCATCAGATGGAAATCCCACGCGGCGCCGCTGGGCCTGCCTCCTTGTGGGGCAGCATACTTGGTTTGACCTCCCGCCCCGACGCTCCGGGAGGGTTTTCGCCCAGAAAGCCAATCTCGGATATCTCCAGCCGCCAAGGGATGAAATGATGTAACGACCATTTAGGGTCTAAACCAACTATGACTTTCGTAAAGCTCTCCAAAAGCCACCGCTTAGATGACCTCCCTTAAAGGCTTGAAACGTCCACCTGTCTGTGTTTAATTGATGGCCGCCCATAATTACAGCTCCTGCCCAGTCTCGGTGCCGAGAGACATTACATCCTCGTCGATGCCATAGGAGCGATCGTGGGCGAAGGGAAGTTAAGAAAGCGAAATTGGAAGACTCGAGAGCGGTGAGACAAAATGAAAGCTGAATTCCAGGTATCAAGGGAATCGGTCCAGGTACGGAAACGGTCGCTGAGAGCGTATGAACCCTACTGTGGGGATTTTAGCGCTTGATATTTGTCCTCCTCGACGACGATCGTCAGGCTTTCACCTTCTTTCCGAAATGACAGAGAAGAGAAGAAAAGCTGCATGACGACAACTGTATAACATTCAGAGAGTACCCAGGCTGCTCCTTGGTGGCCTCGATGGGCTTTTTGTTTGGCTTTGATTTGGTGGCCAACAGTTTCCAAATGAGGCAAGACCCAAAATTTTGGTGGCAAATTCGGAGGAAATTTGGAAGCAGTGGGAAATTTTCCACTGTCCCAAAATTTCGACCTCATACACACACTCGGAGGCTGCTCAACCCGGGAACACCACGCCTCTCATGGCTATCAATGAAAGGTCCGCCTGTTCGTGTCTCATGCGCCATTTCGGGCGCTAGTGGATTCACAGCACTGAAAAGTTGCAAAAAGGTGCCGCATTGCGGATCGTTGCGTTGCGGCAGGCCCAGGATCTCGATCAGGAAGAAGGACCGGGCTTCTAGCGTAACCCTTCTACCCTCGTTGGGTCCTCTTGGATACCAACAGTTCCCGACGTTTCTGGCCCGACGCTCCTGACTTCTGCAATTGGCTCGTTACGGGGAATTTATCGGCTTCGGCGGGCAACATAATGTCACTAGATTCCAGAGGCGACAATCGTTTCCTTCACCCCCCCCCTACCCTCACCTCCTTCCGTTTGTCCTCCATCCCAGTCATCACATCCGCCACAACCACTTACTATCCAAGCACACCACCTTTTCTAATACCTTAATACTCTTACTTCGCAGTGACGTCGATATCTACCTCCCATCAACCCACAATCAGCCAAACCGGTTCGTTTTGCAAAACGGCCATACATACCTTCGCTCCGACAAACCTCCCGTCCTCTTTTTCAAGCCCGCAGCACTGCATTCTGCCTAATCAATTGTGCACACGCGGACAGCTTGCTGCACTCTTGTAATATTGTCCACCTTCTTCACGTATAATTACTCGCCGAACACTCACACTCGCTTTCCATCGAACCACTCTGCCCCTGCCGGCATCTTTATTGCTCATTTTCTAACAAATTCCGAGTTCCCCTCCCCTTTGCCCTCAATCAACACTCCGACTCGGCCGCCATATCGCCTGCACTCCTCAAATCTCCCGCGCCTCACCATATCGACCGCTGTATCAGCTCTCTTCGGCCCATCCGGAGAACGAGCCTGACGATCCGTAACGCTGGACGACCTTCTCTCCTTACACGTTCTCACCATTAGTGCGACTTCAGTCTCTGGGTCTTCCAAGGGCACGTATGGTGGGCAAATAAGCCAGCATTCTCAACCTTCATCACCTCGTGTCCATCCTTTGCCACTTGGCGCCTCTTGTCAATCCTCTGCAACAGCTTATTACGACGCCTCCTCACCGGGTGCTTCATCTTGCTCTACAACTGCTCACGAGGAGCGCAAAGAGGTCATGGGCCCACCTCGCTCTACACCACATTCAGCAAGACTGAGCCGATCACCCTCTCCAACCTCCGGGCCTCACCTGCCATTGCAAACTCTCATTAATACGCCGGCCACCACCACCACGTCAACTCCCCAACAGGGCCTTGCCGCCGATTTAGTAGTCAGTGGGGGTCCCGCAAGCGTGCGCGATCCTCGTGCAACTGCCGGGTCCCCTCAAAATCCTTCGCAGCCGGGTCCTCTCCTTCAACTCTCAACCGCGCCCCCTCACCCCCCGCCAGCGCCAGTCGCTAGTCCTACTTCGACTCTCCCTCCTTCATCGTTCCGATTCCCCCCTGGACGACTGACTCGCGCACAGTCTCGGTCTTTCAATTCATTGGGCACCACGACCCCCCCTCCGGACCAGCGGTCTCAGAGGGACTTCGGAAGCACATCATCTCTGGACACGACGGGTTCGTCTTCCGCCATCCACATACAAAGTCTAGGGAGAGGCAGCCACGTCAGCTTGCCCGACGTTGGTCTTGCAGATCTCAGTGTGGCGTCCGGAACGTCGAGATCAAGCAGGTTAGCGGCTCAAGGAGTGGGGCGCAATGCAGTAGCAGATAATAGGTCGCACGGGATGTCCGACGATGAGGATGAGGACGAGGACGAGCACTATGGCTACCATGGCGTTGCCCCAGCCTCTGGAGCGTCGGACGCAGATTCTGAAGGAAGTACGAGAAGAAGGCGATCTCTGGCGGAACACGCTCATGCAGGTCCCCGCGAGCGATTGCTCCTTCCGACGACGGAGCTGGAGCTTTTCCACGCAAAGAAGAAGCGCACAAGGGTTCTTCCTACGGCTCATCAAAGCGCTGAATTGAACAAGCTCCTTGCCGAGGTTCGTCCAAGTTCCTGACGGTGCTCGTCATGGATTTGGCGTTACATACTGACGTGGCACTTTTTCGTGTATTTCAGACTCCCTTTCCAAGCACAGCGCGTCGCGAAGAGCTCGGGCGGCGCATTGGCCTTTCGGCTCGGAAGGTTCAGGTAATGTCCTGCCGTTTTGGAACCCGTTGCATTCGATTGCTGACTTGCCATTTTTCATTTTACTCATTGTTCCTCAAAACAGGTTTGGTTCCAGGTAAGACTTCCGAACTTTACTCAGCCAGCTCTATTAGAATCTCATGCTTCATGCCATGTAGAATCGTCGCCAGAAAGCTCGTCGCGAGAAGGAAGAGGCTGCGATGAAGCAACAGTCGGCATCGACGTCAACCTCGGTATCCGGTAGACCCGAGTCGCCCAGTTTGGCCCCGCATTCACCGCGTCATGGACATGCGCGGATGGCGGCGCTGCCTCACCCTCCTAGCTCGTGGAACCCTCCACTCGCGCCAGGAGCGGGGATAAACTATCCTCCTCGGTCGGAGTACACCCTACAGCCAGCAGCAACGCACTTTGGGCATCTCACGCCTGGGAGCTCTCCGTACCAGCTCCGTCCGGTGGACGTCGCCCCAGAGCCTATTACCGAGTACGGGATGGTGCCCGTTTACCGAAGGCATTCCCCGAGGGCTCAAAGTTGGAGCGGCGGTGATCCCCGAGATCCTGCGCTCGGACCGATCCCGCACCTTAGCTTCAACCGAGAGCATCAGAGGAGTTCCACACACGCAGAGGCTGAGAGGTTTACGTCCGTCGAACGCCCCTACGGACGACCAGCATCTCCTCCATCCAGCTTCCACCCATATGCAGCTTCGGCCGAAGCCAGAAGACGCAGAAGTCCATCTCGTCGCATCGTTCAATCGCGTCCCCCATCTCCCCGGGGTGTGCCGTCGCGCCCGACCTCACCGTTTGATGGTCCATCGACAGCCGCGAGCGAGGCCCTGACGCAGGACGTTCGTCTCCCACCGTTGAACCTTCCTCCAGGCTCTCCTGCTTCTCCCCTTCTCGGACTGCACGAACCAAGGAGATCGCTTGATCGTGTTGCACTATCACCACCGTATCCTCCGTCGATCTCTCACGCTGGATCTGCGTCGACATCTCTGGACCGCCGTATTGGCGACGCGGCAAGCCAGCAACAGCAGCTAACTCCCGCGGTTCGGCCGGCGGAAGTAGCACAGAGTGCGACTCACTCGACTGCGTACCCTCCTCCCTTTACGCTCCAGCCTGAGCCGCTCTGGGACCGACACGCAGTACCGGATTACTTCCAGCCGAGGCGGCTCTCATGGCCTTCGCAAATTGCTCTAAGAACGTCCTCGGTTCACCCTGCCCCAGATCCACCTGCAGCGCAGCAGCCCATTAGGCTACCCTGGCCAGTCTCCGGACCAACGGAATACGTTGCTTCTCTCCCTCCGAGTCGGCCGTCAAGCCCACGCGCCCGTCGGTGATCACGGGCACCAACCGCCTGTAAGAATATTTCTGTTCCCCTCAACCCACGCTACATCTATGGAAACGACTACCATATTGGTTATATGACACGACTCCCAGACGCTCACTATATACCCTAAGCTGTCCCTAAAACTATTACTACTACTACTGCTTTTGGATCCTTCTCACTACACTCCTTTCATTACTATATTGCTTTCTATCTCGATGAAACTATCCCTACTCGATCACTTATTATCATTTGCTTTAACCTTCCATTCATTTATTTCCGATCCCTACCCTTCTATACAAGTACCCTAGTCCTTACTTTCGTCTCTCCGTGTCCCGACCTCGCTCTAGTCCAGCCACCTTCATTTGTTCATTCTAATCCCAGCCCTCAATAACTTAGGCCTTCCGTAGTTTGTTCTCTAGTCTTGTATGTGTGTGTGTTGAAGTTGAATACAAGTCTTCTCATATCTTCCGAGTTGGTATCCACGGCACCGCCTGACCGGCGGAAACGAGCCTTCGCAACCGACTTTGGAATGAATTTCAAATCTCAAGGTTTCTCCGCTGTCTCCAGAGTGTGTAACGACCGCAGAGGCGTCTCTCTCAGAAGCAACACTAATCCCCTTTGCACAACCGGGAAATGACGTACATAGATTGCCAGGGGACAACTTCAAGCCGCGAAGACGGTAAAATTTCAGTCATGTTTACCCAACACAGCTATTCAATTGAGAAAGTTAAAATATGACGCAAAGCGCCGCAAAACTAGCTATTGATGGTAACCCTTCTCCCTACGATGGGAAGGGGTGAGGGGGGGGGTTAACTTCTGTCACCCACGCACTTGCACCTTGGCCGACACTCGGCTTGTCGGGCAGGTCCCCAAGAGGCTTTCAATTCATCTGTTATGCATTCTATTGCGGTCGAGAATCTCAAACAAAGTCCGGGGACACAGAATAGTTGGGAGCTCCTAGAGGAAGTGTTCCGGCGAGGCAAGCTCTGTGCAAGCAAAAAGGACAGGACGCCGGCCTCAATGTTCCATCCAAACGACAGGTTTGATCTAAAGATGCACGACGGAACTTCCGAAGCTGGCTGCGGAGACGATCAAACTAAGACTTTTGGCCGTTCAGCGGGATGGAACCTGCAGCCTAACACATTGTTGCGATAAAGCTTGCTTCGTGAACGATGGCTAAGCGAAAGTGGCACCAAGAGTGCGAGGACAGAGCCAGCACGAGTCCTGTGGAGCTATGGCGTTGTCCGCTGTTGGTTCGATGTTGCCGGTTCAGAGTATGTCGGGCTATCCCTGCCCTACGCCGCGAGGGACATTTTGCTCAGATAGTGCCAGCGCCGGAGAAAGATTTCTCCCGGAATTCTCTGGAAAGAGCAGGAGCTAGCCAACGTTCCCCGTAGCAAGACGTCCGATCAGACGGCTGGCATGTTGGCGGTAAGGTTCCTCGTCACCTCGCCCGGCAATCCATTCTCCGAATAGCAATTGAAGTGCGTTCACCCACCAGATTTGAGCGTAGATCAGGTATCTGAGCCTCAAGTTTGCAGTTGGGCAGCCAGCGAGCATCGGTGTGGATCATCGAACAGACCCACTCCGCGAAACAGTTCATTCCAGAGATCACATTGGCAATAACGAGCCCTCAATGCGCTAAATGGACTTTCAGGCGTCACTGATCCCAAATTAGTTAGCCCGAACCGCTGATTGACCAAGTTGAGCGGTGCTAGTGGTGATGTACCGGACGACAATGGCAGCATCCGCACCACCTTGTCGCCAGCAAACTCGAGTCAACACTGGCTCGAAACTGTTCCAGAAAGAAAGAATGTTGCATGCAGCGAGGTCCTGAAACCTTGCACAGCGATAGCACCGACGGTGGGTGGTTGCTACCCGCCCTCACTCACACGCACATCGGCACAGCCCGCTGCCATGCGTTTTGGTGATGCCGCAAAGGCCGTCAGGCCCGTTGAGCAGGCAACGAGAGCAACCACATCGGTCCGAATGAGCACATGGGTACCACAGTCCCCGATGATCAGCGAGCAGGGAAGTCATTTGCAGAAGAATATGGAAGCGAATGAGAGTGATCTGCTTGGTTGAGTTTGTAGCTGGGGCGGCTCTTCTCGCCGTCCAGATTACAACTCTGCCCGACGAGCAAACTGGTTCCAATATGGCCTCGACCGCATCAGAACCCGTTCGTGTTGGCTCCAATATGTCTGGAGAATATCGCTCTTCTTTATTTCGCCTCTCCCAGCTCAGCATTCGCATTCGGCGCTGTTCGAACACCCCTGGATGATGGCTGACCGGTGAGTCCTTGCATCTCATTCGAAGAACTCCACCGATCCGATATCTACTTCTAGGCTGAATTTCGTCGTACTAGCGACATTCGCTCTCTCAAATACTATCAGTGCCGCCGTCTCAGGTCCTCAGCTACGCCAGCGACAGGACTGGACACCAAGTGCGACCTCATCCTCTAGCTACAACTATTGGTGGCCATACCCGCCTTGGGGAGCTTCTACCACCACCTCCGCTAGCACGACAGACATATGGACGGCCCCTGTTCCAACTACATTATGGTGGACCCCTCCAACTCCAACCCCAGCGATAACCGCCCCAGCGGAGCCAGAGATCACTCGAACATCAATGGAATCGTCGTCTTCCTTCACGGAGGCACCCTCTGGTCAGACTTCTGACATTCCTACCAACACGTCGTCGAGTTCCCCGGCACCACTCCCGTCGAATTCAACACTATCAACCAGTCGGTCCCCCTCTCCGTCCGTATCTTCATCGTCCACTCAATCAAAGTCGCCTAACTTCAAGCCGGTTTATCTTATTTCAATCTTTGCCGTTTGTGCTCTTGCCGGAGGGATTGGCATTGCATTCTATGTCACAAAACGACGGGGAGCGGACCAAGGGCGTAGATTCGGCGACCCCTACTTCACGGCCCGACTCGAAACAGGGGACGCTGGTGGCGAAAAGGGGTTCACTTCCTACGCGGACCATGGGCAACGTAGACCCATCCTACCGGCTACTGCCCGGTGGTGGTCGGTTCAGAAGTTCCTCCCTCGACTTCATGGCCCTAGCAAGTACTTCAAACTTGGAGGTCCAAGGGTGGACAGAGCAACCCGTTCAATGGACCGCCCACCGGTGTCTTTTCCCGCCCTCCTTTCCTCACCCGACCCCAAGGGAGCGCACTTCGACGACGGTCCAAACGGCCGCTTCGATCCCGCCACGTACGGCTACGGACAATGGCACGACCGCTCAGTAAATCGCCACCTTATGCCTGGAATATCGGACCTTAGTCGGGCATGCTCCAAGGAAGGCGATGCGGAGGAACTGGAGATTGATCTGAGCAAAGGCTGGAGGCATTATTCAAGCCTGTATAGCGGATCCCCCAAACCAGAGCTGGAAGAGGTGGCTGGCGTGGCGTCGTCGATCTCATCAACGAAGAAGTATCAACGCGGTCTCTCTCAGGAAATGACGGCAGCATTAATCGGCGACGCAGACGACAAGTTTACATCTCTTCCGAGGCGTGAAGTCCGGACTCATTCAACTAGAGAAGGACAGTCGCCCCGCGGTCACGCTCCTTTCTTGGATCGCACCCGCTCAGACGCAAGCTCAGTGCTCTCTACTCGCTCAGGACGTGGCGGACAAAGAACAGAACAACGACGGCCACCGTCTTACAGTTCTGATGAAGCTGAAGGCTCCGAGACGGAAAGAAGCAATGCAGCATTATCGATCACTCCCCGTTCACCTAATGGAGGGGTTCGTCACAAGTCCATTCGAAGAATTCTTGCGGAACGGATGAAAATTCAATCCGAGATTCGCCCTATCCAACGTTCTTTCACCGAAGAGAGCAACCCATTCTCGGATTCGGTTCGATCTTCGGCCCGCCAACCTTCCGCCGATCAACTGTCGCTGAATGACGTGCCGCCGTCCCCCATACCTCTCCGTGTTACTCGTAAACGCCAAGATGCCCCAAGACCGCAGTCGGTTACAGATGTGGTCAGGCAGTACGATGAGAGGGTTCGCGAGCGTAGAGCAACCGGAACTGAGGTGGAGGATGACATTGGCTTATCTGACGTTGAGGCTTTGGTCGAGCAACCTGTGAGCGTCTTCTCTCGCCTCTAGCAACCAACTCACTAGTGCCAACACTAAACTGATGCGTTCTTTTGACAGAGGCATCCCGTGCCGCGGATGAATACGAAATATCGACGTACTCAACAGTGGCTGAAAGATGCACCCGGACCAGATGACGACATTACTCTAGCGAGAGCTGCCTTCTTGTCACGCGCAACTACGTTGGCATCGACAATTCCTTCGGTTTACTCACCGGAGACCGATCATGCATCTCCGATGCCGGAAGATACCCAGTCTACGGAACGACTCGCAGTCAATGGCTTAGGTTTGGAATATGATCGCTCAGGCGACGTGCTTTCTGCGGCTGAAATGGCTAAGGCTGCTCGAAGACGTCATAAAGGCGATGAAGTAATCAAGGTACTTGCAACCCGTTTCCCATTGTCCGCCCCCGTTGTGCTACTGTCTAACACGGACCTCCGCCTCAGAACGCCTCGACACAAACTTTTCTCCCACCTATTCAAAGACCAAAATATCCTTTCCCTGAGTTGCCGTCGGAAATCATGTCTCCTCCGCTGGAAGCGGACTTGTTTTTTTCAGAAGGGTCCCTCCCCTCGTCCCCGCCCTGGAGCCCGTCACACCCTGCCACCGCCACCAAGGTACCCAGTTGGGGACAAGACAACACGCCGCTCAAGCTCAAAGCCAATCGACGCCTTCATTCACCGCGGAGTTCGCCATTAAAAACTGCCTCACCTACGGTGACCCGTTTACTCGCGGCTCCAGCACCTACGTCAAACCGCCTCATGGGACCGCATCGCACTCTAGCGCGCAACGCGACGACGGTGACTACGATCACTAATCGGTCCGTCACACCACCCCCGTCACATTTTACGTCGAAGGCTCGGGCGGAAGCTAATTCAAAGGTGGATATGATTGTGCAAAAGAGTTGGGAGGCTAAAGACGAGAGGCCTACGAGTCCAACGGGCTTCGGAGCCAGGTCCGAGGGCGATTTGGGGCCTCCGGCGGTGCTTTGGAGACAGGGGGGCGGCCCGAAGTATGGGCATTCGCCGATTCCTGATGGAGTTGAAGGGGATGGCTATGCGGGCGGAATTGAGCAACGGTTGGCTTTCCTAAGGGAGAATGGAATGCAGTGATCTCAGGGCAACTTGAGTTATTTCTATTTCGGGTTCCTTGATGTTAATACTTTTTATCCTTATTCGTATTCATAATGTTTCTGTTGGAATGTTTGGCATTCCCACGTGGCGAGCAGTGTTCTGAGCACGAAGATTCGATAGTGACTGGATGCAGAAGGAACGTAGAGAAGGTCGAATAATACATTGCTGTAGATACTACTGGCTCTTTTTGGTGTCGGAAGGGGGCATTTCTGGGAGCCACGTCACCGGTTGCTGGGAGAGGAAAGGCCACGGTGGAACGACAACCTGCCATAGCAGCCATGTTCAGCTCCTCGACGTCCGAAAGAAGACAGGAGTTAACTTACTAGAGCTAATAGTGCAGATGAGCCGAAGAAGATCTTGAACGTATAGGATATATCTTGGATGGCCAAGCCGACAATAAAGGAAAGGGCCTAGAAAACGTTTAATGGCGAAGCAGGAAATTTAACATGTATTAATGCAACAGATCTTATTGACATTACAACTTACGGTGGTGAAGATTAACCAGTAGTGTACCAGGGATTCGACACGCTCCTGGCCCTTGAAGTCCTTGAACAGTGGGGAAGATGCCCATGAGCTGTAAACTCGACTTGGAAGAAGATAGGTGCTTACAATCGTTCCCTCAAGTAGGCTCCGTATTTTTTGTTCGATTTGGGATGACATTGTGGACTGAATTCACTTCCGAGACTAGTTGAACGTGGAGGTTGCTGAGAACCAGCGCGACTACACAGCCACCGCGACGGCGTCCGTCGGAAGTTCCACGGTTCCTGGCCATTTGGCTTTGTTCGACCCCCAATTTGATGCGTTCTATTGTTGTCTCGTTGAGCCCTGTGGCTTCGAGAGGACCGCCGTCAAATGCAGGAATGCGGTATTTTTTTCAACTTTTATGTACAGTAGCCTCTCAATTTGACTACTGCCCTCCTTTTTTCCGATGGACCCGTCTCGCATATGTCTGTACACTACACAACGTGCCAAGTCGGGGAAATGCGGGTCTTCGTTCCTCTTACCTCTTCTTTGGAACGTACGATGCACGATGCGGCCAATAATTTGTGGAAGGACAGTCATTCCGAAAATTCCCTCAGGTAGGCGCGTCCTTGCACAGCTTACTTGACCACAAGCCTCACTTTGGCTTTTTGCATTCAACTTTCCCCTTGTCTCTCCTGAGATTCAATCAAGGATGTGGTGTGAAAGAGTCTGCATCCCTTCCTTCATTGCCCGCCGCCTCTGAAGCTATTGCAGTCCCTCACTCCTTTTATTTTCCGCCTTGAGGATCGTCGTCAGGAAAACGTGAGGACCTGGGCGGGCGGACGTAAGGCGCACAGGTGGGTTTGGCCTTTTATAGCGCTCCGACTGCCAGATTTTGACCACAGTTTACCCTCCACCTTCCACCTCCCCTCCTTTCATGATCTTGGCCAACAATGAAAGGGCAAGCAGTGAACCGCTCCCCAACGCAGCGCCAGGGTTCCGTCGGCATAGACGTGGTTCGGGATCGAGAGAGCCGTTTCGCGGGGTCGAGTCGTCAGCAACGATAATCATGGAGCCTCAAGAGGTCACCGTCCGCGGTGCGTTGTTTACCTGCACTGGATGGTCAAGTCGTGACTGACGAGCGACTCGGTATCTAGATCCCGAGCAGAGGTTGTACCCCGTCATTCTCCGTAATACTGGCAGGCAACACATCTTGTTCAAAATCAAAATTCGGAGGAGGCAAGTGGAAGACTGGATCGTATACCCTGTGATGGGTGTCATTCTACCACAGTCAACACAGACGATATACCGTGGGTGTACACATCCCTCCTAACGTGTTGAACATAACAACTAAGCAACAAAAATATATAATAGTCACGAGAAAAACATCCGTTGAATCCTTGTATCGATCTCAAAGCGGCCCCATGCTGGTGGAAACCAGCGTTGTTGATACCGCCGACCTTCAGCAGTCACCGCAAGAACTTGTGAGTTCAGCCTTCCTGCAAGGCCCGCTCCGTACTCATAACATCATTAAAATCACAGTGGGACTCTATCTCCGGAGCTGGGAAGGTCAACGTCAAGAGCCAAGTCCTCCCCATCGAAGTCCGACTTGAAGATGATCTCAATTGTTCAGCACCAAATTCCCCTATCACCCCAGCGATATCCCGATCTCCAAACTCCTCCGTTATTCCCTGGCTATCATCCCTCGAAGAGCCACTGGCTCCCCCCACCCTCCCCACTCCAATCGGGGTCTCGCTTTCAGTGGCGCCTCCCACTCCGGTGACACCGGAGAGCCGTTCAGCACCTCCTTCCCCGATGGATTGGTATATACCCCCTCCACCCCCCTATGAAAAAGCCGTCGGATACTCGTATGGCTCCATGGACTTGAAGGCCGTGAGCCTCCAGAGGAAAAAGGCGTTACGGGTCGTAGACTAGAATGTTCGATGAGTGATATACCCGCTTAGGCCCACTTTATTCCCCAATTCGTTCAAACTTTACCTCCACTGCCCTTGTATCGCATTCAAACACCCGATCCATGGTCATTGGAACTTCGTTCCTTGTATTTTTATCGTATGTGCTTGACTCATGTATAAAGGTCGTTCCGCCCATAAACATAGATCGTATGAAACTTGTATGAAAGATATACATCCAATACTATGTCACTTGTCACTTGAGCGATGCGAGGAACCGTCTTAGTAACTTGTCCAAATGTGGCCGTACCAGGAACGTCCGGATTGTTCATGCTTGACAAACATAGCACTCAGGGGCGTGTCGAGAACTAAATCAGGCACTTTAATCATTTTCTATTCAATGTGCATAAGCTTAAGGGCAGGTGATGTGTCCTGGGGGAAGGCGATCCATTGACTCTACTAGGCCCCGTTTTCCGGTTAAGCCATACACCCCGAGGCGCCAGGGCTCAAATCTGTAGGTTTATTGCTCCTATATACCATTCATTATCCCTACTATCAATGATTAATTATCGTGCGCAGGCCTCCGCTCGAAGATATTTCAAGTTCGCGCAACGTTCCACACTCCACGCCTCGAGCAAACTCGTACACCGAAACGACACGAAAGGACCTACAACCCAATGGTGGTCCCATATGATGGACAAATACTACAAATTTTCCTGTCCTAGTTCGACAGCCGAACCTGCCGCGTGGAACTTCCGACTGACGGAGCTCTTAATTCGAAAGGCCAAGTCCATTGCGTCCCTCACCTCTGAGCACACAGCCACCAAATCTGCCTTCTCTCGTGCTGTAATCCTATTTCCCCGATGAAGCCCGCCTAACCCAGCCACGAACGATAGAGGGTGTCGGCAAAGAGTTGTGAATAGGAAGCCAATGTCCTGTGTCTGGTGTCTGCGGACCGGAGACAGCCCGATCCCCAAGGTTTTTAGATTTGTAAACTGATATGCCGGGTGGAGATCTCCGTCAAACTTTGAAACCTCCTCTCCAAAGAAGAGTCGCAGCTCCCTGAGATTTGGGAAGCTCTTGGCAAACGATGGCAGGATGTTGAAATTCACTCCCAGATCCCTGTTCACCAGTGGAGTGGGGCATAGAGTTAAGGAACACATTTCTGGCCAGCTTTTTCCCATTTCAACGACATCTTCGTCGTTCAGAGGAACCAAGTGGGGTGCCAAGAGATGAAAAAATCTAAGCCGAGTGCAGGAGAATAGGGGACGGATGGTGCTGATAGACAACGAGTCATTCGAAGACCAAATCGCGAGCTCTACGACTGGACAACACACCAACTGTACAATTTCAAGATGGGGCGCATCGCTTCCCTGCGTGACGCAAACGTTTTTGATTTCTTCTGGAGAATCGTAGGAGGGGTAGTCCAGAAGGATTTCGCGTAGCCTTCCTACGTGGCCTGTGGATTGGAGGATTTTGGCCATCCGGCTTGATAAAGCCGCGAAGGCCAGGCTGTCGAGTTGAGGGAATGATCCCGGCATGAATTCGAAGTACATTCCAGACTCGTGGTAATTCACTGCGTCAGCCCTCCATTCCGAATAGCTGAGCACTGTTAGAAGTGGGAGCTGGGCGGTTGCAGTGACAACCTCTTTGGGGAAGGAAAAAAGGTGGGAGCGTGAGATGGGCGAGGTTGGGCAAGGAGGAGATCAGGACAGCAAAGGGGGTACTGATATGATGAGCCAAGCAAAATGAAGTCAGTCGTAGGTATTTGAGAGCTGACATGCGGCGCGTGAGGCTCTGCATCAGTTGTGATTGCTCGTTGTGGTCGATGCCCTTGCCCATCGCCAAGACTAGGCTTTCCAGTCGGGGACCAATAAAAGGGACGATAGACATGCAATTTTGATTTTGAATGAACCGCCATGAAATCGTTCTGACGTTGGCTAAGAGCGGTGATGGCCCATGAAACATCTGGACCAGTGCTGCAGAATCCACAGGCAAATCTACTCTCCTCGTGAGCTCGGTACCAATGGATCAGACTCGTAGAGAGTACTTCCGGAATCTACTCCAATCTGCCTTGGCCAAGGATGACATGAGGCTCTAACGGAAACATCTTCAGTAAGAGCTTGAATACCACACGCACGCGAGACCCACCTTGTGATGCTCCTTGGGATCCAAGACCCATTTTCGTGGGGCTACAAGCTCAAGAAGGAGAAATATGGATGGCAATGACTTCCGGCGTTCGTCTAGCGCAATGCAACTCCAGAATTGGCATACACCAGCCGCTGCGATAAGGGACGCCTGGTCGGCGAATTGAAATATCAATTGCAGGATTTCCGCAAGCATCAAGGGGTTGCCTAGTTTAGCAATTCTTCCAGCTCAGAATATTGGCAGATTTCAAACTGATGCCTTGGTCTAAGTCAAATGGACTTGACGAGGACACTACATTTGATTTCCACGGTTTGGTTTCTCGGGCTCGACCCGGCACAGACTGAAGCCACCTTTTATTTACTTCAGGCTTTGATTGCGAGATGGGAATATGACCGCACGTATTTTAGATCCCTGTTAGGGGCTATTTTTATTGCAAGCCTAAAATTTTTTTTTCCATTTACGTTTGAGGGCCGGCGGGCTCTAGGTTTGGGGCCTATGATGGTCCTACACTATGTGGAAAAGCGAACCATGGACTCTCAGACTGCCTGGTTCACCTTGGCTATGTGGCCAAATGCGTTTGGACTCCATTATATAAATTTAGTGCTTCGAATTTGATAGTTTATGGTATGTCATCGAGGCTCAGAGAGCTCCGCGCGCCCGTTCTCGCCTCTCACCAACCGCACCTTCAGCAAACTCATACGGTGACAGAATAGGGAAGCAGCATGTAAGGACACATAAACTAACATTTCGTTCGAATCAACAGCAGATGTGACAACCTTATCGAGCTTCCTACCCTCGCTCGGCGTACGGTTCCATCGTCGACAACCTACGAGCAGAGGACCTCTTGGTTCGAAAGGCTAAGTTCATAGCGGAGTTCACCTCTGACCACCCTGCCTGCAAATCTGACTTTTGTTGCACTGGTATGTCTTCCCCTCTGTGGTATTTAGTAATCCCAACCTCAATCGCGAGTGCGTTTTGGCAAAGACTCGCCAGCAGAAATCCAACCTCCTGAGCCTTCCCTCTAGGGACTATAGAAAACCCAACCCCAAGGGTTTCTAAGCATCTGAACCGATGGGTTGGATAGAGGTTTCCATCAAATTCCGATACCCCGGGGCCAAGGAAGAGCCCCAACTTGCGCAGGTTTGGGAGGTTCTCGGCAAATGCTGACAGAATGTTGAACCCCGTCCCAAGATGCTGGTCCTTGAGTGGAGCGGGACACAGAGTCAGAGAACGCATTGCTGGCCAGCTTCTTCCCATATCAACGACGTCTTCATCCGTGAGCGGTGCGAAGTGGGGTGCCACGAGGTGAAGCCGCTCGAGTCGAGTGCAGGAGAACAAGGGGACAATGTGTTCGGTTGATAACGAGGGGTCCCCATGCGGATTTTTAAGCTGGTCGATGGGAGAACACACCAATTGTAAATCCACAAGGCGTTGGGCACCAGCTGCAAGCTGGGCGAGTACTTGTTCTATCTGGTTCGAAGATGCGAAGGCGGGGCAATCAAGGCATATTACCTGGAGCCGGCCTATGTGGTCCGTGGACCGGAGGACTTTGGTCATCCGGTTCGGTAAGGCCGCAAAAGATAGGGTGTCGAGTTGGGGGAACGATCCTGGGGTGAATTCGAAGTACATTCCAGACTGGTGGTAGGTTTCACAGGTGTTCCGCCAGTCTGAATAGTTGAGTTTTGTGAGAAGTGGTAGCCTGGCTGTTGTTCCGACAACCCTTCGGGTGAGAAAACCCGCTGGAAGTTCGAGGTGGAGAAGTTTGGGACAGGAAGAGATAAGGGCAGCCAGGGAGGTGCTCGTGCGCTCGGCGGTGACGAATGAAGCTAGCCGCAGAGATCTGAGGTTTGGCACGAGGTTCCTCAGGCTCTGCATCAGCAGTATCTGCTCGTCCTCATCGATGCCCCTATCCATGACCAACGCCAACTTTTCCAACTGGGGACCAATGAAAGGAAGAATGGATGTGCAGTTTTTACTTTGAACGAACTTCCAGGAAACCCTTTGGACGTTGGGCAAGAGAGGCGCTGTCCTACAGAACATTTGGACCAGTGCTGCCGAGTCGAGAGGCAGATCTGCTTTGAACTCATAGTCGGCATTCACGCATCGGACACGGAGAGCGTATCCCCTAAATCGGTGCCAATCTGCGTTGGCCAAGGATGATAAAAGGCTCTTGTAGAAGTTTTGTTAGTGGGGGCAGAACAACTCGCACCAATCGAAAAGCTCACTTGGTGATATTGTGTTGCGTCTAGAATCCAGTTTAGTGGGGCCAGAAGCTTGATAAGTGGAAAGATGGAGGGTAATGACCTCCACAACTGGTCTAGCGCAATCTCACTCCAGGCTCGGGATACCCTTGCGGCGCTGGAAAGGGACGCTTGGTCGGCAAATTGGAAGATCAACCGCAGGATCCGGATTTGTTCTAGCGCTAGAGAGAAACGTGGTTGAGCAAGAGTTACCAACGTGTCCAAACTCTTTTTGAATCCTACCAGGGGCGAGGTTCATAGAGCTGGGAACGGGCGTCTGAGTCACACTCTGGTTCATTTTGGCACCCTGACAGTATCCGTTTCACTGGAGGAGTGGGAGAAATTCTTCGGCGTTATATGCGCTGTAAATTCAGCGTGATATGCTTTGTAGATTTGGCGTGATATGCTTTGTAGATCACACTTTGTTCTGGAAAGATGAAAGAGGGTGGAAGATTCGGTTCGGTTGGAAATCTTTGTTTTTATACCGCTACCAGCCAAGCCCTAAGGGAAGCAGGTGCACTGTAAGATGACAATCAGAAGAGAACAGAGACATGATTACCACGCTTGGCCGCACGTGTCTCTTCTGATCTCTCACATGGCCCGGGATGTAGGATTCGAGGGTACTAATACTCGAACGTGCGTATTCCGATTCTGGTAGATCTCATTCCCAAAGCCTCTCACGGTCAACAGGCTTGGGTCTTCAACCGAGTAATTCTGTTACACTATCTCCGATGTTTATCCACACGGCCCTTCCTTTCGCCGCTGCTTGACCCCGATGCTCTTTCTTTCAGTTTCCCCTATCGGTCCCTTCCTTTTCACTTGTTTTTGAACATGCTTTTATGTATTCCATCGTCGTTGATCTCCTTGTATTTACACGATACACGCCTCGCTTTGCTACGCCACTGGAAGTTTGGTGCAAGGGAATAGACCACGTGTTTGAGGATACGGTCCGAGCGTCAGAACCGGGATACCGAAGAGAAATGGAGGTCAAATGGAGGTCAAAGCGTAAACAAAGAGCGTAATAACAAATAGGACCATTTCCAAGAGCGGCCGCTTTGACTTTTGCACCTCCTCTTCTCCTTCTCTCTTTACCCGCCGTTCCTCTGGCTTCTCTTGTATTCTATATATTCCTTCTTGAATCTCCGCTCAGAGACGAGGACATGTGAAGTTCACGTGTCGTTTCTCACCCCTCATCAGCCACACTTCAGCAAACTCGTACAATATTGATACACTAGGGAAAACAGCATGTAAGGACGCATGAACTAACAGCTCGCCCAAATCGAAGGTGGATGTGACGACCCGATAGAGCTCCCCTGGCTCAGGGTCTGATTCAGCTGTACGCAACCTAGGAGCAATGGACCCCTTATTCAGAAGCGCCAGGGTTTAGATATATAGATTTAGTGCTCCCGCGGACCAGTATCTCTACTGTTAATTAGTGATTTACCGTGCGTCGAGGTTCAGGGTCGTGAATATATCAAGTTCGCGCAATGTTCCACACATCTCACCACCGAAGGACCAAAAACGACATGAAGAACGTACAGGACAAGGAATGTCTAATTTGACGGACAAATACTACAAATTCTCGGGTCCTAACTACTTCCGCACAGCAAAACTCTTGATCCGAAAGGCTAATTTCATTGCGGATCTCGCCTCTGAACACGCAGCAATCACGGCCATCATCTCTTCTTTTGTATTACTGTTTCCCCTATGATACCCAGTTGGTCCTGATTCGATCGATGGGGGATTCTGGCAAAGACTTGCGAGCAGGAAGCCAATGTCCTGGGCCCTGCCTCGAGGAACAGGAGACAGTCCCACTCCGACGGTTACTAGCTTCGTGAGCTGATATGCTGGGTGAAGATCTCCATCGAACTCTGAGACTTCGCTTCCAAAGAAGAGTCGCAACTTCTGAAGGTTTGGAAAGCATTTGGCGAATGTTGACAAGATGTCGAATGGCGCCCCCAAATTTCGTTTCGTGAGTGGAGAGGGGCAGAGCGAAAGAGAATGCATTTCTGGCCAACTTGCCCCCATTTCAAGAACATCTTCATTTTGGAGCGGTGCAAAATGGGGTGCCGTGAGATGGAAACGCCCGAGCCCAATGCAGGAAAATAAGGGGCGGATAGTGTCGATTGACAATGAATCGGTTGATGAGGATTCTGCCACGTCGAAGACAGGAGAACACAATAGCTGGACACTGCCCAACCGCCTCGCTCCACTGGCAAGATTGGCGAAAACAGTTCTGATTTCCCGTTCAGAATAGTAGGCGGGACAATCGAGGTTGATACTGCGTAGGAGTCCCACGTGGTCTGCGGCTTGGAGAACCTTTGCCATCTGTGTTGGGAAAGATGCGAAGGCTAGGTCGTCGAGGTGGGAAAACAATCCGGGACTGAACTCGAAACACATTCCGGACTCGTGGTAGGTTTCCACGGTCTGTTTCCAGTCCGAATAGTCTAGTTGTGTGAGCACTGGTAGCTTGGCGATGGTGGTGACCACCTCTTTGGTGAGGAAAAACGCTGGAAGTTTGAGACGGACGAGCTTCGGTAGGGAAGAGATAAAGGAGGCCAAAGAGGAGCTCATTTGATGTGCTAAGGCGAATGAAGCTACCCTCAGGACGCTGAGGTTTGGCGTGCGGTGCAGGAGGCTTTGCATAAGCAGGGACTGCTCGCTATGGTCAACCAGCTTAGCCATCCTCAACTCTAGGCTCTCCAGTTGAGGGCCAAGAAAAGGAAGAATGGATGTGCAATCTCTGTTGTTAATGAATCTCCAGGTGATCGTTTTGACGTTCGGCAAGAGAGGTGATGTACCATGGAACGTTTGGACAAGGGCCGCGGCGTCCAAAGGCAAGTCCGCTTTCTCCGCGTAATCGACATCCACGGATCGGATCCGGAGAGCGTATTGCCTAAACCGACCCCAATCTGCCCTAGCCAGGGACAACAAAAGGCTCTGACGGAAGCTTCTTTAGTAAGGAAGACGGTGCATTAATCGGCCGCCCAGGAGCTCACTTCGTGATAGTTTGTTGCGTCTAGGAACCACGTCTGTGGGGCCAGAAGCTTGAGAAGCGGGAATATAGAGGGCAACGCCCTTAACAACGTGTTTAGCGCGATTGTACTCCAGAGCTGGGATACCGTGGCAGCTGCGAGAAGGGATGCTCGTTCGGTGAATTGGAATATCAATCGTAGGATTTCTTTTAGTGCTAGAGGACAGCCTAATTTAGGACGAACATCTTAGTTACTAACATTTGCATATGCCAAGACTTCTTCTACCCTACCCGGTGCGAAGCCCGTAAGGCTAGGAACAGGAGGCGGGGACATGGTAGCCACGCTTTGGTCCATTTTGGCAACTCGACAGTATCGGTTTTGCTTGAGAATATTCCCTGGGGCCTTTGTTCCGGGGAGATGAAAGCAAATGGACGTTGACGATCAGAGGAGAACGAGAGGCATCATTACCACGGTTCGCCGCGAGTGACTCCCTGGGTCTATGATCCTCTGTGGACTCGAAACCGCGGAGTGTTCCTAATAATTGATCAAGATGGTAGATCTCGTATGACGGTAAAATCTCAAGATTTCCATTTCGGGGATACCGCCATGGCGTGGGAAGGTGACGGTGTCGATCCTTGGGCCCTCAATCTGTCCACACCCGCCGGCCATCATTTCGCGCTCCACTCATTTCTGTCAACTGTCGAACGAACCACCACCATCCTCTACTTACGCCGCGCCCACAGCAAGAGGCGAATGGTCGGCAGTAGGCTGCACGACACTCGTCTGCTCGAGAATCTCGTCAAGTGCGAAAAGGAGTACCAAACAGCTCTCGCCAATGTTCTCGGCCTCTCGCACTCGTCGGTAGCAGCGCTGGCAGCCTATGGAGCGGCACTCAGCCCTACAAACTCCCGTGCAGCTGTAGGGGTCGCTCAAACGCTGTCGGATGCAGATGATGCGCTCAGGTCGTATGCAGATTCCATTGACGACTGGAGGGAGAAGTTGGGAGAGATTCGAAAGTTGGACGCTGAAATCGAAGTTGCGTCCCGAGATCGCGAGATACTGTGAGTCTTAATCTCCCATCTCCTCCACGTCCACTGGATACACTGCAGGTGTGGGTGAGACTGCGCATGCCGTCTTGGCCGCATTATGGTTGATTGCGTTGCGGGCTTTCGGGCGCCGCCCCCACCGCCCCCTCTACAACATCCTCGGCTTACTCACGTTGTGCTCCGCTCGTCATTAGCATTACTCGGTTGATCAAAGTGTCTAAGCAGAAACCCAAAGGCTCTTCAAATGCCGTAGCAACATCGTCATCTGGGACAAAGCTTGCAATTGCGCAGTCTGAACTGCAAGCCTGTGAAGCTCACCTAGCGACGAAGCAACAGGAGGTAAGTAACGCGGCCCCGAACATGAGTAATCACCAATGTGATCTCACAAACCGTTCTCTGTAGCTCGAAGAATTGATTCGCAGTGCTCTCCTCGACGGGCTAGAGAAACGGTGCAAGGCAATGACTGAGTGTGGTACTATCTGGTCACAGAAAGGGCGTGAAGGACTGGTAGCGTTAGAAGACCTACAAAATGCACCTCCTGCTAACGGTAAGTCCGTACACCATCTGTGCGAGCGGGCCTGTATTTACTCGGATCGCATTCAGGCAGCACCCATCCGTATTCAAGCTACGTGCCGAGGCCGGCGTACACGCGAATGCGTGAAGGAAACCACTCCATGGACTCAAATACCTCCCTTGCGCCTTCCCAATCTGCCTCTCAAGTGGGCGTCAACCATGTGTCACCTCGTCCCTCGGAGGACACGCATATCACCACCGCCAGTTCGGGCAAACCACTCAGCCCCATCCGGACGAGCCTCGTCATGCAGGCAGCGGTTCCATCTCCAACTCACGAATCCTACCGGCTTGACATCCCACCAGCCCACTCCATTAACGACCACGTACTACCCTCCGGAACACCTGCTCCTACTCAGGAAGGAGGAGACGAGCTCGACCTGAACAGCAGTTCCGCGAGCGAGGACGAACGGAACGTGCAAGTTCACGATAACCCCATTCGGGCGCCTGTTCACGTTCAAACCCCAGTGGTCAATACCGAAGCGATCAAAATGGCTGTTCAAGGTGGTGGTCAAATAGCACCACCGACTGAGCCCCGGGCTTCGACGACCGACTTTCATCGTCATGGAACTCTCTCAAAGCGACCGGCTAAGCCACCCACCACCGCGCCTCGGCAGCAGCCCGTTGAACACGACAGCGGAGCCGAGGATAAAGCTCGCAAGCGGTCTTCGTCGTCTCTATTTGGAAGTTTCGCTGGGCTGTTCTCTCACCGATCCAAGTCTTCCGCCGCCTCGGGTTCAAGAGGCGATCCGCCGTCGCCAACGAAGACGCGGCCACGCGTGGCCGAGCGGGACGCATCTCCACCACGCCATCGCCCGCAGGCGTCAGGGAGCGGCTGGCAAACGCGGACAGATCGGAATCTCCGGGAAGGCAAACCGGAGATGGTCGTTGGTGCTGGTCGCGCGGCTGCCGAGTCGTCGTCCGAGGATGAGGCGGCGAAGAAGAAAGGATTCTTCGCTATCAAGAAGAACGACAAATCGGGCAAGGGCAAAGTCAGAGAAGTAGAAGGTCCACCACCAGGAGGTCTTGCCGGGGGTTTCTTGATGAGGAAGAAGACGACAGGGAGCGAGCAAGTGAGAAGACGGAGTCGAACTGTCGATGAGGGCACTGCGACGCATCGACTATCGAGGCACAGCTCAGACGGCGAACTCCATAGAGCGAACTCCTTGTCCAAACGGAGGGAGGTTTCGCCGAGACGTTCGAGGGATGATGCCGACCTTCGAAGAGGCAGTTCTGTTCCTCCGGCTCCCCAACCCGGACCAAGCAATCCAACTCCAACAACGAATCCCGCTCCCACCCCAGCATCCAAAGATACCGCGCAGCAACCGAAAGGGGGGAAGATTCGCAAGAAGGCCCCAGCGAAGCACTTCGATGACGGTCTCGGCAGTGCGGGCGGCTCGTTGCTCAAAGGTGCTGCAGCTGCAACCGCCGCGGCGTCCCATGCTCCCAGCTCTCCTAATGCCGCGACGGGCAATACCAGCCTCGGTGGAATGGGACTTCCGTCATCCTCTGGCGGTCTATCCAGGAGCAGTACGGTCCGAAGCGCAAATGCAAGCGTTGCTGGAGGTCGGACTACTTCCCTCGGACGAGGTCCTGCACCAGTGGGCAATACGCAGACAAATCGGCGGAGCTCTTTGCAGCATGATGGATTGATGGCCGGTGGATCGATAGCTCGTGGGATGACGGCGTCCCCGACGCAGGAGTCGTCGCTTTCGCGAAGCGATTCCGTCGGGTCCAGGGCTAGCGGAGCTGGGTTGCCAGCATCTCGTGCACGGGTCGCCGGGAATAATTTGATGA
>KN822955.1:145976-180925 GCA_000827465.1 Tulasnella calospora MUT 4182
AAACCCCTCCGATCGTCACAGTCTCAGACCGCCGACGTTTGCAGCCTTCAACCTCCTCTCGTCCCAGGCCTGTCTCGATGCCCCCACAATCCATCCCAACAGTAGCTGCACCTGCTGCAAATGGAACTCGTGATGCTTCCTCGACGACCGGAGACCAGAGAACCGCAGACGCTGCTTCCTCCCGAAATGGTACCACAGGAAGAAGCAGTCGGGGCACACGAATCCTTGGCGATTACACTTTGGGCAAAACTCTCGGAGCTGGTAGTATGGGCAAAGTTAAGCTAGCTCAGCATAATGTCACTGGCGAAAAGGTGCGTCGCTTGAGATCTCCAGATTTCACTTTGGACCGTCCGCTGAGGGTATTATGCTACACGGTCGCATAGCTTGCAATCAAGATCGTACCCAGGGCCAACTCGGCTCAACTAGCAGGGAATTCGCAGCAGTCACCATCGTTTGTGGCCAAACAGGCATCCAAAGATCATTCGAAAGAGATCAGGACGATCCGTGAAGCGGCACTCTGCATGCTCCTCCACCACCCGTACATCTGCGGTATGCGAGAGATGATCGTACATCAGCACCACTACTACATGGTTTTCGAGTATGTCAGCGGAGGCCAAATGCTAGACTACATTATCAGCCATGGCCGTCTCCGTGAGAGGGTCGCGAGAAAGTTTGCCCGCCAGATTGGGAGCGCGCTGGAGTATAGCCACAAGAACAACGTCGTCCATCGGGGTAAGCCTACACCGCCCCCGGCAGTCCACACCCAAATCTCACACCTTCCACAGATCTCAAAATCGAGAATATCCTGATATCCCAGACCGGTAACATCAAAATTATCGACTTTGGTCTTTCGAACTTGTGGAACCCGAACAGCCATCTCTCAACGTTTTGCGGTTCCCTCTATTTCGCTGCTCCCGAACTCCTGAACGCTCGCGTCTACACCGGCCCTGAGGTTGATGTCTGGAGTTTCGGTGTTGTTCTCTACGTCTTGGTTTGTGGCAAGGTCCCATTCGATGATCAAAGCATGCCGGCCCTCCACGCGAAGATCAAGCGAGGGCAAGTGGAGTATCCGGCATGGCTCAGTGCAGGTATGGCGGGCTTACCCTGATTCCCGGTGGTATGGATCCTGATCGACCTATTCCAGAGTGCAAACACCTTTTGTCTCGAATGCTCGTAACAAACCCGGCCGCCCGGGCAACTCTTCAGGAAGTCCTTAGCCACCCATGGATGCTCCGGAATTTCAACGGCCCGCCTTCACCCCATCTCATCCAACGCGAACCCCTTCGGCCAATATACCCCAACCAACCCCCGAATACGCCCTCGCCGTTGGATAAGGAAGTTGTTCGCGGAATGACCGGGTTTGAATTCGGCTCAGATATCGCTATCGAGGCCAAGTTGCTCGAGATCCTCGAGAGTGAGAACTACCGGAAAGCCGTGGAGGCATGGGAGCGGAGACGAGATGCACTGCGTGGGGGGCCAAGCTCTGCGCGGAGTTGGACGAATGGAGAGATGTCGTACGAGAGCGGAACTGCTGCTTCGGGTACCACCCTCGCCTCTGCCGAGAGCTTCGCCGCCGACAAGACTGCGTCGCCGAACAAAAAGTCCAAACGCTTTTCAGGCTTCGACTATTACAGGAAGAAGCTCTTCTCTCCGGGATCATCGCCACCAAGCAACGGGATGGGTCCAGGCGGTATGGGCAGTCCCTCACGCCCATCTCATTCCAACTCCTCCGGGACTCTTCCTTACTCTGGATCCGGTTTCGTCGACGCGTACGGGAAGGAGTACCCTGATCCGACCCAAGGTTACCACCCACTGATCTCAATTTACTTCCTTGTGAGAGAGAAGATGGAGAGGGAGAAGGTTTATGGACCTGGCATGTTTGCGTCAAGCCAGCTTAGTCTGTTGGGCGTAAGCGATCCATCGGCTGGTGCCATTGCCATCGATGCTGGCTTGCCCGATAAGGCGAAGACAGGTAGCGGTGTGGTCGTTAACAAACCTGTCGATCCCGAGCGTGCACCAACACCTCTCGCGGCCAAGACTCCACCTCATCCGTCCACTCCACCACCCGCTGGGGCCCCCACCGTCAACCTTGAGACGCCTCCTCGACGTTCCAACACTTATGACTCAAGGCCTCAACCCCAAACCCTCAAGGCTCCTCCGGCTTCTGCAAAAGGCGCTGCGGGCAAGGCTGATTACAACATGCCCCTCCCAAGGCTTCCCGCACCGGAATCATCTCACCATACTGGCCGACAATACGACGTTCCTTCTAGCCCTATAAGCCCTACCAAAGCCCAGACCCAAGCCGGCTTAGGCATCCAGCCAAGGCCACGTGCCATTGTCGATGATCGCGAGGGGGCTGATGCGGCGGCCGCATCTTTGTCAGCTTCCACGTCTGCTCCCCCATCTGCCTTGCCTCGTGCACCTCCAAAGACGACTCACCGTCGAAGCCACAGCTTGAACCAGCGTCCTAGCGTATTGAAGAGCTGGGCAGCAAACTTTAGTGGTGGTCCTCACGTAAGTCTTCTCTTTCCAGGCACAATCCGCAGCCCGATCTCAACGATTACTAATTCGTATGCCGTCCCTTTTCGTAGAATCAATCCCCTGGTCGGGCTTCAGTCGATGTTGCCCGTCCTGCACCTGCCGCACCAGGAAAGGAAGGTTCGGAAGCAGACGACGAGAAGGATGGGCGCGGATATACTATGGGACCCACTTCGACCATCGCCAGAAAGTTCACAAGCTTACTCAATCCGAAGGAACGCAGGCGCGGAAGTGTGCAAGTCCTCAGTACCACCGGTGGCACGAGCCCTCGACAAAGCATGGATGAGAAGAAACCTATGAAAGAGGAAGACACCGCTGCTGAGGGTGAGAAGGAGCAGGTCTCCGACAAGGACGTCGGTCTTGGACTCCCACTCAAGGGTGGCAGCATCCGAGAGCCAAGCATGGAGCGAATCAAGGAGGAGGACAAACCCAGTTCACCCCCACTCCCACCCAAGGACGTTCCGATAGCGAAGGAAGACGACACTGACACCACTCCGACCGCTACCGCCCCTGGTTCTACGAAAGATGCCGGGGAGGGTGTCGCTGTCAATAATCTTCATCGCCGTGCTCATACAGTCCTCGAACCCAAGACGCAAGGTCGACCGAAGGCTCATGAACGCCGAGGAAGCTCCGGAAGCATGGGAAGGATGCTGGGTACCCAGTGGTCTCGGAAGGATCGCGATCCTAGGCCAAGAACGGCCGGTGGAACCGTGACCATTGCAGTTCCCAGGACTGCGGGACCGGAGACCCAGACCTTCAATATCAATGATGATACGGAACTTGGTGTCGTGAGATCTAGAGCGACTGTCCCTGCATCCACCAATAGTGGTGGTGATGCTCGAACTAGCGACGGGGATGATGAACGTCCAGGCGAGACTTCTGACAGCGGCAAGGAAAGTGCTGCCGATATCAAGCCGGTCTATCTCAAGGGACTTTTCAGGTTCGTATTGTCTATCTCAACTAGAGATTTTTCGGCAGACCTAACCTTTGCACCTCACCTAGCGTCGCCACGACCACTGGCAAGTCTCCGGCCGTGATCAAGTCTGACATCCGCAAGGTCCTCGACCGGATGCAAGTCCAGTACCGTGAGGTCAAGGGAGGCTTCGAATGCGTCCATGCGCCTAGCATCGATCTATCGTCGATTTCCGGCGCAAGGGACGGGCACCCAGATTCGAAGCGAACCATCGTCCGCAAAACGTCCAAGTTATCGTTCGCTCGAAAGGGCAAGGACCGTGAACCCTCGCAGCAGGAAGGCACAGTCTCCTCCGGCAATCGTGAAAAGGACCTTCCCCACCGGCCAGGAAGCATTGCACCCTCGGCTTCAGGTAGGAGCAAATCCTCTTCCTCGTTCATTCATATCACGGCGCCAACCGCTGTCGAATCGTCCGTTGAACGAAAAGGAAAAGCCGATGCCGAGGAGGGGATCACACCGACCAACACGAGGGATGCCATGTCTGAGGTCGTTTCGTTGGGTGAACACCCTGCTACTCCTCCAAAGCACGCTCGTTCCGGATCAACTGGCGAGCAAAACGCCCAGTCTTCCGATACGCCCAAGGCCGAGACGACTCCTCGCCAAACCGAATCTCGAGTAGATGACAGCACGATCAAGGCCAAGCACCTACCTGTAATACCCCGCGAGGCTTCTGAAGGTTCTGCTCAAACAAGCCCCACTCCGCAACGCACGCTGGCTCAAAAGGCGTCTATCCCCGGCGAGGGTGAAGTCAATCTAATCGAAAATACCCCTGCTCACGACCTGGTTGTCCGATTTGACATCAACATTGTCAAGGTGCGCTGCATGTGTTCTAATGGGTACGGGTTCGTGTGACTAATGAGGGGTAATTCAGGTTCCTTTCCTCCCACTGCATGGCATCCAGTTCCGTCGCTCTGGTGGTGATGGATGGCAATACCAAATGCTTGCGCGGCGCGTACTGACTGAACTCAAACTATGATTACGACTACCCATATAATGCTCCCTGGCTTCATCTGTTGATTTTACTGCATCCCTCAATAGTCTACCCCCGTGGCTTTGGTCTCCCTCCTTACGATTCCCATGTGCTATATGGTCCTTTCCTGTTTGTCGTTGATGTTCTATACGATGCTAAGATTCGAAACAGCGCACTTTCCTTTAATAAGACGTTCCGCTGAGGCCAGAATGATGGTTGCTCGTTGCCAAGATCAGTGAGGGCTTTGTTGCCGACAGGGCGAAATCTCACGGTTGAATTTCTACTATGCGGAATTGTCTCGATCTTGACCGCTCGACCCTCTCGCAACCCCCGCCCTCACCGTCGCGTGCATCTGTGGCCACGCTCCTCTCTGGGCCTCCTTGCTGTGAGTCCCAAGTGCCGCGCCAGCCTTAGCGAGATTAGACCTTGGGAAAGCCAGGATCGCGGGGGCCGGGGCTGAGATAAGACCGCAAACACGAGGCAAAGCTCCAAGAGGAAGGACTAGTGCCCGACACTTAACCCTTGTGCCATCGGGGCTTTACTGTCGCCGGAGCTGCCAGCGAACAACAGACACGAAGTGAAAGCAATTTGGAAGGAAAGCACTGCCAAAGGACCTAGAGACATGGATCGGACAGCTCATTATCCCGGTGAGTCTTCCTGCCTTTAAGCTCAATCGGCTGCCGGACGCTCATCCTGTGCTTCCCATCTTTCGAACTGGCAGTCGCTCCCGGTCAAAGAGCCGCTTCAGGCCACATTACAACTCCACCCACCACGACGAACAACATGATCGGTCCAAGCCCGACCTACGTGCCCAACGACTATAACGATATCCAAGCTGTATTATATTCTAGAGGTGGTTATCCTCAACCGCCCAGTGGTGGAGCCCTTGGTACTAGTAACAACACCCAGTATTTACCGCCGCCCGCTGGAGGAAATGTGTACGGATCGCCTCCATACACGAACCAAGGATACGATCAGCGCTATGCCAGTCCGGAGCGGCAGCCACCTGTTGCGCGGCATTCGGTCTCTCCCCGAACGGGTTATGAAGGCTGGAAGGACGCAACCGACTCGACGTACTCCGGCCTCCCGAACGCTGCCACGACTAACTCCATGGACTCGATGTCTGGAGCCTTCCCGTCTGCGAATGGTGAGCGAAAAGCTATCCTTTCTGATCGATCCAGGCGAGAATTGGAGTTGCTAAAACCGCTGTATAGATGGTCAATATCATCAACCAATGAATCTGTCCCAGCTCTCACAGTCGCCTCCAAATGGCTCTGGAACATCTACATACCACGCGATGCAATCCCATCAGCAACCTTCTCCCTATGGCCAGCCTATGGATCATTTCTCTTCACCACCGCTCGGTCCGGACAGCTCCAGTTTCAGTATCCACACGACCCCCCAGAATCAGCCGACAACCAGCCCCGATTCCACGTACTACTCGTCCCCAACCCAAATATACGATAATGGCACTCGTGGATCAATCTCCCAGCAGCCTATCTTGTTCTCCTCTCCTGATCAGAAGCCAATCGTTCGATACATACCTCCTCAGCCTGCCCCTGACGGCCGAAGGATTGCCGGAAGCCAAAGAGTGCAGCAGAGAATGGGCTCGATTAGCACGAACGCGATAACAGCGTCCCAATCTGATATAGGGCCAAACTCGGCGGGCGCTCTTCGCCCAACTGCGGGCGGTGGCTCGGGGTTCTCATCTCGTTCAGCCGGGTCCGCCGGATCAGCAAACTACGGCCTCCCAACCTCGAATCCATACCTGGGGAACAACGGCCAAGGCTCTGTTGGAGGAGCGGCCCAGGCATCTGGCGCATCGGCGAGGGCTTCAACGAGCCTTGCGCAGCCGGCTTCCACTCACAGTAACCCGAAGAAACGACCGCGACACTCGCACACGGACAGCCTCAACGTTCCAGGCTGGCAGCCCCAACGTACCTCATCTAATCAGCTTCCATCGCAATTAGGTTCTCAACCACTCTCAGCTGGCGACCTCGCTGCAGCGTTTCCCGGCGTCCGGTTCGACCCCGCGGCTTTCGGTACGATCGATAATGCGGATGACAGCTCCAGTAGCGATGATAGTGAAGAGGAAGAGGATGGCGGGCGAACTCGAACAGGCGGCGGCAGAGGAGGGAGAGGAGGCAAAGGTGGCAAGGCAGGAAAGGCGGGAAGGAAGAATGCGATCCCTCCTGGGATGGCGAGATTGTGAGTGTGCTATCGTTTTTCTACTTTATCTTTACCGTGCTGCGTGTTGGGCGCGTGCCCCGATATGACGGTCCAGAGTCCTAGGGGCTTGGGGGAGCTAGAAGACGGAGTTTCTCAAGCTCCGGTTCTTTCGTTGTCTCGTTTTCCATGGGTTTGCGGTTTCTTTCTCCTCTTTCTCGTCACTTGATTCCAATCAAGGAGAAGCGCGAGATTCGAAGCACCCTTCGAATTTCATGTTTTTCTGGAGATCGGCGGTTTCGTAGCGCCGGAGGGACCCCTTCGGACTTAGGCGGCTCGACAGTCTCATCAGCCATTTCCGCTGTCTGCCCCTGACGCTTTTTCGCTTTTACCTTTCGCCACCGGCTTTCCGAACCTTGCAATGCTAATCCGTGGGTGTCCCATAGGCCTGGTGCTTGCAAGAACTGCAAGAGGTTGAAGGTGAGGTTTGAGAGACTGGTTGTAAAGCCGGAATCTTATTGATGAACATGCTTCCGGCGGTCTTTAGATGAGATGCGTGTTCGAATCCGATATGTCAACGAGGTGCAATCGTTGCCGAGATGGGAATAAAGAGTGCATCGTCGAAGGGAGGAAGCAACGGCAGCCAAGCAAGTGAGCATAGCACTAGCCTCGTGATCGGACGCCCGACGCCCTGTACTGATCCCACTATACTTCCGTCCCTCAAGTAAACGCGAGCAACTCATGAATCTCCTTCGCGAAAAGGACAAATTAATTGAACAGCTCCTTCGCTCGGTGCACAACCCCGCTAAACTGCTCGCCAACAACCCGGGACTTCGACCCCCTTCTCCCTCCGCACAGTCCCGCGATGCTAGCGGCAGCACTCAAGGTGTCTCAATCGGCCCTGGCGGAGCCAACACTCTGGCTCCTGCCCAGCCCTCGCCAGGGATCAGCAAGGACATCGGGGCGTGGGTGGCGGCATCACAAGCTCGCGGTCGATCTATCTCGCCTCGTAAATCGGATCCCGGTCTCACTCTCGAAGGGAGCAGCGATGAAGAAGAGGCCGTGGGGCGGACGGGAGTTATCGACATCGAGGCAAGAGATACGTCAGTGCCGGTCTCCGAATCCAGCGTTATGGACAGTGTCAGCCAACGAGGCGATCGGGCGGATACGCTTTCCACCACCTCTTCTAATGGCATGTTGGCGCCGAAAGACGGGAAGGAACGAAGACTATCTGCTGGTGATTTGCCGAAGATGCATTCGCTTCCGGACGCCACCGCACCACATGGCCTGTTCGCCGAACTCAGCATCGAATCCCAGACTGCTGAAGAGCGAGAAGCCGAGAGAGAGAGGCAGAGAAAGCGGTTGCAGTCGTTGTCCAACTCGAGTTTAGGCTCCTCGTATCATCAAGACAAGAGCAACAGTGGGCCTTCCGATGCGTTACCAGGTCTCAAAGACCCACTGGAAGATGAGGCCTTGGGACCTGCGAATAAGAATTACTGGAGACCTGGTAGGTCTTGGTAACGAGGCATCGGTAGATGCCTGGCTAACAATGACGTTTGCAGGACCCGCGCAAAATCTCGCTTTCCGTCGTCTCTTGAACGAACGCAACCCGCCAGAGCTTCTCGCAATGGGCTTCATCAACCTTGAAGATGTAGACAAGCTCTTCAAGATCTTCTACGACCGTCTGAACGTCTTCCTCTCCATCCTCGACCCCGTCATTCACACGCCCGTTGACATCTTCGGACGGAGTCCATTCCTCTTCACCGTGGTATGCGCCGTCGCATCGCGATACTATACAGAGAAACCACACATCTACTCCGTTGCTATGCATTACGCTCGGACAGCTGCGGCTATGGCCTTGGTAGAAGGCATCAAGAGTGTAGAAACCTGCCAAGCGTACATCATTATGAGCGTGTATCCCGTTCCAGCTCGTCGATGGGAGGAGGACCGCTCATGGCTGTATCTCCGTTTGGCGATCGGAATGGCTACAGACCTCTCGTTACATGTACCCAGTTCCACCACCAAGTTCCTCGATGAACGACACGAGCGGGAGATTCTGAACCGCACCAGGACGTGGATCATCTGTTTCAACTTGGATCGGTCAGGCGCTACGCAGTTCGGCAAACCGCCATCCATCAAGGAGGACACTGTCATTCGGAGGTCACCGACGTGGTACAAGAGTTCGCCCCACAACCACTGCTATGACGTCCAGATGGTGGCCTATACCGCATTGCTTCGTCTTGTGGGGGCGTTCTTGGAAGAGGTGTACTCGGATCCGAACTCTCCGACTGGATTGAACAAGGTGCGGAGGTTTTTATTCGTAGCGGGGGATCCATTTTCATTCTTTTCCGCACTTGTAGGAGCTGAACTTCACCGAAGTAACCCTTCGATACGACGCGAAACTGAACAAGTTCGCTGAGGAGACTTCAACGCGCTTCTCGAATGAGGCCGACCCACGCGGTATGGCCAAGAACATATAAGATGATGGTTCCTGGTTTAATGAAATACCTCTCATCCTATAGACCCCGCCTGCCGTTACCGAAATGAGTTGTTGCCCTTGTGAGTCCCCATCCGTCGCTGTTCGATTCTAGCTGCTAATTTTTTTTCGGATTAGCCTCGTCAACTACTCCCGCTTGGTAATGTTCTCGTTCGGCTTCCAGCAAGCTTTCCAGAGAGGTACTCTCGGGCGCGGAAACAAGTTCCTTACTACTGTGAGATTAGTCTTGCCTGCTGTTACTCTCCGCGGGTTGCTCACCCAATCCATCGATAGTGCGTCGAAGCCGCTTCAAATGTCCTGAAAAGTGTCGTCGACGTGATGGCGCCATCGGGCTACCTTCGCTACGCTGCAGATGGTCATTTTGTCTTTGCTGCTTTCGCATCTGCATACCTGTTGAAGGTGAGTTCGATCACCTTGTCTTCACGATCGTTGCTGACTCGCACTCCGCAGGTCCTTCGACCACCGTTCGCGTCCACCCTTGAACATGAGCAACAAAGTCGAATCCTGGCGCTCGTCAACCGTGTCATCAAAACCTTGGCCTCCCCTGAGGTCGCTGTCGATGATCATCATACGCCGAAGCTTTACTCCCGCTTCTTGGATGGACTACTCAAACGGAACCAAGAGGCTGCGGTCAATGCTGCAGCTATGATCCGAGCGCCCGCAGAGCCAACGGTCCCAGCACCGCTGCCAACGATTGATACCGTTTTGGCTCGGGCGACAGCGCCGTCTGCCGAAAAGCGTCCAATGTCACCCACAATTCAAGTGCAAGCGCCAGATGAGGAGCTACCCACCGCTCGTCCAACCAGCTTGATGGAGGCCGTACAAACCACCCAGCCTCACCTTCTTGGTGGGGAACCGATGTACCGCGACGATGCCTACGCCTACTCGACTACGGCGTCAAGTACCATTGACGCTCAAACTCGCGATACTGCTACTCAATACAGCAACGAGGATGTCCTCATGCAAGGTGACGAGAATTGGATTGCGACGATGGGCGCTCTGGATAACCCAGCCTTCTGGACGAACGGAATGGTAAGCGCTGAACTGATCCGGAGATAGGACGAATCTAACCTGAGTGCCTTTGCAGCTTCCTGGGTTCCAATGGCCAAGCCCCCCAGAAGGGAATTGGCAACAGCCCCTAGCTCCGGATAACCACTTCACCAACAATATACCCCAACACGAGCCTTCGCAGCAGCAGATGTTTGCTTCGCTGATGCACCCCATGAACCAAACCCAGCACCTTCGTTAATGGATTCCCCGATCTTCTGCTCTAAGCACAAGCTCGTACAACTGGTTATTCCCAATATCCTCCCCTGTAATATTCTCTTTCTTGTGCATGTTTTGTATTGTTTCGCGGATATATATGTGCAAATACATCGATCTAGAATTGGCGGAAAGATTAACTAGTCGAAAGGCCAGGTGTGGTTGACGGCTCTTGAATGGATGTAACTATCTCGCCGCACCCTCACTGGTCGTGGATCCGTCTTATTGGCTGCAACAGACTTCTGAACTAATTCGGCAAAAACGGGGCCCTCCTTGAGCACGTGGTCACTTGACCAGCTTGTCTTTCGAACTTGTCCACGATCCGAGACACGCTCAAACCTTTCCCAGATTGCATAGCTAGAGAACGTCTGCCATTTGTTGGGACACCAAAACTGCGGGCGTAAGGCTGCAGAATGAAGCGGCTTATCCGAAATGCGACAGGTGTGTGGCAAAGTTTCAGACCCCTTGAACTTCAAGTTCCTCAGCTCAGCCGTGATTCTCAGGTGCCGCGCTCTCGATCCCCGAAATTTTATCCCTCGTGTTTTCATTTGGATCCCCTGAGACACAAGCGATATGTGCTTGCATTTGCAAGAAGTGGAGCGAGGTCGCCCTGGACCAGTTATGGAGTGACATGGAGGACATTTACCCTCTGCTAAGACTCTTAATCCCCTCCGAGTCATTCTATGATCAGTACGATTCGAGCGACTTGACCTATCAGGTACGCGTTACTTGTTTGCAGTAGATATATCGCCTATGCTGATTTAACCGCTTTGCAGCGAACGTCAGATCTTCTCCGAAATGCGGACTGGCCGAGATTCCGCCAGTACGCAACTCGTGTGAAGTCCATTACATTTAATCAGAACGCTGTCGAAATACCTCCCCCATCGAGAGAAGGAATCGGGTTTCTCTTTCTGCACCACCCGTACGGAACCTGCCTAACACCGAACGTCCGGACATTACGGTGGACGCTGTCCTTCGGCGTAACAATCACACCCATGTTGCCGTTTATCTCTCAATTTCTGGAGAATCTTAGACTGGAGATTCATTTGAACTCCGCGGATACCCAGGAAGTGTTTTACGGGTTGACTCACCGGACCCCTACTCTCAAAAGACTATCCATCAAATATGAAACTCCACACTCTGACCTATATTCACCCCTCCCCGTATATTCACCCGTTGACGTACCTTCCTCACTCTCTGGCTGGATTCAAACATGCCTTGGCTTGGAAAAAGCCTACATACCTGCTGGAGAGTGGCAAACCTCATCCGTTGTCACCGCGTTTGGGTCCCTTCCCAACCTCTCCGAATTCGGGACGGAATGGGGCAGGGTGCCTGAGGAGTACACGAGAACCAGGATGAAAATGGCAGTCGTACAGGGTCATTTCCGGAGTCTTGAGCGACTGGGCTGGTGCTCTGACATCAAAGAGGCCAAACACCTCCTCCAGCAACTTCCGTCGTGCGGATTGCTAGGGCTAGCCCTTGATTGTCCAGGGGAACCAAGTCAAGCGGAGGTAGCGGCATTTATTGCCATTGCTGCACACCACTGCCCTGGCCTGGATAGCTTTCGCCTGAATCTGATAAACCTCGGGGATCCCATAGAGCCGGATGGGGATCCAGAGTTGTTGAACTTGGATATCCTCCAACCGCTCCTGACGTGCAAGAGGTTGCGGGAGCTCCGTATTCACTATCCTGGCGCTTGCGTCCTTCCGATTTCGGATCTTGAAGAAATGGGAGCTGCCTGGCCGGGGATGGAGGAGCTGGTCTTGTGTCCCGATCCCAACGACGGACAAGGGACGCCAATCTCAAGGCTACCTCACGTCGCAACCGCTTTCCCCCAAATACGCCTTCTAGGGCTGTACTTCGACCACCTTGATCCACCCGGTCCGGCAGGTGACTTACTTCCAGAAATTCAATTTAAATGTCTCCGGGAGCTCCACGTCGGTGCCTCACCAATTCCAAGTGGTGACACTGCAGCAGTGGGACTATACCTTGCAAGCCTCTTCGCTGTAGGGACAAAGCCATCGATCAAGGCAGAAGCATCAGGCGCTCGTTCTAACTCTTTTTATGGCTCTCTAGCCTCTGAAGAGTGGAAGGAAATCGAGCGTTGGGTACACCGAACGATGCGAGTGAAGGAGGCTGTTATGTGTAGGCTTTCGAGTCATTGATGTGTTTAAATGGAACTAGTTAGTAGATTGATAATTACACATGGTGGTATACGTTTGCGGGGTTTGTTTGGCGAAAATTCTCGCTTCTTAGTCCGGATGCAGCACTCCAAATATGGTGTTATCCCGACCCTCCCGTTACCCACCAATGGCCTTGAGAACAATCTCCTGTCTTAAAAGATGTCCGGAAATCTGCCAGCACAGAGACGGGCATCCCAGGGCGGCAAGAACCGCATCTTGGGCAGGGCGGACTTTCCAAAGGTGATCCTCGATAGAGTGCCGACTTCGTCTATAGAACACATATTTCATCTTATATTACAACGTTGCACTACTGCGTTTTCAGACGGGGTATGGGTGCAAGCGACGAGGCACTTAGCTTGCAGGTGCACGTGATGAATCGTTGCTTGCTCCAGGTCTCGCTTCGACCACCCGGAACCCGTACAGCGAACCTTCAACGCCATATAAACCAAAATTTGTGTACGACCGACATTTTTGAGGGCATACGTAAGTCGTGGAAGGAAACAGATCTTTTGCTTTAGGCACAAGCTCGTCTGGTTATTCCCAATTCCCCCTGCTATATTTTCTCTGCTTGTATTCTCTGTATAGCTTTCGGTATTATATGCGTGCATACCAAGTAACCTAGGAATTTAATAGATGAATCGTACGATATTGCAGACGGCAAATTTAAAGGCGATGTTGGTGACCGAAACTGAACCTCTTGAGCCGGGATTGGTAAACCGAAGACCTCCCACGAGACCACCTGACTTTGTGGAGCACTTGTTCCCCACAATTGACTCCGACGACGGTCAGAATCACTCGGCACTAAATCTTGGAGACCACAACCGCGAAAAATCTGGCGTCTACAATCTACAAGAAACAAAACAGTTTCGAAAAAGAAGTTTGAGCGATGACCATGGCTCAGGTCACCAAAGCTGCGACGAGTGGGTAAAACAGGCCCTGCCAAGCTGCGTTGATCTTGTCATAGATCTCAATCTCCCTACCCTCAGAAGCAGCTCCGGAAATCCTGTCCGCTATATTTGAAAAAATGTCGCCTCAGGCACAAGCTACATGTGCTCAAGTTTGCAAGAAGTGGAGTGAAGTCGCCCTGGACGAGCTGTGAAGGGATCTCAGAGACGTTGACCCTCTTCTGAAGATCATAATTGACAACAATTCGTTCTACGATTCAAACACACCGATAAACGATGCAAGTGCCAATTTTTTCTGGGCCGCTTCCTGTACTGAATAATTGCCTTTGCAGCAAATCATCCGTCTCATCCGGGATGCAGACTGGCTGAGATTTCGGCGACACGCTATTCGGGTCGCATCCATCGAGTTCGATGAGAACAATTCCGCAGGAACGCCCCCTTCAGCGCAAGGCACAGCCTTCCTCTGTCTTCACCACAGGTTCGGAACCGCCTTTACACCCAACGTCCGAAGGATCCGATGGGCGGTGTCATCCAAAATCGGCGCCTTGCTCATGATGCCATTCATTTCAGAACGCCTCGAGGATCTACAACTGGAGATTGACTTGGATTACGAGGAAGCAACGGAACTATTTCTCTGCTTGCTGCACCGAACCCTCACTCTCAGAAAACTGTGCATCAAATCGAGGTACCCACCTTCGGACGTAGCCGAACCATTCTCCCAATGGATCCAGACCTGCCTCGAGTTGGAGGAGGTACACATACCCCGACAATGGCATACCTCGGACGTTGCTGCCGCGTTCAGATACCTCCCGAAGCTCGTAGAGTTTGGCATCGAATGACGTGACCCACATGATGACGACGAAACCGTCAAGGTACCAATAGCGACCATAGAAGGGTATTTTCCTAGCCTTCGGCGCTTGGGCTGGTCCTCGAACATCAGACAGGCTGAGGGGTTCCTGCAAATCACGACGTGTCGGCTGCAGGGGCTAACGTTTGATTGCAGAGGCCAGTCAGGTGAAAGGGAGGTGACAGCATTTCTCACTATCGTTGTAAAATGCTGCCCCGAGCTGGTTAACCTATGCCTAAACCTAAGAAACATTCCAGAGTCTGTAGACCCACATGGCGGCGACATCCCGTTGGTTTTCGACATCTTCCGGCCCCTTTTGGCGTGCAGAACGCTTGCTCAGCTCCGTATCTACTACCCTTCTTCGTGCATACTTTCAAACTCGGACCTGGAGGACATGGGAGCCGCATGGCCAACGATGACGGAGCTATTCCTCTGCCCCGACCCCGACGTCGGAGCGAATTACCGAGGAACACCTATCTCAAGTCTGGTTCACGTTGCGGCTGCCTTCCCGCAATTGCGAACACTAGGATTGTATATCGACCATTTGGAACCACCCAACTCTGCCGGAGACTTACTCCCAGAATGTCAGTTCGGGTGTCTCAGGGAGTTGGATGTTGGCACCTCACCCGTTCCAAACGAGGATCCTATCCCAGTCGGATTATACCTTGCAAGCCTCTTTGCAGTCGGAACACGACCCTCGATACGGGCTGGCGTGTCAGATGTCCGCGCCAACGACGTTATTGGCGATCCAGACGCCTGGGTCGAGGCTTGGGAAACGGCTGAGCGGTTGGTGCACCTGGCACTACAGACGAAGGAAGCGTTTGTGCGTAGGCTCTCAGGTCGTCGATGAGTTAGCAGGTAGCTGATAGGGGATGAGATTCGAGTGCGAATACTTGGAAATATAACTTCTGTCATAAATCAGTGTTGTCACTGTTGTATACCCATCGAGGAACGAGGGATGTCAGGCTTGAGCCTGAACAGGAATTCCATCGAGAGACACCAAAGTCAGATTATTAGACAGATATTTTGTCTGGCACTTTTTAGATTGGACACTACTTATTCCGCGGTCTTAATCCTGCTGCTTTGGGAACGGTGCGCTTTCTCAAGCGCGGAATAGAGGTTGGTTCATGTCTGAGCGCTTCACTTGACTTCCCGACGGCGGTACTACTGACGCCAGAAAGAGCGTGGCAAGAGACGATAGAAACAGGAACGCACCAAAATGCAAGCAAATCGGAAGGAAATACACGAGGAGGTAAGCAAGGGATCCGCTTACGATGCATGGATAAAATAGTCAAAAACAAAAGGAAGGGGGAAAAACGTCGTTGCCGGCGGAATGGCTCTCTGTTGTAGGAGTAACCGGAAGGCATTCTGGGGCTCAATCAGTTAGCTGGGTTGCTGAGGTTGAGCAAAGAGTAGTGCGTGCTGTCAGGGCAAGTCCTCCGAGACTGAACCTCGACTACCGCTTCAAGAAAGGACTGCGGGCGAACAACAGTCCCGACATTCGGTAATGCGTTACCTTTCAACGTTGAAAAAAAGCGCGGCGACGAGATCCGCCGGGTGATAAAACACGAAAGAATTGCGTACTTGCACAATATCCGGTGTTCCTCTCGCGGTAATACTTGCCTTGATCACTGCTACAGTTCAAGAACGGCGCGATGGAGGAATGCAATGGCCGATTTGGTTCCGGATATAGGCTCGGTGGTATCGCCGACGTACCAGGTAGGCGTTACTTGCTTTAAATAGATGCATCGGCTGCGCTGATTTAACCGCTTTGCGGCGAACATCCAATCTTCTCCAAAATGCGGATTGGCCGAGATTCCGGCAGTACGCAACTCGTGTGAAGTCTATTACATTTAATGAGAAAGCTGTCCAAACACCTCCCCCTTCGAGAGAAGGAATCGGTTTTCTCTTTCTGCACCACCCGTACGGCACTTGCCTGACACCGAACATCCGAACATTACGGTGGACGCTGTCCTTCGGCGCAACAATCACACCTATGTTGCCGTTTATATTTCAATGCCTGAAGGATCTTAGGCTAGAGATCCATCTGGAATCCACGGAGATCGAGGAAGTGTTTTTCGGGTTGACCTATCGGACCCCTACTCTCAAAAGCTATCGATCGAATCGGGAACGTCACTCTCTGACGTATCTTCCTCATTTTCTCGCTGGTTTCAAACGTCCCTCGGATTGGAAAACGCGCACATACCTCGAGGATGGCAAACCTCGTCGGTTGTCACCGCGTTTGGGTCCTTTCCCAACCTCTACGAACTCGGCATAGAACCGAGCCGTGATTGGATTGCAACGATGGGCGCTTTGGATAACCCAGTCTTCTGGGCGAACGGCACGGTAAGAGCTGAACTTATTAGGAAATAGGACGAATCTGACCTGAGTGTCTTTGCAGCCCCATGGAACGCTCCGAAGGCCAAGCCCTCCAGAGGGGGGTTGGCCAAAGCCACTGGCGCCTGATAACCGCTTCACCACCAATATACCCCAGCACGAGCCTTCGCAGCAGCAGATGTCAGCTTCGCTGATGCACCCTACGAGCCAAACCCAACACCTTCGTTACTGGATTCCCTGATCTTCTGCTCTAAGCACAAGCTCGTCTAACTGGTTATTGCCCCTGTAATGCTCTCTCTCTTGTGGATTTTTGTATTTTTTATTTTTATTTATTTGCGGCTATATATGTGCAAATACATTTATCTAGAATTGGCGGAAAGATTAACTGGTCGAAAGGGCAGGTGTAGTTGTCGGCTCTTGAATGGATGTACAGTAACTATCTCGCCGGCCATGCCATTACAGTCAGACCCTCTGCAGGGAAATTATATTCATTCAGGTTCTCACAAGCACCTTCTGAACTAATCCGGCAGAACGGGGCCTTCCTTGAGCACGTGTTCACTTGACCCGAGCGTGTCTTTCGAACTTGTCCACGATCTGAAACACGCTCGCACCTGTCCAAGATTGCATGAGAGGACGTCTGTCCCCGCTAGACACTTGTTAGAACACACCAAAGCCGTGCGCGCGATACTGTAGAATGAGGCAGCTTATCCGAAATTTGACAGGTGTGTGGCAAATTTTCAAACCGCTTGAAGTTCAAGTTCTTCAGCTCAATCGTAATTCTCAGACGCTACCCTCTCGGTCTCCGAAATTTTATCCCTCGTGTTTTCATATGGATCCCCTCAGACACAAGCGACACGTGCTTGCGTTTGCAAGAAGTGGAGCGAGGTCGCCCTGGACCAGTTATGGAGGGACATTGAGGACATTTACCCACTCCTGAAGCTTGTGATCCCCCTGGAGTCATTCTATGATGATTACTATGATGAGGACGTATTCAAGCATGAAGTAGGTCTTAGTTGGTTTTAGTATAAGTATCGTCTATACTCACTTAACCGCTTCGCAGGAAACACTGGTTCTCCTCCGGGATGCGGACTGGCCGAGGTTCCGGCAGTATGCAACTCGTGTCAAGTCCATTACATATAACGAGAAAGCCGTCGAAGTATCTCCCCCTTCGAAAGAAGGAATCGCTTTTATCTGTCTACACCACCCGTATGGAAACTGCCTGACACCCAATGTCCGAACGTTACGGTGGACGCTGTCTTACGGCGCAACAATCACACCGATGATACCATTTATGTCTCAATGCATGGAGGAGCTTATACTGGAGAGTAAGCTGGAAACCACGGAAACCCGGAACTTGTTTCTGGGCTTGACGCATCGAACCCCTACTCTCAAAAGACTATCCATCGAATCGGAAGCATCACCCTCCGAAATATCTTCCTCACTCTCCCGCTGGATTAGCACGTGTCTTGGCTTGGAAAATGCACACATACCTCGACGATGGCAAACCTCGACCGTTGTCACCGCGTTCGGATCCCTTCCCAAGCTCGTCGAGTTTGGCATACAATGGAGTCCTACCCCCGATGAGTACGCGGGAGTTGGGATGGACATGGAAGTCGTAGAAGGTCATTTCCGGAGCCTCCGGCGACTGGGCTGGTGCTCTGACATCAAAGAGGCCGAAGACCTCCTCCACCAAACGTCGTGCGGTTTGCAAGGGCTAGCCCTTGATTGCCCAGGGGAACCAAGCGCAGAGGAGGTAGCGGCATTTATTGCCACTGCTGCGCACCGCTGCCCTGACCTGGATAGCTTTTGCCTGAATCTTACAAACCTCGCAGAGGTCGTGGAGCCGGACGAGCATGCGCATCTCCAAGTCCTAGCGTTGGACTTAGAGGTCTTACGACCGTTGCTGGCGTGCAAAAGGCTGAGAGAGCTCCGTATCCACTATCCTAGTCCCTGTATCCTTTCAAATTCCGATCTCGAAGAAATGGGAGCTGCCTGGCCGAACATGGAGGAACTGGTCTTGTGTCCGGATCCCAACGACCTGCAGGTCGAACAGGGGACACTAATCTCAAGTCTACCTCACATTGCCACCGCCTTCCCCCAGATACGCCTTCTAGGGCTGTACTTCGACGAGTTTGGTCCGCCCGGTCCGGCAGGCGATTTACTCCCAGAAATTCAATTTAAATGTCTCCAGGAGCTGGACGTCGGTGCCTCGCCTGTTCCAAATGGTGACACTGCAGTGGTGGGACTATACCTTGCAAGCCTCTTCGCTGCAGGGACAAAGCCACCAATCAGGGCAGAAGCGTCAGGCGCTCGTTCTAACTATTTTGAGGGTTCTCTAGCCACTGAAGAGTGGAAGGAGATCGAGCGTTGGGTACACCAGACGATGCGAGTGAAAGAGGCTTTTCTGTGTAGGCTTTCGGGTCACTGATGTGTCGAGATGGAACTAATTAGTAGATTAGTAATGATACTTACACATTGTGGTGTACGTTTGTGGAAACCGACGATTTGATCTAATGGACTCGTTGGCAAAGTTTCTCGCTTGGTCCCGATGCAGCACCCCAAATATGGTGTTATCCCGACCTTCCATGCCCCATCCAATGCCTTTGAGAGTAGTAGCCTGTCCTCAAAGTTGGCCTGAAGCTTGCCAGCACAGAGACAGTGCATCCCAAGGCGGCAAGAACCGCATCTTGTGCAGAGCGGACGTTCCGAAGGTGTTCCTCGATAGAGTGCAAACTTCGTCTATAGGACACAAATTTCGTCCTATATTACCATACTACACGGAGTACGGCGTTTTCAGACGGGGTATAGGTCGAAGCGACGAGGTTCTGGTGAGGGGAGGGTGGTGTGTAGAAAACGAGCTCTTCCCCGACCTTCCTGGCTTGCGCACGTGACGTGTTGAAAAGACCCGTCAGGTCTCGTTCCGACCACCCGAAAACCGTACAGCAAACTTTCAACGCCATATAAGCCACAATTTGCGTACAAACGATATTTCCGAGGGCATACGCAGGTCGTGGAAAGGGAACGGGAGCATGGACCAACCGCTATAGGTGTGTGGCAAATTTTTCAAAACGCCGGAAGTTCTAGAAGCTCTTCAGCTCAACCGTGATTCTCAGAGGCCTCCCTTTCAACCCCCGAAATTCTATCCCTCATATTACATTATGGATCTCCTCCAACGCAAGCCGCATGCGCTTGCGTTTCCAAGAAGTGGAGCGAGGTTGCCCTGGACGAGTTATGGAGGGACCTCGAAGACATTTACCCACTCCTGAAACTCGCGATTCCCCCTAGAGTCATTCTATGATGAGGGCGGTGAGGACATACTCACGGAAGAAGTAGGTCTTAGTTGGTTTTAGCAGGAGGCTCGTCTATGCTGACTTAACCGCTTGGCAGGAATCGTTAAGTCCCCTCTTGAATGCGGACTGGGCGAGGTTCCGGCAGTATGCAACTCGAGTCAAATCCATTACGTTCGATGACAATTGCGCCGATGTGTCCCCCCCCCCCCCTTCGAAACAAGGAATCGCATTTATCTGCCTGCACCACCCATACGGAAACTGCCTGACACCGAACGTCCGAACGTTACGATGGACGCTGTCGTTCGGCTCAGCGATCACTTCAATGATACCGTTTATGTCTCAACTCCTGGAGGAATTTAGACTGGAGCTTTATTTGGAATCCACGCCAACCCGGGAGGTGTTCCTCGCCTTGGCCAACCGAACCCCTAGTCTCAAAAAATTATCCATCGAAGCGACAGCGTCACCTTCTGACGTCTCTTCGTCACTTTGTCGCTGGATTCAGACGTGCCCCGGCTTGGAAAAGGTGCACATACCTCGACGATGGCAAATCTCGTCCGTTGTCACCGCGTTTGGGTCCCTTCCCAACCTCTTCGAATTCGGCATAGAATGGCGCACCGACCCTGCGGCGGACATGGAACTCAGGATGGAAATAGCAATTGAAGAGGGCCGTTTTCGGAACATTAGGCGGTTGGGCTGGTCCTCCGGTATCGAACAGGCCAGAGACCTTCTCCAGCGGACCCCACAGCGATTGCAAGGACTAACACTTGACTGTTTGGGGTCACCAAGCCAAGAAAAGGTGTTAATGTTTCTTGCCACAGCTGTGGTTTGCTGCCCCGAGCTGGATAGCCTCTCCCTGAATCTGACACCGTTGGCGGGCCTGGATGCAGCGTTGAACTCCGAGATTCTCCGACCGCTGTTGGCGTGCAAGAGGCTGAGGGAGCTCCGTATTCACTATCATTGTCCATGTATCCTTTCGATCACGGATATTGAGGATATGGGAGCTGCGTGGCTGGATATGGAGGAATTGGTCATCTGTCCGGATCCTAGCGATCAGGATATGCTAGGGACACCGATCTCGAGCTTGGCTCAAGTTGCAACTGCCTTCCCTAAGATACGCCTTCTCGGACTATACTTCGACCCTGATAAGCCTCCCGGTTCTGCAGGCGACTTACTCCCAGCGAGTCAGTTTAGATGTCTCAGGGAATTGGATGTTGGTTCATCGTCAGTTCCGAGGAGTGACGTCGCATCCGTAGGACTATACCTTGCGAGTCTTTTCGCTATTGGGACAAGGCCGTCGATCAAGGCGGAGGTGTCGGGCGTTCGGTCTCATCATTTTAATGGTCCGATAGACGCCGAGTGGGAAGAGATTGAACGCTTGGCGCACCTGACGATGGAAGTGAAAGATGCTTTCCTGAGCAAGCTTTCGAGGCGCTGATATGTCGGGATGGGACTAGTAGGTGCATAATGGGGCGTAAAGGGAGAACAAGGGAAGGGCATTTGTCTTCATGCATCGTAGTTGTACCGCATGAATGAAAAAAAGAGTCGAGATGCCTTTTGGACGGTAGAGAAAGCAGAAGGCGAACCACCTTTTAGATCCAGCTTCCTTTCCTGATTACCCTACCGTTCTGGTATCTATGGGGGTTTGACGAAATGGAGACGTGGAAGCTAATAATATTGTGAATTTGGAGCAGCGAAGCGAAACTACATGAAACCTCCAGGTACTCAGAGTGATTCACAGTGGGTGTCACCCGACCTAAAGAGAGCGGTGCTTACAGATCGGTCCAAAGTGGGACGGTTCACTTCGGCCAACCAGAACTCGAAATAAGCCAGCCGCGGGGTGGAAATTGATGAAAGGGAACGGAACCAAGCTCCAATGGAACCCTCATTACCCTATGCACAGACCTTGTCTAGAAGTCGAAATCGAACACAAATAGGAGCTTGTTCTTGTCAGTGCGTCCAGTTCGTCGAGCTAAGCGGCGATAATCCCTGTCGAAATTGTGACTGAACAGGACAACCCCTCATTTCTTTCGCTCCTTCGCAACGTCCTCCGCTCTCAGCTATCCAATTGGTGTCTCTAGGCTCATATAATGTCGATAGAAGAAGGATTCTGGACGAACGAGGGCCGTCTCATAGGTTGGGAAGGCTCGGCATGCTTCGCTATAAGGCGAGCGACATGACAGACTGTGATAGATTGTGATGCTTCGCGACAAGCCATAACAAAATCCGGACATTCCGTTGCAAGGCAGCATAGATAGAATATGGAGGCAAAAGGTCCAAGTTTATATCACTTTAGTTCAACTCATTACGTCCGACACTCTAGTTCTCCTCCCTGTAGTCGGGTGGAAAAGGTATGAAGTGCGCGCTGACCCTCTCGCGGCTGTCCTTGTGATATTTTGCCCTCCCCCCTCACGTCTCCAGTTTCGTTTCTCGCCAGCTAATGTCGCCATTATATTAGCTGCTATAGGTATCACGACTCGTAATTGTGCGCTTATCACTTGATTATTGGAAGCGTTGTCAGTGCATGAAGCATTGGGTGGAGTGAAGCATAAAGTGGTTGGGGACGCAGCATGCCATGCCAATCCACAGCTCAGCATGTAAGCCATCAGGCGAAAGAACTGAGTATTCTTGGTCACAAGAAAACAGCGTTGCTCGCAGTCACTGCAACGGTACCCCGTCAAAACCAAACCAGACATGCTGGATGCACGCGCCTGCTTGCCTAGTTGTCATGGTAGGAACTGATTGGTTCTTCTAATCGTTTATCGGAGAGTCGAAGGCGCAATGGTGGGCATCATAGTGCAACTGGAGGTGAGGATGTCGCATGGGATTCGCAGGTTTAACCACGAATCAGAGGTGGATCTGCCTCACGACGCGTCACAAGTTCGCCTCATTGGATGGGGTGAGTTTGCCCCACTTCAACGAGGCCTTGGATCTATCCAAATTGGGGACGTGAATGTGTGAAGTCACAACTCGAGGTGGAGTTGAGGCGAGGCAAAGCTTATGTAAGGCAACGTGACGGTGTGCTCCGTAGAAGTTGACGAATAGAATGATAGAAAATTGTAGAAAGCCTCATGCCCGCCCGTAGTGGCAGTACGCGGTGCTCATGTTGGCTTGGAAACGGAGAAAGAAGCAAGCACGATTGAAGGTTACCATCTTCAACGTTCTGTCACAGCCACTAGCTATGAGGGAATTTATATATATACAATCTCCTCTGCACCATCCGAAAAGAAACCCCCGCAAGTCGTAGAGTCCAGCGACTCAAAATCACGGTAACCTTCATCTCTCTCACAGTTTCCTCCGTCCTCTGAAACGGCACCGGAGCTACAACCTCGCTGAAATGCTCGCAATCGCGTGACGCGGGAATCGCCGCCGACATCCATCACGGCTCAAGGTAATGATGATGTCGGGTGCAAGTGAAGCTGGTCGTGCCTTCGTCTCCTGCGGGTAGACTGCAGCGGTGGAATTAGATTGGCAGTGATTTGTCACCTGTCCTTCGTGTTCCTCATGGTTGTGGTGAGCTTGGTATCTAGTCGGCAGGATACTGTGAGTTCGTCCTTCAGTTGTCGCGCTTTAACATCATGTTCCTAAGCCTATTCACAGGAATGGCCAGTCGCGCTCCTCTGTCATCATCTTCAGTGACCACGCCTCTTCCGTGATGTGAGCGGAAACCTCGTTGAGCTATAAGACCCCAGATACTCCTGTACACGTTGGCTAAGTACACACAATGAAAATTTGAGATTATCCGCAAAGTTTAGAGTGTTTCGCTCACTAATTGGATGTCCGAGTCCTTGTTCGAACGGAGGAGTAGGTGAAGGACATTGCCCTCTCATAGGACGAACTTCGAGGGTGAAGAGGGAGACTAAGAACCATGCAACTTCAATCTTCCTCTAACGGGCAAGGCGACTCGCCGAGATTGGAGAGGTAATGTCTATTGGACATATTTCACACTATATACGACTGCCCTTCCATTTCTTTTCATCTTTAGAAGTTCCTTCGCGCGGCGCTCGGCAATCGGGCTTCCCCGGGGGTGTCCAGGGTCCTACACCCTCCTGTCAAACTCACCCTATTCACCTTTGCCTCGAGTTCTCGAGATGACGCTGCCAGAACAGGGTGCACCGATAACGACGAGCCTGTTTACCGTAGACGAATGTAGGTCTATCTCTTCAACCACAGCTTTAACGTGCTACTGACGGCCCTTCACCATATGTCGCTCGTAAGTCTCGGCCTTTTCCAAAGCAACGCAACCATTCGCCCTCCTCTTATCATTTGTGGCCAAAACATTGGAAGCAGCTGACGAGAGAATCAGGAGGAAACTTCCAAATGGCTTGACCCGCTCAACACGCCTTCCGACACGCACCCGCCTCCAAGCACTATCGATATATTTAAGCGGAGCCCACAGGCCAGGGGATGGACCGAGCAAACTCGTATCTTTCAAACCTTCTTACCCCTACCGACCCACCGTATCCTCATGCGTCTCTCAACCTTCGCTCAGGTTCCGCCGCCAACTCCCTCGTCAACCCGAGGAGTCACCGTACCCCCACCACCTCAACCCGTTCGTGATCTCCAAACGGAAAACGTGCATCGACTGAGGGAGAGAATAGCCCCGGCCTATTTGAGTCTACTCTGTGTGATTAGCGCCCGTTTTGCGTCTCTGCAATTTGGACGGTTGCTAAAGCGGTTGCTACCTAGGTTTTTGGAGCGCTGGCGGTCCTCTACGTTTCGTGGTCATCGAGCTCAGCACCCGGATCGGAAGAACAATGTTCGTCAATCGCTCACCTCAGCATTTGGGTGACCATAGCCTTCATTGTTTCCCTCGCCGTCGTCGCCGTAAATTTGTATGACCTTGCCGTACAACTACCCAATCGACCCCAAAGATCCGAATCACAGCTTCCTTCAATCCGAGTAGTGCGAGAACCGGAGACGTCAGCCACCTCATCCCGGTCGCGTACGCCAGTCGCGGCGGTGCCTGGAACTCTGCGACCTCCCGACCTCCAACACCCCCCTGAATCCGCTCGGTTGGAAGAATCACTTGCATCTCAACCTCCTCGGCCGATAAGCACCGAATATCCGACGGCTGGGATGAACCGCCACGTAATTGACCCCGTAGAACAAATCCCTCGGCGACGCGCTTGGTTGCAAGAAGCAACAGGCCATGGCCCAGTCATCAATCCGTCACGAAGTGCTACTTGGAACCCCGCTTCCGACGGACCCCTCCTCAGATGGACACTTTTCCTCCCAGTGGACCCGCGGATGTTCGGACGAGTCAGAAAACAGCCACAAACCCACAGACCGATCTTCTCCAGCCCAAACTGCGATGTATTCAAATGCGAGATTGAGTTTATTGAGCCATCTGCCCTACACCCCGACAAGGTGAGGAATTGTGAGATCCTCGCGCGTTCGAGCCCTGCCTCATTAAATGCTTTGTAGGCCGCGGTGAAAGTCGTCCGTCGCTACGTGCAGAATGAGCACGACCCAATCAAAGTGCTTGAGCGTATCAATGCAGTAAGTCAAAGCATATGATCAATTTGACGGAGAATTCTAACTGGACCCCCAGAGATTGTATCAAGAAGCCGTCACTTGGGCCGGGGTCCATCATCCTAACACCGTTCCCCTTCTCGGTGTCATATTCTCTCCCGTTCACGCTCTTGTATTACCGTGGTATCGTTTCGGGAATTTACGTACCTACCTGGCACACTATCCTGGAGCAACCAAGTTGAAATTAGTATGTAGTCGAACCCAATTATCATGGACCCAGGGCGCCCACGGTTAACATGACTCCTGTGCTTTGTTGCAGATAAACGATATCGCAAGGGCCCTGGAACATCTACACTCGCGCAATCCAATAATAGTTCAGGCTGATATTAAGCCTGTAAGTATGCAATCTGAACGGAAACCAAAATCGCCCCGATGATTGATTCGCATTTTGTAGGAGAATGTCCTCATCAACGACCAAGGCGATGCCCTCATTACGGACTTTGGTATGGCCACAGTCCTCGGTGAGGATGATTGGTATACCCCGTCTCATCTTCACGGAGGAACTATGCAATGGATGGCGCCAGAGATTCTTCTCGGCCAGAGCGACAAGCGGTCTCGAACTGGAGACGTATACAGCTTTGCCAGCCTTACTTGCTATGTAAAGACATTCATATTCGCTTATCGTGCTACACGTCCTGATACCTCTTCGATCGGCTACTTCCAGATAATGACTGGCCGAATGCCGCATGCCTCTCGGTCAATTTATCAAATAGTCAGCACCTTGAACGGTGCTAACGGCTCTCCGGAACCCATCGAAAGATGGCACGTGCACCCTGAGTTCCAAGATCGTTTTGGTGGCTTGGTTTCAGGAATCATCCGTCGGTGTTGGTCTCGAGTTCCAAGCTCGAGGCCGCTAATGGAAACGGTTGTGAGGGAGCTGTCCAGCCTGATACAGGAGCGGGAATCCTTGGTCTTTCGGTGTTGAAGTTGTGTTTCGGGGGGCGTTATAGTGCGTGATGTGTGATCTTATTTGAGGGAGACACGAATCTGTCGGATGTCGGGCGCAGGGGCGGAAGCGGCATCCCAACTTGGAAGCAAGCCGGCTTGTCCATCAGCATACCGTCAGCATTTGTGCAGACCCCTCGATGTAGCTCCTCTCCGTAGCCTTAACGCAATTAAATGAATGATGCGGATTACATGAAAAGTCCGTTGGTCTGTTCGGGCACCATGGTGCCCAGCAGGAAACGCCCGAACGGGAGGATAAGCAGGCTGAGACTTTGACATTCGGACCGCTGGAGACCGTCCTACCAAACACAGGGGGGCACGGCACTTACCTAAGCAAGCCCGCGATCTCCGCTAGTAGAAAGAGGGGGCTGACAGTGAAAGAACCAGTGAAAGAACCGATGGCCCTTTGTCGCCCTCCAAGACCTATAATTAAGCGAAAGGCAGAAGGGAAATACCTCAACTACTCCTGCGAACTACTAAAGTATACCTCTTCCCCTCATCGATGCAATATCGTGTTTAACTAACTTATTTTCCAAGCACCCACTTCCAAAATACGGTTGCTCCTACGGATTACTGAGTCGTGTTACAAGCATAAAGCACTAGGATCACATCTCTTCTTGTTGAAGATGCTCCCCATTGAAAGCGCTAACGAGGCAGATCCGAATCGTGAACGCCAGATTCGCTCTTCGGGCTTTACAAAGTTAGGTTTCTCGCGGTTGGCCTCTCGACCTGGACCGTTTCCTCCACCACAAGCGACCGACAAAACCACACACCCTACCTCTAAAACCACCTTTAACGAACTAAGAACCATGTCCGATAATGAAGCTGCGCCAGAGCCAAAGCCAGAGCTTGAGGGAAACGCGCCGATTAGTGTCAAGGTTGGCCGTCCTCGACGCGACGCTTGTCTCGTCAAACCAGTCTGACCTGAGTATCTCGCAGGTGGTAGCGAGCACCGGCGAGGAAGTCTTCTTCAAGATCAAGCGAAGCACCAAGTTAACCAAGCTGCAAGGCGCATACGCGAACAAAGTAGGGAAGGATATGAACAGCATCCGGTAAGGAGGGCGGGTTGTCGGGACCACTGTCGACCCTGTGCTGAAGCTGTTTGTCAGTTTCCTCTACGACGGTCAGCGTATTCAAGAGGACGACACGCCAGCAACGCTTGGTATGGAGGAAGGTGATGCTATTGATGTGATGGTGGAACGTGAGTGTTGGGACTTTCGACAATGATGGACTCTGCTAACCACGCAACCCTACAGAGGTTGGCGGTTATAGGTCTTCTTGAGTGGTGCTCCAGATGCACATGTTTTATTCCTTTAACGGCCTCGCTCCCGCCGTCTTCGCCTTCGAACCGCATCGTTAAGCCCTTCTGTACTGTATCAACCCTCGTCAATCATTCCGTCTGTAACGGTTGAGCCGCCGAGTCAAGTGAGCGTGATGCGCGTAATCATGGAGTCAGAGTTACACCCGCTTGAATTCTGAAGGAGTTCCAGAACTTGGATGATTGGACAGACTCCTGTGGTAAGTCATGCTCACTCGCCTGGGTAGTTTATGCGCCGTTGGGCTTTGGGATCCTCTGACCGCTCTTGGCGCGCAAGAGGCTGAGGGAGCTCCATATCCACTACCCTTGTCTCTATATTCTTTCGACTCCCGGCTATCGAGGAAACCCGAACTGCGGAGCCGTATATGAAGGAACCAGTCTTGTATCCAGTTCGCGGCCTCGACGATCGAGAGACACCAACCTCAAGCCTGCCTCACGCTGCAACTGCCTTTCCCGGATACGCCTTCTAGGGCAATACTTCGAGCTCCATGAGCCTCCCGGTCCTGTAGGCGACTTCCAGAATGTCAGTTTGGGTGTCCCAAGGAATAGGGCATTGGCAGCTCACGGGTCCCAAGAGATGACACTACAGCGGTGGGACTATACCTTGCAAACTCCTTCACTGTTGGTGCAGGACTGGCGATAAAAGTGGGAGTGTTGGGCGCTCAGTGGAATGATTTCTTCGGTTTAATAGCCTCTTGGGATTGGGGAGAGATTGAGCGCTCGGTGCACCTGGTGGTGGGAGTAAAAAAAGCTGTCCTGGGGAGACTTTCGGGCTATTGATGTGTCAGGATGCGACTCGTAGATGTATAATGAGGTGGAAAATCGAGGGAAGGAAACTCGTTTTCATGGATTGGAGTTGTAGCGCTAGTGCGAAAGAACAGGTCTGCGCCACTGAGAGGGTATGTCCGACTCAATGAGATACCCTCTTGGATGCCACCGAAAGTAGGGGCCTCTCCGATCCCCGCACTATCGTTGTCGGTCGGAATGGATGATAATCGAACAGGACGTGGGTGTGTCGATGTTCACTTTATTAGACTGTCCTACCATACCAGGAAGCAATACAACCATTGTATATCTTTCTAGGACCATCTCTACTTCTTGAAGATGCCCCTCACCGCCAAGTGATCATGAGCCAAATCCGAGTTGTGGGCGCTAGGTTCTGACTATGGGCTTTGAAAGTCCATGTTCGCGCGGTTCGGCATTCGTCTTGGACTGTCTCCTCCACCGCAAGTAAACACAAGGGAACTACACCCTTGCCCTCTAAACCACCCGTCCGAGAACTCAGGTCCATGTTTGACAAGGCAAACGCAACAGTTGGCGTCACGGTGAGCCATCCTCGACGCGGCGTTTGTCTCGTAGAGCCAGGCTGACACGAGTGACCGCAGGTGGTAGCGAGCACCGGCGAGGAAGTCTTCTTTGTAATCAAACGAAGTACCAAGTTGACCATGCTGCGAAGCGAATACGCACAAAAAGTCGGGAGGGATATGAACAACATCTGGTAAGTGGCGCTACTTGTTAGAACCACTATCGACCCATGCTCGATCTGTCCGCCAGTCTCCTGTACGACGGTCAGCGTATCCAAGAAGAAGACACCCCAGCATCACTTGATATGGAGGAAAATGATACTATTGACGTGATGGTGGGATGTGAGTGTTGGGACTTTTCGACAGGCTCGGACTCCGCTCATCACCCTGCCTCCGCAAACCAACAGGAATTGGCGATCCCTGATTGTTGCTCCAGATTTCTCCCTTTCCTAGTCTCGCTCCCCGTTCCCCTCTTCGCCTTCGATACTGCATCGTTACATCTTCTGTACTGTATCAAACTTCGTCAATCATTCCGTCTTTTGTGGTTGAAACCGCGAGTCAAATGAGCGTCAGGTACGTGGTCATTGTGGAGTCAGAATTACACCGGCTTGAATCCGGAAGCAGTCCCGGAACTTGTCTTCGTAAAGTAGAGTCTTGTGGTGAGTCATGCTTACGCGCCAGAGTATATTTATATCTCTCCTCTAAAGAACCCCGCGAAACAGTCCTTTAAGATCTCAGGATTGTCCTCTCCATCAACTGATCCCCTCAGACCCATGGCAACGCGCATTCCATCCTCCTACGTAATACGTCAACTCACGCCCACCGATGCTCTTATCTTTCGTAAATTCCGGCTCGAAGCTCTAGCGACATCCCCAAACTCGTTTTCGTCGACCGTTTCCAGAGAGGAATCATTTGCAATGGAGATTTGGGAAGAACGCACTGCTCGAACCGCCTTCGCATTCGAGCTGGTTACCCCGCCGAGCGATCAGGTCGACGAGTCAACCCTTCACGCGCACCCTGTAGGAATGGTTGGCTATTACCGGGTGGAACAGGGAGAAACCCCGCTCGCCCATCTCGTCGGGCTTTGGGTTCATCCCACGCATCGGGGCAAGGGCGTTGGATCAGCGCTAGTGGAGTGGGCTGTAGAGCAAGTCTTGCCATCTGGGACGGATACTGCCAACCCGAGACGTAGGTTGCAACTGGAAGTAGGCGAGCGGAACAAGCAAGTCACGTCGATGTATGAGCGCCTAGGCTTTCGAAGGTTAAATGCTGACGGGCTGTCCATGGAGTATACATCTTGTCCCGGAACGAGAGACGTAGTGCTATCGTGTGACCAAGGAATGGCTACTGTATAGGCTTTCTTAGTCCACTATCCCAAGCTGTACGTTTCTGGTTGCTTTCTCTTGTAAATGGCATTCAGTTGGAGTTAAAAGGGCGATCACCTCTGGCTAAGCCTGAAACTGCCAACGACTATAGAAGCTCATAGACTGGATTATAGAACCACTTGATTAGACTAAACTACGATGATTATAAGGTACACGAGGAGCAGTACAAGGACCACGGGCAATTTTCGAAGGTGATTTAACAGACATTAGCATAGAAAGACAAACAAGAGAAGCATACTATAGCTACAAGTTTAATGCATGTTCTATACCCGCCTAATATTCAGTGGATTTGGGTCTACCACAGTGAAGTCAAGCCGAACATTCGCTAGCGCCCTTCAAAGGATGGTTCTCTTGGCTAGCGGATCAGATGCGCCCTCAACGTCGTCGGCGCGGGACCAAGGATTCTCGTTCTTCGACCAGGGTGCCTAGCTCTGGAGCTCTGTCAGGAGGGTTTCCATGCGTGGCCTCTCCCTTGGAATTCGGGACCAACACTGACGGACGATTCCTGCAATCGAACTACCGAAACGATCTTGGAGCTGGGGGTGGATGTGCCACTGGTCAATGGGATCCTTGCTAGCGACCAAGGTGTTGAGGATTTGACCCATCGACCGAGAATCATGGGGCCTTCGACCCGTCATTATCTGAGAGTACCAAAAACAGGTTATCAGCGCTCGCGCCTCGATACACAAGTATAAAGGCGCTTCACATAGCAAGTAAGACTCCCAAAGCTGTAGACATCTCCGGTACGTGACCGTCTGTCACTCTTTCCCAGAAAGATCTCTGGTGCCATCCATTGCAGGGTTCGCCCATGAAGGTGCGATGGGGTATACCAATTGTCCTCGCCAAGAACTGTTGCCATTCCAAAGTCCGTAATAAGGGCATCGCCTTGGTCGTTGATGAGGACGTTCTCCTACGAAACGAGGAAAAGACCAGTGTGAAAGCGGTTTCCGTTTGGACCCTTCCCACCCCACTTACGGGTTTGATGTCGCCCTGGACTATTCTTGGGGTTCGCGAATGAAGATGTTCAAGACCCCTTGCAATGTCGTAGATCTATTACCAAGCAATGAATGTCCCTAGGACAAATGGTTTGACACGACGAACTTACCAATTTTGTCCTGTTTGCCGCGGGATAGTGAGTAAGGTAAATATCTAGATTGCCGTAATTGTACCAGGGCAGGATAAGAGCATGAATGGAAGAGAAAATGATCCCAATTAGGGGGACGATGTTAGGGTGATGGATCCCGGCCCAGGTGATGGCTTCTTGATTCAACCTCTGAAGAGCTGGTTAGGGGCGCAAATCACATGCACATTGGCGATTTCTTCACTTACCGCACTCATGCGTTCGAGTACTTTTGCCGGGTCAGGTTCGTTCTGCACATAGTGGCGTACGACCTTCACGGCGACCTAAAGGATGTTCGAACCAATATGGCGAGTGCAAGGACGCCAAAGTCACAAGGAAGCCCACCTTGTCCGGGTGTATATCCAATGACTCGCCAAATTGGACTTCGCATTTCCACACATCGCAATTTGGGCTGGAGAAGCTCGGTCTTGTATGTTGTGGCTGCTTTCTGACTCGTCCGAACATGCTTCGATCGACTGACAGAAAGAACGTCCAATTCTGTAAAGCGGTTTCTGGAGAGGTACACCATGCAGCGCTTTGGGATGAACTTATACCCGGACAAGGACTTGTTTCTGCTTGTAGCCAAACATTCTGCCGAGGGGCTTGCTCGCTTTGGTTAGCTCCGTGACGACTCCTAGCAACTGCTGCGTATCCGGCGTTGGCTGAATGAGAAGATCCGGAACCAAAAGGCTTAGTTCTAGCTGTGTTGAGAAGGGAGAAGTTAAGATTCGGATCCTAACGGAGATCCAATAGCCCCCCGCCACAGAGAATAATAGAAAATATATACACGTCGAGGAGATTCCACCAGCTGAATCTCCCAAACACATATTTGAACGACTCGGGGGCAAGGAACATGAACCGTGGATGTACGCTGGGTGTCCAAGAGGAAGTGAATTACCGAATGCTGCACTGTGGTATCCTCGTGAATGCAACCCTGCTACTCCACGCGTATCGAGTCGATACAACGGTCGATTAGGCGGTTTGTCCGGCTCTTTTGTTTTCTCGTCTGCTCGTGGCATCATAAACTGAGGTTTCCCCGGAGTCTTGGCTGCCAGCAGCCCAAGGTCAGGAGACCCTATAGTTACGGGGCGCCAAAAGGCTGACCGCCCTGCGACCTCGCCAGGTAACTTGAATCTGCCTCCGGCCGCATTGCGCATGTCCAGTTCTCTTTCGATGGAGACAGCGGGCAACCGCGCTTTTCCTGAATCAACTAGAGTTGTCAGAACGGCGGGTTGCTCCCTGCTCCCCAGAAGCTTTTTGTACATACTGAGCTCGGAAATATTGCGGCCAATATGGGAGAGGAGCAGCGCTCCTCTGAAATTTGGAGGAACAAGAGAAACCTAGTGGGTCGTCGTCAGAATAGGGAGCGGAAGAAATCGCACCACCCCGTACTCACTCGGTCAGAGACGAAAGAAATCAGAGATCCAGTTGTTGCCAGCCAGCCTCGAAGTGGCGCAAGTCCCCAAATTGAGGGAAACACGGTAGATGGAGTGGACGTGAGGGGCTCGCCTGGGACAAGCGAAAAGGAGGGTGTTGCCAGATTCGGGACTTGCATAGTGGGAATACGGGACAGTGGGCTCGAGAGAAAGGTGTAGAGCAAACTAGGATGTGTGGAAGAATTTTTTGGTCTATTTGTGGTCATTGGAGCTGAAGTTTTTAAGATATACAGCAGGACTGCCTGTACGAGACATGCCGGTGGAGTGGTTGGAACGCATCGCGCTCCTCACGCTTGGGAAGCAACGACAGTCCGGCACTCAGTCGTCACTCTCGCGCTTTCAAACAACGTGCAAAAAAGCTCTTTTACCATCTTTTGCGTCCTTCCTGGCGCGGCAAACGGCACGAGATAGTCCCATAGTGGACAGACGACACACCAAAGGGCAACGGGAAACGGAAACTTGACGACCAACCCACCATCGTCCTCTGGTGATATTATAGTCTTGACAACAATGGAGATGGAATGTACAGAGGGAGAGGTATTGGCAGGAGGCCGCAGAGTACCCACCAGAACCATGTGTGCCTCACCTACCTCAAGGAAGTGGCGTGCTCATCTCAAGACAACGACACCACGTTACGGAGAATCACCACGCTTCCGCTCGTGATAGTGAAAGTTGATAAGATTGTGATGGCGCTGTAAGGGCCGACTCCGCAATACTCCGAGCCGAACTTGGCCTCACTCAGAGGTTTGGCCGCTGTTTAAAGCGTACGTAAATGCGCTCTATAGGATCTGCAAGATAATCTTGGATGCTGAATGGGATCTAGTACAACACCAAATTACGAGTGATGATTTACTACTGCCTGCAAACTCGAATCTGTACGAACAAAGAGATACTTACCTTGGCTTTCATCTGGCTCCATCAGAGGTATGGTGAAAGAGTGAAGAAAGGAAGGGGGATCAAATACAGCAACCAAACGCCGTCTCTTTTAAAGTGAGAACAATTGAAGGATCAAACGAAGAGACTGAACGCACTTCCTTTTTGGGAGGGGGAGCGAGGGGAGGAGTGATCGAACGGTCAAAATGTACAGCTTTTAACAGGGACCTCATCGAACGCATGTTCTGATCGAGCATTCAGGCCAATCGCCTGTTCTGATCGAGTGGTCAGACGAACCGACGTTTAACGAAAAAAAACGATCGAGTAGCTATGGATGATCGAGCGGTCGGGTGAAACGGGGAAATCGGTGACTCCCGGGGTGGGGTTTCGCGCGGAGCGCGAAATTCCTACCCCGGGGTCGGCAGGGGGTTTCCCAAACGGTACCCCGGGGGCCAAAGGCCCCGGCAGGGATATAACAGGGGAGAACACCAATAGAATCTCGTCTAGCTGGCGAAAATTAGTCTCACCTCCATGCCGACCTTGGCTTAGAGTTGAATTGAAAAGTACATATTGACTAAATGCTGTCACAATGGCAAACACCGGCCGACATCGCCCCCGGGCCGTGAAGCCCAGGAGTGTATCACACAGAAACAAATTATAAGCCGGAATAAATTGAGTTCTAGCTACACTCCTTAAATTATAGCCTGATACACGCTCTCTGGCCCATATTGGTAATATCACAATCAGAAGGGATAATCAGATTACCAAATGCGAAGAAGGTCGCCCCATCCGAACCTTCGACCACATTTTCCGAGTAGTAAGCGAGGAGGTTCTCCTCTCTTGAAAGAGGCTGGCCATTTGCCTGTTCTTCCTGTATTCCCGAGCAATGCTGACGGAAGTTGTCAACGTCGAGCTTGGTCTCTCTGATAATACTAGAAGGGACGAGATTTGAGACGAGGCTGATGGGTTTCGGTGGAGGAAACCTGGTGGGGGAGGCGAGAATCGAGGTCCATAGAGTGGGAGGTCGGGGTTGAATTGGCCGTTTTTGAGGGTTTTATCGTGTAAAT